>OX941091.1:78358594-78958594 GCA_954870635.1 Arctium minus | reverse complement strand
TGATTGCTACCTCGCCTTTCCCCCTCTTGCCGTACACAGTCACCGACTCATCACCCGAAGTCAGAATCCGTATCAACTTCTTCACACAAAGAATCTCGGCATGTTTATCCGCTAACCAATCCATCCCAATGACCACATCGAAACCTCCGATGATCATAGGTATCAAGTCAACCGAGAACTCCTTCCCTTTGATTTCCAACTTACAACCCTTAAGAACATTCTGAACCACTACCAGATCACCGTCTGCTAGTTCTACCACTAAGCCATCGTTTAGGCTAGTAGTGGGTACGGATATATTTGGACCAAAATAAATTGACACAATCGAAAAGCTAGCCCCTGAATCAAATAAAATGCTTGTAGGTACGGAGTTTAGGAGAAACGTACCAGACACTACATCTGTCGATGCCTTCGCTTCCTCAGTAGTCATCTAGAATGCTATTCATGTTGCTTTCGGAGGGTCCACTTTCTTTCCTCCGCTAAAACCCGTCTTCGGGCACTCACTCCTAATGTGACCGGTTCCTTGCACCCAAAACAAGTTTGTCCTTTGATCGGACAATCTCGAAAGTTGTGACCGGGCTTGACACATTTAAAACATGGTTCAGACCCCGAGTTACAAGGGCCGAGGTGCTGGCTCCGACACTTGGAGCACCATGGAGCATCTCGTCTAGGGCCAACTCCTCGTTGATTATTGTTGTTGAACGACCTCAGTCTCTTGGAGGGCACGAAACTTCCCTCCCATTTTCTCTTCTCGCTTCCTCCGCTTCTTTCTATCTTTCTAGAACCGTACGAATCTTCCACCAACTGTGCCTCCTCAATTTCCTCACGAAGGGTAGAGGCTCTGGACACTCACACTAGGTTCTTCATCTCGAATGGCAACCCTTTAATGTAGGCCTTGATTTTCTCTTTCTCAGTGGGGACCAGATGTCCCACCAAACCCAACTTATTCATAAATTGACGATTGTACTCTTTCAACGATGAATTTCCCTTTGACAGATTCCGGAATTCCTCTTCTATTCGGTCCATGTCCCGCTCATTGCAAAAATCCTCCATTATATTCTTCTTAAAGGTTGGCCAACTTAGTTTGGCCAACACCGTGGTCTCCACTGAAGAGGAATAAACATGTCACCATGTTAGGGCCGCCCCTCTCAACATCTGAGAACCAAACATTGCTTATGGTCTTCTCCGCATTCACTTGATCTGAAAGCTTGTTCCATCTCTCGAACCTAGTTCATACACACAATCGAATCGTCTGTGCCCTTGAATTTCGGTGGTCGACACCCAAGGAAAGCCTTGAAGGTACAATTCTTTGTCCTTTGCCCCACTTCTGGGGTTGCGGTTTCATTAATGGGAATTTCGGGTCCGGTACCCCCGGATCCCACCACAAATACATTTTTCGCAATCGTTTCGTGCCTACGATTGATAGTATCCTGGTCCTCAAGCAGCTTTAAGAACATCTTTTGTTGTTGGGCCATTGACACATTCATGGCCTGCATCATTCTGTCCATCATTCTTGATTCTGGAGTCACCTCTTCCATTATCGGTTCAGATGGGGCTATGTTGCGACGGGGCACAGACTCAGTCCCTCCGCCCAAAACATTATGTGGCCGCGGGGGTAAGTCCGTTGTGGTACCTCAAGGGTGGTCGGCCATTGATACCGATGCCTCTTGACCCTCCGGCCGATTACGAGTATTTACCATTGTCTGCCACACGTATGCGAGAATATAGATGATAAATAGTTTATAAGGATTATAGACAAGGAAACGTACTACTACATTCATTAATTATGATGACAATAGAAAACAATCATAGTCACATAAAACATCTTCATAATAACGTTAGCTAAGTGAAATTATGAACATGAGATACGTAAGAACTTTCATCACCATTACCATAACTCTTAATTAGCGTAATTTTCGTCGATTCTAAGACCATCCTATCTTAAGAATTCTACCTATCCTCTCAATTCATAATTTAAAATCACAGCTTAAGTCTAGGTATCCTACATCCATACCTAGTTCACTTAAACTACTGCTCCGATACCAACTTGTAACACCCTAAAATTTGAAGCAATTTAAAAGTCGAAAATTCGGCAATATGACGGCTATAAATGGAGTAAAACCTGAATGATTAAAAGCTTGCCAAGACAATCTCAAGTATTATCCCGGAAATGGGAAATAAGGTTATGACAATTACAATCCGAATCAAATGAAGGATAAAGTTCGACAACCTAATAATCTAAATTAATCAAAGAAGATTAAAGTCGGGTGTCGCTATCCTTCCAAAATGTTTAACCACTATAATTTCTGTATTGGTCAAAGTATCATCCAAAAAGACCGCTCTCAACCCCAAGGCCTTCTACTCAATCCCGACGAGTCCCAATGCTAGATAGACATGCCATGGATGACAATTTAAGAAAAAGTGTTAGGCTAAAGCCTAGTGAGATTAAACATTTGGATTCAATAATAAGTAAGTAAAGGTGAAAGTAAGTAAAGTGATTTCAAAATAATAATGATAATGCAATTATTTACCACAAACATTACCTCATGTTGGATCAATAATTGTATTCAAGATTAATTTATAAATGGGGTCTAGTTTGTAATAGTGTTTAATACCTTAGGGGGTATTTTAGCTAATAGTTAATACTGATTAGGTCATGTTTACCTACGTATAAATAGGTTTATTTTCTAGATTTATGTTAATAACAAATAAGTGGATCGCAGAAGGTGTAGAACAAGAAGAGTCGTATACTCTGTATTCTACAAACGAGGTATCTGTATACACCAAGAACACACACACGTACTTATCTGATTAATCAAGAGATCGTTGATATATTGTTTGATTTATTCATCTCTTGTTCTTATTGTGTTGTGTTTGTTTATCAACTATTAATCTGGTTTTAACACCTCATGGTTTAACGGGGGAGACCTGCGTACTAACACAAGTGACGGAATACAAAAGTAAGCCACTTGACAAGTTAGTAACACCAACACACATAGAAAGTATACGCAAGGGATGCCAGGCTCGGTGGCTTTAAACTTACACCCACGGAAAGTCAACTTCAACATCGAAAGGTCCTTACGTTGAAATCCTCATCCAATATCGTATACTAGCACGAAGGACTTACAACCCAATCCGATGCCTATATGTTCCTTGATGTGGACATCTAATCGTGCCATCACCGGACCAATGATGCAATTATAATATGGGGTCATGACTTCCAAACGTAGACCAACGTACAACAAATGCTTATACAACAATCAAGTGTTCCAGTACGTATAAGGATAACCCAAAATATTAGGACAAGGTCCCACATAATGCATCATATAATTTCTATGGAATTCCAAGTAAATAATGTGTCATATTTCATACCATAAGCCGCCTTTCCAAGTTTTCATCAAAATATAGACATTTACCAATATTTCCCAAAAACCCAAATTTCATCTCCAAGATTTAGGTCAAGAAATTCAAGGAGGGTGAACTCCTTATACACAAGTCTCCCAAGTAGTTCAAATATATGTAAGTTCATTACCATAATATCACAATCACACATGAAACCCTAAAACCTTTCAAAGTTAGGTTTATGGTAAAATCCTTTCAAATCAAAGAATGATGAAATAGAAGTGGTTTTTAATATTTAAATCATGTTTGGCATGTATAAAACTTGTGAAAGTAAAAGGGAACTCACCTTCTAAGGTTTTGTAAAGAAAACCCAAACCCTAGGAGATAAGCACTTGAGCTTAATGACTTCAACAACCTAGGAGAGTGTCATAAATGATCAATGGAGATGGTAGCTAAGAGCATTTATGAAGAGGGATGTAAAGGATGAATTCTTACCTTAATATTGCAGAGAAAACGACCTAGAAGCCAACCAATATCAGATAAAATAAAGTAGAAATCGGATATGCCATTTTTACACCACAGCTCCCCGATCGCGATAGTGACACGGCGATAGTGAAATTTTCACTGTCGCAGGGCATAATCGCCCGACCCTCACACCCCTCGGTACAAACAGAGTGAGTGTGACATAGCGATAGTGACCAAGGCACTATCGCCTGGAACTATCTCATGGGATGTACCGAGAGTCTCTAATCCCCCGGCGATTGGGCCTTCGCAATAGTTACACCCTGTCACTATCGCGGGCACTATCGCAAACTTGGTACCGCTCCCAAACTTGGCACAGGAACAAGCACTCGCGAACTCGATACTACAAATCTTAACTTGAAACTGATTTCACTTAAACAACATGCCCTTGACAAAAGCTTAATCCAATACACAATTTTCAAATTTTTGGGGTGTTACACGCCACTTGCATCTGCTGGGCAACAAGATAGTGTACAACCCACTATAGTAAACTTTGTGTTTAATAAAAATCAGCAGCAGGCCGACGACCCATGTGACTCCCCTATGGTCTCTACTCTCCACACTCCTCAAGATATAGTTGGGCCTCAATTTTCTAAGGTTGTCCCATGTATCATGGAGCCTATCCCTAATGGTAATGGTGGACCACAATTAAATTGTGGAGGCAATTTAAATGACAGGTCAAAGCTCACGTCGCCTCTATCCTCTCCTTTTAAATGTGGTCTTTTAAATAATAATTTTATTTGTAGTGGGCTACAGGACACTTAGTTAGTTGGTGGACACGAGTCCAACTCCAATGGTTCTACTTGGGATGGCAAAAACAAAGATATTCTCCCAAATTCATTTGCCAATGTTCATAGTGGATCTCGAAAGCACAACAATGCAAATTTTAGGTTTATCCCAAATGTAAGTGATGATGGAGACATTCCAGTGGACCTCCCTCTATCAGTTGTTAAAAAAATTTGCGAAACTTATGCCAAAACTTTTTGTGGATACTTTGTGTGTAAAAAACTTCCGTTCCCGGTGGTCCGTTTTCATGCTTTTAAGCTTTGGTCACAATTTGGGTTGGAGGATGTTTTATTGAATGACCATGGTATATTTTTATTTAAATTCACCGATGTGAGTGCCTTTCAAAAGGTGATTGATAATGGTCTTTGGACCATTAAAAATGTTTCTATCTTCATTCAAAAATAGAGGCACGTACTTAGATTAAATTCGGCTAAGCATGATTACATTCCGCTTTGGGTCAAAATCCATGATATTCCTTACGATGCTTGGAATGACGAGGGGTTAAGTTACATAGCTATCAAAATTGGCAAACCCCTCGCTATGGATTCTTGGACGACCAACATGTGTACTTCTTGAGGTTCCAGTCCGGCAAAAATGGATGGATGAGGTTAAGATCCGTATCCTGGACCCCTAAGACCCATACCATGGCCTTGCATGTGCTTAGAGTTGTTTATGATTGAAAGTCTCCGATGTGCTCTCACTGCAAAATATTTGGCCTTTCGGATTCCTCATGCATGATTTCTATTACTAAAATCGTTACTACTAACTCTTCTCCTACTGAGCATGGTAATGTAAATGGTGTGGATAAAGATGGTCTCCAAACAGTTACTCGAAAGAGCTCCGTGAAAGCTCATGCTTCTTCTTCGAACAACCAAGTGGAAAACCAAAAGAAGAACAACCAATCTCCTTTGGAGAATGGAAAGCCACCAACTGATAAACTAAAGTCCAAAATGAAGGTTCCTTCTTGCAAGGATTACAGGTCGGTTCAAAAGAAGAACACCCCCCCCTAATTTTGATCCCCCCAAGGGTTCAAACCAAAACCTTTGCCCCCTTCCTCTAAACCAAAAAGCCCAAAGCCCCATTCCCAAGACGCACGATAAGCTCAGATCCCTAAAGATTCCTTGTCTGAGTTTTCTATTGTCTCTGGCCTCTACCCTAGTGCGGCCAAGATCAAGGATTTCTTTTGCAATTTTGGTGAGCTTTCCAAAAATGCTATCACTGACATTATTCAGTTTCTTGAAGGATTTCCCTGTCAGATACCTTGGTGTCCTGCTCATTACCACTTTCCTCTATCACAATGACTGCAAATGTCTGGTTGATAAGGTGAAGTCAAGGCTTAATGATTAGCAAAAACAAATCTCTATCCTTTGTCGAAAGGCTTCAGCTTATCCTGTCAGTCCTGTCGTCTAAGAAAATCTATTGGGCTTCTATCTTTGTCCTCCCAATCTCCCTTACTAAGGATATTGAGAAGCTTATGTGAGGTTTCCTCTGGTGCCACGGTGTGCTTAAGAGAGGGAAAGCTAAAGTCTCTTGGAAGACTGTCTGTCTTCCCAAGTCTCAAGGCGGTCTTGGTATCAGGAGTCTTTCCGGTTGGAATCTTGCTCTCATGGCCTCCCACACATGGAGAATCCTTACCAATAAGGATTCTCTATGGGTTAAATGGATCCACTCTGTAACACTCTAAAAAATTGCGGAATAAAAATTCGAAATTTCTGCAATATGACGGCTATAAATAGATAAAAACTTGGGTATAAAACCTACTATAATCAATCCCAAAGTGTCATCCCGATAGAACGGGGAAACACAGTTATAGACAATTACAACCAAACAGATGAAGAATATTCTAACAACCTAATAATCTAACTTAAATAAGAAAGATTAGTATCGGGTGTTGCTATTCTTCCAAAAAGGTATGTTCACTATTCAATAACGCATGTCTATACATCTCCCAAAAAGACCGCTCTTGACCCTAAAGCTATCCGCTCAGTCCCGACGAACCCCACCGGAAACCTGACCTGTTATACATGTCATTTTAAGAAAAAGTGTTAGGCTAAAGCCTAGTGAGATCAAACATTTGCAGTTTAAGAATTGGATATATATAAATGAGTAAAAAGGTTTCTTTTTATACAATAATAATAATGGTAACAATAAAATGATGCTCTTTGAACTACAACCAATACCTCTTGGGTTAACGGGGGAGACCCGCTCACTAACCCGAATGACGGAACACAAAAGTAATCCATTCGATGGGTAAGTAAAGCCAATAAACATATAAAGTACACGCAAGGGATGTCAGGCTCGGTAGCTTTAAACGTACACCCACGGAAACTCGAGTTCAACCCCGTCGGGTTCCTATGTCGAGCTCCTCATCCAATATCGTAATACTTGAGCACGTAGGATTTATACCTCATCCGAAACATAATGTGCAACACGAAGGACTTATACCCTCACCCGGTACCTAACATGCCTTGACGTGGAAAACTAGTCGTCCCAATGCCGGAACAATAATAAACCAAACACGGGGTCATGACTCCCAAATGCATCACTTAAATCAAATAATGCTCACATTGTCCAACGAATACTTCAAAAAGTGACAATATGTATAAAGGACATAAATAACGGTTTTTCCCAAATATAGATTCCATTCTCTACCAACTGATCATGGGTTGAAACATGAACATCCATCACAAATACTACTTTTAAAACATTGTAGATTCTCAAATACAAACTTATCAGTAGTTAACCACAAGAGTACCATTATAAAATCCGTGAGTAATACATACACAAAGCCATTCTTTAAAATACATTTTCCCAAGCCAGGTAGATTTCTAATAGCATCAACAAGTTCATAAAGTCATGTTTCATGAAACTTACCATAAACCCTAAAATCTCCAAAAGTTGGTTTTGGTACAAGACCCACAATTTAAGTATGAGGAAAAAGAGATACTTAGGCATTTAAAACTCACATTTGACATGTATAAGGTTTAGTAAAAGTGGATGAACTCACCTTAGTAGTTTCCTTAGGAAGGAAACCAAACCCTAGAAATGGAGGATGGAGAGTTGAAGACTTGAGATGACAACACAAGCTAGATTCACCAAAAGTTCACCCTAACCAAGCATTTACTCCTCATTAATGGTTGTTGGAGATCAATAAATGAATAGATGAGATTTAGGGTTTGGAACTTACCAAAATCGCTGAGGAAGAGCTCCCAAATCAGTTCCCAAACTCAAATAATCAGAAAATCCCGAAATATGATTTTTATACTCAAACAGCCCGTCGGCGACTATGCCAATGTCATAGTCGCGGGGCAATGTCGCCCATGTTGGGGTCCCCTCAGTACGATCCTCGCGACAATGACCAAGCGATAGTGACCCTGCATAGTCGTCGGGCACTATCGCCGAACCTGTACCGCGAGCCCGTTCTCCTCCGCGACTATGCCCTGCGAGCTTGACACATGTCATAGTCACCGGGCACAATCGCTTGGTGTGTGCGTGAGCTGCTCGAAGATTTCTTTTTCCATTCCAAACTGATCAGATAACGATACACGAAGCTGACCACTAGCCCCGAACTCAACAACGTACCCATACACTAAGTTCAAAGTTAATTTATATAACGATACGTGAGAGTGACATTCCACACCAAATTTGGGGTGTTACAATCCTCCCCAACTTGAAAACGATTTCGTCCCCAAAATCTATACTATAAAAACATGCGAGGATATCTAAGCTTCATGTCCTCTTCCGACTCCCATGTCACGTTCGTGCCTCGGTGGTGTCTCCATTGTTCTTTGACTATCACGACTTCCTTATGGCGAAGTCTCTTAGTTTCTCTTTCCAAAATAGCTTCGGGTTCCTCAACGCAACGGTTGTCCTCCAACCGAATCTCGGATAGTGGTATGACGCTCTCTTCCTCCGCCAGACACTTTCTCAAATAACACACATGAAACGTAGGGTAGATTCCATCCATCTCGGGTGGCAAGTCTAGCTTATATACTTGTAGCCCAATACGCTCCATATCAGTAAACGGTCCAAGGAAACGGGGACTTAGCTTCCCACGCTTCCCAAACCGAATCAATCCCTTCTAAGGGGACACCTTTAGCATCACACGATCTCCCACTTGAAACTCTACCGGTCTCCTCTTTTTGTCGGCGTAACTTTTCTGACGATCTTGCGCCGCTTTCAACCGTTTCCGAATAGACTTGACTTTGTCGGCCGTCTCTTGCACAATTTTCGGGCCGACAAACTGCTTCTCTCCTGCCTCTAACCAGCACATGGGGGTTCTACACTTCCGCCTGTACAAAGCTTCAAATGGCTCCATTCCGATACTAGAGTGGTAACTATTGTTGTACGCAAATTCCACCAAAGGTAGATGGGTATCCCAGCTACCGTCAAAGTCGATCACGCATGATCTAAGCATGTCTTCAAGCGTTTGAATAGTCCTTTCACTTTGGCCGTCCGTCTGTGGGTGATAGGCCGTGCTCAAATTCACCCGCGTACCCAATTCTTAGTGTAAAGCTCCCCAAAATCTCGAGGTGAACCGACTATCACGATCGGAAGCTATCGACAAGGGTATACCATGTCTAGAGACTACCTCGTCTACGTAAAGCCTTGACAACTTATCCATCGACAAGGTTTCCCGCATTGCTAGAAAATGAGCACTCTTAGTCAAACGGTCAACAATAACCCAAATAGTGTCTGTAGCAACCTGCACCTTTATACATACAGTAAAATAACATTTCTGTCTAAAAACTGCCCCAGGCTTACATTACAAAGTATAAGGTTTACAACTATCACCTATTACACAACTGAGTCAAAAATTAAACTATTACAGGAAGCCTTCTATCTTCTCAGAATAGCTCACATCTTCTCCTTACCCTTATTTGTCCCTGCTACCTTTCCATAACCTGAAACAGGATTATAATTTTGAAAGAGAGAGGGTTAGACCAATGGTCTAGTGAGTCCCCTCCAATCACTACTGCAACAGTTCAAATATTATTTAAAACATTTAAACAAAGCTTGATATCTCAAAAACATAACTTGCTATTTTAATCAAACATAAAATACTTTATGCTTCGCAGGCATAAGTCAATCTACTGGCCATCACTGACCACTTTTACGCTTCACAAGCATACCTTAAGCTACTGACCAACACTGTCGTCAAAGACGGTATGTCTGTCTCGTACTGCCTTCTTTTAGGGACACACCCTAATGGCATAAACGGGCTACCTCCCCGGTACAAGCAGGCGGTTCACACTTCCCGACTTAGGTCAGACTTCTGACTCAAATGTATGCATACACTTAATCCTGACTATATATAAAACAAGTTTATATAAACATAGCATAAACCTGCCAAACTGATTAAATCAACCTTTTTCAATAAATCTGCATAACTTTCAATACTATAAACGTGCAGTTTATAAAACCCACATTTATCAAATAACTGTCAAAATTATGAAAGATTTAGTTTGAAAGACTCACCTCTGATTCTTCTTGCTTAACCTCTGTCTTCTAACATTTAACACCACCTACGATGGTATCAAAATACAAAGATAAGCTAACTTGCGACTAACATTCTATCCTTTTCTAAATAAATACAATATACTGCTACTACCCCGGTCGATACCATTTTGTTCAGCATCACTTATACCGGTCAATACTTATATCGGTCAATACTTATATCGGTCGACATTATCGGTCGACTACACTACACCGGTCGAGCATGATACCGGTCGACCACACTACACCGGTCAATAGGGGTGTACAAAAAATTCTCAACCCGCGAAATACGCCCAACCCAACCCGCTCCCAACCCAATTAAACCCAACCCGCGAAACCACGAAACCGCTAATTAGAAGGGTTGAAATTGGGTTAGGAAAACTCAACCCAACCCAAACCGCCAACCCTCTGCTATTTTTTTTATTTATAAAATTATATTATATATATATATATAATATACAATTTATTCACAACCCACATTTAAAATTCATAACCAAGTCTAATTCTAAGCCCATATATATATATATAATATGGTGGAGGCCCTTGTGTGCACACAAAGTTGGTTGAAAGGGAATAATGAAGGCATTCAAATAAGTGAATATTTGGATGAAATTGCATCTTATGACTTTCATGAAGAAGACAACTTTAATAATGTTTCTTTTTTTCATGCTTATATTGGGGTATTTTATAAATTGTTTATAAATTGTTTAATTTTTAGACTCATTTATAAATTGTTTAATTTTTGTTTTCGAATTGTAGACAAACTCAAGGAGAATGCAACATTGGGGTCGGAAAGGTCCAAGACGGTCGTGCTTGATTGAGGATTTGAATTGTTTGCTATCATTTAGACTTTTGAAGTTTAACTTTAAGACTTGTGGATTTTAATATATATTTGAATGATTTGTAATCACTAATAACTTTGTTGAGAATACTTTTAGAATTATTTATCATATTTCAATCGACAAATTTGTGTATTTTACCAACCCGCCAACCCAACCCAACCCGCCATAACCCGCAAGGGTTGGGTTGGGTTATAATTTTGAATGGGTTGGGTTGGGTTGAGATTTTCCAAACCGCCATAATTGGGTTGGGTTGTAAAAATGTCCCAACCCGCCCAACCCAACCCGCGTACACCCCTACCAGTCAAGCAACATACCGGTCGGTCACACCATACCGGTCGACACCTTCGTTCCGGTCGATGTTCATACTAAGTCGGCTATTTTTACAGTAACCCAGAAAACCTCCAAATCTTATAAATCGATCCAATCTACGGTTAAAAGCTTGAATAACAAGACTATTTACTGACTATAACATGCATATAGAAGTATTAAGCTAGAATCATACCTCTATTTGACAAAAACGGATCGATTCCTCAACCTCTTTCTCTGCCTTCACTTCTGCTCTTGTTTCTTTAGTCGGTCTCAACTTTTTACAGGCTTTGTGTTATGAATACAAATATCTGAGGGTTTTGATTATATAAAACCAAGTTCCAAATAACCCCCCTGAACTTTGGGTCTCGCTTAACTTTTTACCCAACTTCCAAAATTAATAAAAATTTCGGATCCGGATATTACAGTGTCGTTCCCTCTCAAGGTCTTCGGTAGTTTGGTCACGAAGTCCATGGTAATCTTGTCCCATTTCCACTCGGGTATTTCAAGTGATTGAAGACTCCCATAGGGTCGTTGATGCTCGGCCTTCACTTGTGAACAAGTTACACATCTCTCCACATAATGTGCTACATCCAATTTCATAACCGGCCACCAAAAGTGTAGCTTCGGATCCCGGTACATCTTGGTGCTTCCCGGGTGGATAGAATACTTGGATTTGTGCGCGTCCCCCAAAAGTAACTCTCAGCAACCACCAAACTTTGGTACCCAAACTCTTCCGTTGAAGCATTTGATCCCCCGACTATCTTCGGTCAACAATAACCGTTGCTTGGTCATCACTTCATCCTTGAGGTTTTCTTCTTTTAATGCTTCGATTTGCGCCTCTTTAATCCTTTCCATGAGACTTGACACCAACTCAATTCTTGTAAGTTTGGCTTGAAGTCTCCCGCTATACTCTTTCCGAGTCAAGGCGTCGGCCACCACGTTCGCTTTACCCGGTTGGTAGAGTAATTCACAATCGTAATCCTTAAGTAACTCCAACCACCTCCGTTTCCTCATGTTGAGCTCCTTCTGATCAAAAACATACTTCAAGCTCTTATGATATGTGTACAAGGTACACTTGGTACCGTATAGGTAATGTAACACCCTAAAAATAGGGATAACAAAAACTTTCCATCAACGGAGAAGTGGTATAAAGTTTGCCATAGCAAGAGCCTCCCAAAAAGGGGAAATATACAAATAACCTGTTTAATCACAAATCTGTAATTTAACGGATAAATAAACAACAACCAACTAATCTAATTTCTACATCTAGAAAAGAGATTACAAAAGGGGTGTCATCTATAAACCCAAATCTTCCAAAAATAGTTCAAGTGCCAAAATCCCCAAGCTCTTGCCCAAAGCATCTAAACTTGCCTAGGAGTCACGCCGCTAACACCTGAGATACACATCGACACCAAACAAGTGTTAGGCCAAAAAGCCTAGTGAGTTGGACAATAATAAGCATGCATGAACAGTCACAATTTCTTATCAGCAGTTAACCAGTGTTCAATTATATGAGGAGTCATTAGGGGAGACCCAAAGCACCAATAAATTCCACTCCAAAGAGTCGATGGACCTTGATGCCCTTAACAAGGAACACCCCAAAGGCCCGGCACACCCGGAGATCAGACCGTAAAGGAAACTTTTCGAGTGGCGGAGGTCTAGGCACAAACCATCCCGGTGGTGCCCCAAGACTACATCCTCCTAGTGAACTTGCCTTGATTCGTCCAACATAATGCATATAAGAGGTCCTTAGGTATATTTCAACCCAACATATTTCCATACCGACTACGGGTACAATGTTACCATCCTATCCTCATGAAGTCCAACAAAGGTCCCAAATGACAATTATATTCATCATGCATATAAATATGTCACCAAAGTGATATTCCAACTAAAACCATCATAACACACATATATGCATACATTTAACATATCAAGGTACCCATTTTATATAATGGTACACATAACCTAAAACATAGCATATCACCAACATCCATATTTCCAACCATTTTCATCAGGAAATCCCAAATACTTGAACACATAGAGAATGAATAACAAATAGAAGATTATGGTGTGTATCTAGTTTTAACAAAGGTTTAGGATACTCACAATCTAGGTTTTGTACCAAAACCTAGAAAAGATGAAAACCCTAGATTTGAGGAGATGAGACTTGAAGTGGAGAGGAGTAGCTTGAGGAGAATCTTCACTAGATAAGCTTGGATGAAGCTTAATGATCAATAAATGACCCTAACAACCCAAACCCTAGGAAATAAATGAAGTAGGTGATGAAAGCCTAAAAATCGCCTCCAAGAAGTGTTCTCCCATTTTTTGTAAAGTGAAAGTGAGAAATGAGGTATTAATTTCTATAAAATAGCAGACTGGACCACGCGGGCGATAGTGCCCGGCGATAGTGCCATTGGCACTATCACGAGTCACAATCGCGGGACACTCCGACCCCTCGGTACATGTTCGGCGATAGTGCCCTCCGCGATAGTGCTAAGGGCACAATCACGGGGCACAATCGCGAGTCATCCCGAACTCTCGGTACATGTTCAGCGATAGTGACCTCCGCGATAGTGCCAAGGGCACAATCGCGAGTCACTCAAAACAGTCAAAAACTCAAACCGAAAACGATAACGAGCACAAGGTTTGAACGATTAACGAAGGTAAATTAATTATATGACATTTAGACATAATAATGATCATAACATGAACACAAAGACACATATTCTCACATGAGCGAAATAAATGCATTTAAGAAGACAAAATACTTACCTTGCGAATTTCCGGGTGTTACAATCCTCCCCACCTAATTGGGATTTCGTCCCCGAAATCTCATTCTAGATTAAACAAGTGAGGATAACGCTTCTTCCTATCATCCTCCGATTCCCAAGTAATGTTACACCCCGATGGTGCTTCCATTGGACTTTAACCAAGACTACGTCTTTATGCCTCAACTTCTTCACTTTCGATTCTAAAATCGACTTCGGCTCTTCCACACATCGATTTCCATTGTCCACCCGAATTTCTGTCAAAGGATTAACGCTTTCCTCCTTGGCTAGGCACTTCCGAAGGTAGCATACATGAAATGTAGGATGTATTCCATCCATTTCCGGTGGTAAATCCAATCGGTAGGCTTGTAACCCAATTTTCTCCAAGATGACGAAAGGTCCAAGGAAACGAGGACTAAGCTTCCCACGTTTCCCGAAACGTATGATCCCCTTCCACGGAGACACCTTCAACATGACCCGGTCGCCCACTTGAAACTCAACCGGCCTTCTCTTCTTGTCCGTATAACTCTTTTGTCGGTCTTGTGCCGCCTTTAGCCTCTCCCGAATCTCTTTCACCTTGTTCGCCGTCTCTTGCACTATTTTCGGCCCGGTGAATTGCTTTTCACCCGCTTCTAGCCAACAAACTGGGGTTCTACACTTCCGCCCATACAAGGCCTCGAACGGTGCCATTCCGATACTAGAATGGTAATTGTTGTTGTATGCGAACTCTACCAAAGGTAGATGTGAATCCCAACTTCCCCCGAAGTCTATTACACACGACCTCAACATATCTTCTAATGTCTGGATCGTCCTCTCGCTTTGACCATCCGTTTGAGGATGATACACCGTGCTCAAATTTAGTCGAGTACCCAACTCCTTTTGCAAACTAGCCCAAAAGTTTGAAGTGAATCGGTTGTCCCAATCCGATACAATAGATTGCGGAACTTCGTGCCTCGACACCACCTCGTCAATATAAAGCTTGGCCAACTTTTCCATTGGCAAGGTCTCTCGCATTGCAAGGAAATGCGCACTTTTTGTCAACCGGTCAACAATTACCCAAATGGTGTCATGCCCATGCAAGGTCTTTGGTAACTTCGTCATGAAATCCATAGTAATGTTGTCCCATTTCCACTCGGGAATGGACAACGGTTGCAAACTCCCATACGGTCTTTGATGCTCCACTTTGACTTGAAGGCATGTGACACACCTTTCCACATAGCTAGCCACATCCAGCTTCATCACCGGCCACCAATAATTCAACCTTAAGTCTCTATACATCTTGGTGCTACCAGGATGTATAGAATATCTCGACTTATGAGCTTCCTCGAGAAGTAAGTCACGATTTCCCCTAATCTTTTGCACCCAAATTCGCCCTTGGAAGAGTTTGAGTCCACGACCATCTTTTGTTAAGAGTTCCTTTTGCTTGGACATAACCTCGGCCTTGAGGTTCTCTTCTTTAAGTGCTTCCGCTTTGCTCGCTCTTATACTTTCCAACAAACTCGACACCACATCAATCCTAGCAAGGGACATTTTAACACCTCCGTCATGACTCCTTCGACTCAACGCATCGGCCACCACGTTGGCCTTACCGGGATGATAGAGTAGGTCACAATCGTAATCCTTCAAAAGCTCTAGCCATCTCCTTTGTTGCATGTTGAGTTCCTTTTGATCGAAGATGTACTTGAGACTCTTGTGATCCGTGAAAAGGGTACACTTGGTCCCATACAAGTAGTGTTGCCACAAATTTAATGCAAAAACTACCGCCGCCAACTCCAAATCATGAGTCGGATAGTTCTTCTCATGATCCTTTAATTGCCGCAACGCGTAGGCTATTACTTCCCCCTTTGCATTAGGACACACCCAAGCCCCATCTTGGAAGCGTCACTAAACACAACAAAATCTTCCGATCCTTCGGGTAGGGATAAGATAGGAGCTTCGCACAACTTCCTCTTGAGCGTCTGAAAGGCTTGCTCTTATGCATCGGTCCAAAGAAACTTGACATTCTTCCTTGTAAGAGAAGTGAGCGATGTAGCTATCTTGGAAAAGTCTTGAATGAAACGTCGGTAGTAACCCGCTAAACCCAAGAAGCTTCGGATCTCCGTCGGACTTGTTGGAGGTTCCCAACTCATCATTGCCTCGATCTTTGTCGGATCCACTTTTACCCCGTCCTTTGATACCACATGCCCTAAGAATTGCACCTCTTGAAGCCAGAATTCGCACTTCGAGAACTTCGCGAACAACTTCTCCCTCCTTAAAACTTCTAATACTTCCCGTAAGTGTTTTCCATGCTCGGACTCATCCTTTGAATATATTAAAATATCGTCGATGAAGACGATCACGGATTTATCCAAGAATGGGCGACACACACGGTTCATCAGATCCATGAATACGGCCGAAGCGTTGGTGAAGCCGAAAAGCATCACCAAAAACTCGTAATGGTATCGCGTTCGGAAAGCCGTCTTCGGAATGTCCTCTTTCTTTACTCTCACTTGATGATATCCGGACCGAAGGTCAATCTTTGAGAAACATCCCGCGCCTTGAAGTTGATCAAAAAGGTCATCGATGCGAGGTAGATGATACTTATTCTTCATCGTGACTTTGTTTAACTCTCGATAGTCGATACACATACGCATGGATCCATCCTTCTTCTTCACGAACAAAATCGGTGCTCCCCAAGGTGACAATCTTGGTCGAATGAAGCCCTTCTCCAACAAATCTTGAAGTTGCTCCATCATCTCCTTCATTTCTGTCGGTGCCAAACGATATGGAGCACGAGCTATCGAAGCCGCTCCCGGTGTGAGGTCAATCTGAAACTCCACTTGTCGCTCCGGCGGTAATCCGGGTAAGTCTTCCAGAAAGACGTCCGGATAATCTTGCACCACCTCCACATCTTCCACCGACTTCTTTTCTTTCTTCGCGTCCACGATGTAGGCCAAGTACGAATGGTAGCCCTTCGCTAAGAACTTGCGAGCCTTTAGAGATGAGATAATAGGATTACTCCTCTTTCCTTTTTTCCCCATAGATGGTTGCCACACCATTTTCTGATAAAGGCACTTGGATCATCTTTTTGGAAAAAAAGATGTCCGCCTTATGCCTTACTAACCAATCCATACCTATAACTACATCAAATCCTCCTAAAACCATAGGTAATAAATCCACTCCAAAAGAACTCCCATCAATCTCTAGAGTGCAATCACAAAAACGATCACGAATGATCACTTGATCCCCATTAGCTACTTCTACTACTAAAGCATCGGGAAGGACACTAATAGGAATAGTTAATTGCTTACAGAAGGTATCCAACACAAAAGAACATGTAGCACCCGAATCAAACAAAACACGAGCTGGCAAGGAGTTTACTAGGAACGTACCCGAAACGACATTCGCGGTCTCCTTTGCCTCCTCGGTAATCATCCGGAAATCTCGACTCGGTGCCCTTGGTGGTTGCTCGATCTGGCCGTCGAACCCACATAATTTCCCCCATTTCCTCCAACAATCGCAAGTCACTCAAAACAGTCCAAAACTCAAACCGAAAACGATAACGAGCACAAAGTTTGAACGATTAACGAAGGTAAATTAATTATATGACATTTAGACATAATAATGATCATAACATGAACAAAAAGACACATATTCTCACATGAGCGAAATAAATGCATTTAAGAAGACAAAATACTTACCTTGCGAATTTCCGGGTGTTACAGGTAGTGTCGCCATAACTTTAATGCGAACACTACCACCGCCAACTGCAAGTCATGATTAGGGTAGTTCTTCTCATGCACTTTCAATTGTCTAGATGCGTACGCGATCACCTTTCCTCTTTGCATTAGTACACAACCAAGCCCCATTTTGGACGCATCACTAAAGACCACAAAGTCCTCCGATCCCTCCGGCAAGGACAAGATCGGAGCTTCGCATAACTTCCTTTGCAAAGTCCTAAATGCCTTCTCTTGTTTCTCGGTCCATACAAACTTTACATTCTTCTTGGTCAACATCGTCAACGAAGAAGCAATCTTGGAGAAGTCTTGTATGAATCTTCGGTAATACCCCGCCAAGCCTAGAAAACTTCGAATCTCGGATGGGCTTTTGGGAGGTTCCAAATTCATCATAGCTTCAATCTTGGTCGGATCCACCTTCACTCCGTCCTTTGAAACTATATGCCCCAAAAACTGCACTTCCCTCAACCAAAACTCGCACTTGGAAAACTTTGCATAGAGCTTATCCTTCCTCAAGATTCCCAAGACGTCCCGAAGATGACGCGCATGGTCGACTTCATCCTTAGAATAGATAAGGATGTCATCAATGAACACAATAACAAACTTATCTAAGAAGGGTCGGCACACACGATTCAATAAATCCATAAACACCGCTGGAGCGTTCGTCAAACCGAATGGCATCACTAGGAACTCGTAGTGGCCATAACGCGTCCTAAAAGCAGTTTTCGGAATGTCTTCCTCTTTGACTTTCACTTGATGATAACCCGAACGGAGATCGATTTTCGAAAAACAACCCTCTCCTTGTAGTTGGTCGAATAGGTCATCGATCCTAGGGAGTAGATATTTGTTCTTCACTGTCACCTTATTCAATTCCCTATAGTCGATACACATTCGCATGGTACCATCTTTCTTCTTCACAAATAAGACCGGTGCTCCCCAAGGTGAGGAACTTGGTCTTACGAACCCCTTCTCTAATAGGTCTTGCAATTGATTCATCATCTCTTTCATCTCGGACGGAGCCAAACGGTATGGAGCTCGGGCTATAGGAGCCACTTCCGGTGTCAGATCAATCTTAAACTCACTTGACGATTGGGAGGTAAACTAGGCAAGTCGTCCGGAAATACGTCAGAAAACTCCCTCACCACTTCGACATCTTCTAGCTTCTTCTTCTCAAGTTTGGCATCTATCACATAAGCCAAAAAGGATGAGCATCCTTTCGCCAAACATTTCCGTGCTTTCACCATACTGATGATTGCGACTTCACCCTTTCGTCTTTCACCATACACGGTCACCGCATGACCCTCCGAACCTGGAATTCGGATCAACTTCTTGGCACAAAGAATTACTGCGTGATTGGTGGACAACCAATCCATACCAACTACAACATCAAATCCCCCAATGACCATAGGTATCAGATCGATCGGAAATTCTCTCCCTTCAATTTCAAGCTTGCAATCTCTTAGAATATCGTGAATCACCGCTTGATCACCATCAGCTAATTCTACTACTAACGCATCCTCTAAACTAGTAGTGGGCATGGATAGTTTTGAGCAAAACAAGCTTCATACAAACGAAAAACTAGCTCTCGAATCAAATAGTACACGCGTAGGTACAGATTTTAGGAGAAACGTACCCGACACTACATCCGTTGAAGCCTTCGCTTATTCGGTGGTCATCTGAAAAGCTCTCCCTGTTGCCTTGGGAGTGTCCACCTTTTTGCCTCCACTAAAGTTCATCACTGCCTTCGGGCTTTCACTTCTGACATGGCCCGACTCTTTACACCCGAAACAGACACGCTCTTTAATTGGGCAGTCATAGAAATGATGGCCGAATTTTCCACATTTGAAGCACGGTTCGGACCTCGAGTTGCAAGGGCCTGTGTGCTTGCTTCGACATTTTGAACACCACGGGGCATCTCGTCTTGGGCCATTCCTCCGTTGATTGTTGTTGAAGTGGTTCGGCCTCTTCGAAAATGTGGGACCCCCTTCCCACTTCCTTTTCTCAACTGATCCACCTCTCTCCGCCTTACCCAAACCGTAAGAGTCCTCCACCAGTTGCGCCTCTTCTATAGCCTCTCGAAGGGTAGATGCCTTAGACACTCGAACCATATTCATCATTTCTGTAGGCAAACCCTTGATGTATGCCTTGATTTTCTCTCTTTCTGTGGGGACCTGATGTCCCACCAATCCCAGCTTATTCATGAATAGCTTGTTGTAATCCTTCACTAACAAATTTTCCTTTTTCAAACTCCGGAACTCATCGATGATTCGGTCCATAGCTCGTTCATTGCAAAATTCTTCCATCACTTTCTTCTTGAAGGTTTCCCAGCTTAGTTGAGCCAATACGGTGGCTTCAATAGAAGCGGAATATACATTCCACCATGTGAGGGTCGCCCCTCTAAGCATTTGAGATCCAAATACGGCCTTTTGGTTCTCCCCGCACTCGCTAGATCGAAAGGCTTGCTCCATTTTTCTAATCCAGTTCATGCATTCCACCGGGTCGTCGGTGCCTTTGAACTCTAGCGGTCGGCATCCGAGAAATGCCTTGAATGTACAAGACTTTGCCTCAGGTCTTGCGGTCGGGGTTGTCGTCTCATTGGTAGGGACACGGGGTCCCAAACCTCCGGATCCCGCTACAATCACATACTCCGACACCGTCTCCGGCCTACGGTGGTTAGCATCTCTATCATCCAATATCTTTAGGAAAGCCTCTTGCTGCTGAGCCATAGATGCATTCATTGCTTGCATCATCCGCTCCATCATTCTAGTTTCCGGAGTTACCTCTTCCATGATCGGATGAGTCGCAGCTATGTTGCGTCGAGGTACATGCTCTGGTCCTCCACCCAACGCATTTATAAATGGTGGGGGCAAATCGTTATTTGTTACTCTCGGTTGATCGGCCGTAGATGTTGCCGTATCCTGCCCCTCCGGCCGATTACGCGTATTAACCATAGTCTACCACACAGGCGAGAATAAAGATAAGATAAGACTATATGGTTATAAGCAAGAAAACGTACTACCACATTCATTAATTATCATAACAACGGAAAACAAGCATAATCACGTAAAACATCTTCATAATAAAGTTAACTAGGCGAAATTATGAACATGAAATACATAAAAATTTTCATTCCCATTACCATAACTCTTAACTTGTGTAGCTTCCGTCGACTCTAGAACTATCTTATCTTAATAGTTCTACCCAATCTCCCAAAATCATTGCCTAATTTCATAGCTTAAATCTAGGTACCCTACATCCATACCTAGTTCACTAAAACTAAAACACTGATACCAACTTGTAACACTCTAAAAATTTGCGGAATAAAAATTCGAAATTTCTGCAATATGACGGCTATAAATAGATAAAAACTTGGGTATAAAACCTACTATAATAAATCCCAAAGTTTCATCCCGATAGAACGGGGAAACACAGTTATAGACAATTACAACCAAACAGATGAAGAATATTCTAACAACCTAATAATCTAACTTAAATAAGAAAGATTAGTATCGGGTGTTGCTATTCTTCCAAAAAGGTATGTTCACTATTCAATAACGCCGGTCTATACATCTCCCAAAAAGACCGCTCTTGACCCTAAAGCTATCCGCTCAGTCCCGACGAACCCCACCGGAAACCTGACCTGTTATACATGTCATTTTAAGAAAAAGTGTTAGGATAAAGCCTAGTGAGATCAAACATTTGCAGTTTAAGAATTGGATATATATAAATGAGTAAAAAGGTTTCTTTTTATACAATAATAATAATGGTAACAATAAAATGATGCTCTTTGAACTACAACCAATACCTCTTGGGTTAACGGGGGAGACCCGCTCACTAACCCGAATGACGGAACACAAAAGTAAGTCATTCGATGGGTCAGTAAAGCCAATAAACACATAAAGTACGCGCAAGGGATGTCAGGCTCTGTAGCTTTAAACGTACACCCACGGAAACTCGATTTCAACCCCGTCGGGTTCCTATGTCGAGCTCCTCATCCAATACCGTAATACTTGAGCACATAGGATTTACACCTCATCCGAAACCTAATGTGCAGCACGAAGGACTTATACCCTCACCCGGTACCTAACGTGCCTCGACGTGGAAAACTAGTCGTCCCAACGCCAGAACAATAATAAACCAAACACGGGGTCATGACTCCCAAATGCATCACTTAAATCAAATAATGCTCACATTGTCCAACGAATACTTCAACAAGTGATAATATGCATAAAAGACATAAATAACGGTTTTTCCCAAATATAGATTCCATCCTCTACCAACTGATCATGGGTTGAAACATGAACATCCATCACAAATACTACTTTTAAAACATTGTAGATTCTCGAATACAAACTTATCAGTAGTTAACCACAAGAGTACCATTATAAAATCCGTGAGTAATACATACACAAAGCCATTCTTTAAAATACATTTTCCCAAGCCAGGTAGATTTCTAATAGCATCAACAAGTTTATAAAGTCATGTTTCATGAAACTTACCATAAACCCTAAAATCTCCAAAAGTTGGTTTTGGTACAAGACCCACAATTTAAGTATGAGGAAAAGGAGATACTTAGGCATTTAAAACTCACATTTGACATGTATAAGGTTTAGTAAAAGTGGATGAACTCACCTTAGTAGTTTCCTTAGGAAGGAAACCAAACCCTAGAAATGGAGGATGGAGAGTTGAAGACTTGAGATGACAACACAAGCTTGATTCACCAAAAGTTCACCCTAACCAAGCATTTACTCCTTATTAATGGTTATTGGAGATCAATAAATGAAGAGATGAGATTTAGGGTTTGGAACTTACCAAAATCACTGAGGAAGAGCTCCCAAATCAGTTCCCAAACTCAAATAATCAGAAAATTCCGAAATCTGATTTTTATACTCAAACAGCCCGCCGGCGACTATGACACGACGACTATGCCAATGTCATAGTCTCAAGGCAATGTCACCCACGTTGGGGTCCCCTCGGTACGCCCCTCACGACAATGACCAAGCGATAGTGACCCTAGCATAGTCACCGGGCACTATCGCCAAACCTGTACCGCGAGCCCGTTCTCCTCCGCGACTATGCCCTGCGACCTTGAAACATGTCATAGTCGTCGGGCACAATCTCCTGGTGTGTGCGTGATCTGCTCGAAGATTTCTTTTTCCATTCCAAACTGATCAGATAACGATGCATGAAGCTGACCACTAGCCCCGAACTCAACAACGTACCCATACACTAAGTTCAAAGTTAATTTATATAACGATACGTGAGAGTGACATTCCACACCAAATTTAGGGTGTTACACACTCCTACAGGCTTAAAGATCGTAATTTTTAGGATGCCCCAATCCGAAGTGATGTCGGATGGGGTTAGAGGAAAATCCTGGGTATGCGGGATAAGATTCAAGACTGCGTTGTCTCTTAGATTGGAAATGGTGTGACAACCTCTGCCTGGTTTGATAACTTACCTTCTGTCGGTCCTCTTTGTAGGTATATAACCCTGCGCAACATTCTTAATTCTAATCTTCTATGAATGCCATGGTTATAGACATTATTCATAACAGTAGTTGGGTATGTCCTTAGATGCGGAATAACCCTACCTCCCCTCTTGGTCGTCTTGATCCTCCGGTTCTCTCCCTACTATCTCGGACAAACTCCTTTGGAGAAAATGGGTTGGCAACCTTACTCCTTTCTCGGTGCATGAAGTCTGGATTAGCATCCGCATCAATGAGCTTGGGATGGATTGGCATACATGGTCTAGTTCTCGGAGAATATCCCCATACATGCTTTCCTCCTCTGGGTTGCCATGCAACAAAGTCTCAAGACTCACGATAATCTCCGTTCGTGGGGGGGGGGGCCTACTTGAATCTCTCATGTGGGTTCTGTCATAATAGGCCTGATTCTCATAAACATCTCTTCTTCGAGTGTTCTTTCCCCAAGCAGGTTTGGCTTGGCCTCAAACCTAAACTGAACCTCCCTAATGTCCCGGACAACTGGGAGGACATTATCAGACTTCTCTAGCCGACTACCAAAGGCAAGACTATTTGGTCATTTATTCGTAGATTAGTGTTGGCTGCGACTGTCTACCACTTGTGGAATGAAAGGAATAATTGTATCTTCAAGAATAAGAGAAGATCGTATTATACGGTGATCAAGACTATTTATGATGATGTTCGGTCAAGGATTCTTAGCTTGACTCTGAAGCCTTCTCCTAACGTTTCTCATGTTAGACATGTCTGGAACCTTTTGGGCTAACTAACACGCCAGCAGTATTCATGGATATGATGAACCGAGTTTGCCGACCCTTCTTAGATAAGTCAGTCATAGTGTTCATCGACGATATCTTGGTATACTCGAAGAATGATGGGGAACACGAGCGACACCTCCGAGAAGTGTTGGAAGTGTTGAGAGATGAGAAGCTCTATGCCAAATTTTCCAAGTGTGAGTTTTGACTAAGAGAGGTTCAGTTTTTGGTTCATGTGGTGTCAAGTGAAGGAGTAAAGGTGGATCCGTCAAAGATTGAGGCCATGATGAATTGGGAGCCACCAAAGAGTCCCACGAAAATTCAGAGCTTCTTGGGTCTAGCCGGTTACTATCGAAGGTTCATCCGAGATTTTTCCAAGGTTGCCTCACCCTTGACGTCTCTGACGAGGAAGAATGTGAAATTCCTTTGGACCAATAAGCAAGAGCAATCCTTTCAGACCCTACAAAGGAAGTTGTGTGAAGCGCCAATCTTTTCCCTACCCGAGGGGACGGAAGATTTTGTAGTCTTTAGAGATGCATCTAAAATGGGTATGGGGTGTGTCTTGATGCAAAGAGGCAAGGTCATAGCCTATGCGTCGAGGCAATTGAAGGAGCATGAAAAGAATTACCCAACTCACGATCTCAAGCTAGCGGCGGTGGTGTTCGCTTTAAAGTTATGGAGACACTACCTTTATGGTATGAAGTGCACTCTCTTTACTGACCATAAGAGCCTGAAGTACGTCTTCGATCAGAAAGAATTAAACATGCGGCAAAGGAGATGGATTGAACTACTCAAGGATTATGATTGCGAGGTTCAATATCATCCTGGAAAAGCAAATGTAGTCGCGGACGCTTTGAGCCGGAAGGAGTATAGTAGTGGCATTCAAGCCACCTTTGCAAGGGTGGACGTGGTCTCAGGCTTAATTGATAAAATCAAAGTGTCACAGTCGGAAGCGCTTCTTGAAGCAAACCTCAAAAGTGAAATTATGGTGAAACAACATCTCCAATTGACCGAAGATGAAAGGGGTTTGAAGTTATACCAAGGTCGAATCTGGGTACCAAAGATTGGAGGATGTCGGGATTTGTTATTGGAGGACGCGCACAAGTCCAAGTACTCAATTCATCCGGGAAGCACTAAGATGTATTGGGATTTAAAGCTCAACTATTGGTGGCCGGTGATGAAACTAGGTGTGGCTAATTATGTAGAGCAATGCATAACATGCCTACAAGTGAAGGTGGAGTATCAACGACCATATGGTTGTCTTCAATCCTTGGAAATACCGGAGTGGAAGTGGGAACACATCACCATGGACTTTGTGACCAAGCTACCGAATACTTTGAGAAACCACGATACCATTTAGGTAATAGTGGATCGCTTGACCAAAAGCGCACATTTCTTGTCCATGCGAGAGACTCTACCGATGGACAAGTTGGCGAAGTTATATATAGATGAAGTGGTCTCGAGGCATGGAGTGCCACTTTCTATTGTGTCCGACCAGGATAGCCGCTTCACATCCCACTTTTGGGATAGTTTACAAAAGGAGTTGGGCACAAGAGTTAAGTTGAGTATCGCTTATCACCCTCAGACAGACGGACAGAGTGAGAGGACCATCCAAACCCTCGAGGACATGTTGAGGTCGTGTGTCATTGACTTTGGGGGAAGTTGGGATGCACACCTCCCACTAGTGGAATTCGCCTACAACTACAGTTATCACTCAAGTATTGGCATGGCGCCATTCGAGGCATTGTACGGAAGAAAGTGTAGTACACCCGTGTGTTGGTTGGAAGCGGGAGAGAAATAGTTTTCCGGACCGGAGATCGTACAAGAGACGGCCGATAAAGTGAAAGTCATCAAAGAGCGTTTGAAAGCGTCACAAGATCGGCAAAAGAGCTACGCGGACAAAAAGAGAAGATTGGTCGAGTTCCAAGTGGGGGAGCGAGTGATGTTGAAAGTATCACCATGGAAAGAATTGATAAGGTTCGGAAAACGTGGGAAGCTCAGTCCCCGTTTCCATGGACCTTTCACTATCACCGAGCGTATTGGACTTCAAGCCTACAAGTTGGATCTTCTGCCAGAGATGGACGGGATACACCCCACATTTCATGTTTGTTACTTGCAAAAATGTCTAGCCGAAGAAGAGAGTGTCATTCCTCTATCGGAAATTAGAGTGGACAACAATCGATGCGTTGAGAAGCTCGAATCTATCTTCAAAAAGAAGACGAAGAAGCTACGGCACAAACAAGTGGCCATGGTGAAGGTTCAATGGAAGCACCATCGTGGAACCAATGTGACTTTGGAATCAGAAGAAGACATGAGGAGGCGATACCCTCATTTGTTCGGCTAGTTAGGATTTCGAGGGCGAAATTTATTCTAAGGGGTGGAGGATTGTAACACCCCGAATTTTAGACCTCGGTTGATGAAAATCATATTTATTTTATGTTTAAAAGTTCCCCAAATCAATCTAGTGATTTTATCGAATTGTTGGGGTCAAGTTTAGCGTCGTATCGGGTTCGGACAACCATCGGAGTGGGACCGCGACAGTGCCCGCGATTGTGCCATGGGCACTATCGCAGAGGGAAAGATCGCGCGGGTTACATACCCTACGGTACATATGGCGCGACTGTGCCTGCAATAGTGCCAATGGCACTATCGCCCGGGCACTATCGCACGAGAGTGCCAAACGGGTATTTTTCATTAAATGATATTTTGTGGGTTTTGGGTATTATTTTGGGGTTTCCAGCTTTGAGGCCGATTACACACACTAAAAGGTGCAATTTTCACACACTTCTTCCCTCTCTCTCTTTATTTAATGTTGGTGGTTGGATCATTAAGGTTTGGTATTTATTAGGGCTATAAGAGTGTAGAAGCACTACTCCTCAAGTATTTCAAGGAATCCAAGTCTCTTTCCTTTCACTCCTCGTTTCTTGGGTTGGTCATTTCAATCTCATTGGTGAGTCTCCTAAACCCTAACTAATCATACTTGTGTTATTATGTGCTAAATGATTATTGCAAAATGTTCAAGTAAGCTAAAACTAGGGTTTATGTATTTACCATGTTTGGGGATTTGTGGTTGGAGGAATCATTTAATGTGGAGAGGAAGCTTATGTGTATGATATGATATATCAATAAATGCTATGGAGATGATTTACATTGGGTATGGAAAATGTGTAGAACTATTCTTATCAGCAGTTGGACTAACGTCTACCAAATGAGGTCTTTTTCAATGTTACTCTAGTAGTCAAGCAAATATTACTCATGAGGGTGCTTTATTATGCTTGTAAATGGTATGTGTTCATTTCATGAAAGGTGTCATTCATATGTATATGTGCAAGATTTAATTGCGGAGGTTATGTCTAATTTCTTGTGCACGAGGAATTAGACGGTTCTTATATAACATGGAATTATTGACTGTTGGGTCTTTAGCGAGTAGGCAATAGGTGACGCAAGTCTCCGAGTTGTAACTTGTCTACTTTGGATAGACACCCATGTCCATAAGTCCTTGAAGTGTAACTCGATGGAGTAATCCTTAGAGGCATAAACGGTCCGAGGATTGTGATGTCCGGCGTGGCATGGGAACTAGGTCCGGCATATGTGGTGAAATCCAATTTAACATCTTGGGTGACTCCACTCATGTGTTCTCGTCACCCAAGGTGGAACGGGTATGTCCCGTTAAATGGAGTTTATCTCTAGTGAATTGTACAGGTGTTAATTTCTTGTCCCTAAATCGAGATGAGGGCATGAGTTTAATCTAAAGGCGTATCGGTAACTTTTATTTATTTTACATGTACTTCTTGATAAATGTGAACTCCTTATAAATTCTTCCTGACTTCAACCTAACACTTGTGCATGTGTTCTTTGACTCACAGGTTCAGTTAGCGGTGTGTCTAGGGCACCTTGATCCGCCAAACGCACACCTAGGAGCACCCATGGTTCGGGCATTTTTGGGATTTGAGATAAGAGCGATTTTGGAGACCTAGCAACACCCGCATTTAATCTACTTAATTAAATTGTTCTAGATTAATTAGGTTGATGTGTGTTATGTTTCATTTTACCGCTACACTTGGTTGTACAAACTAACCCACGTCTGGGGGGTTTAGTTGTTTTAATTACAGGTTCTAAATCCTTACATGTTTAGTCGTCATGTTGCCGAAATTTTAAGTTTTATTTTACCTCAATTTTTAGGGTGTTACAGGTGTTCTTTTCTTTCTCCCCCTTTTCTCTTCTGCTCCTCTCTCTTGTTTCTTTGAGCTTTTGTCTTTTCTGTTGGTTGCTTCGATTTAGCTTCCACCTGAGTGCTGCCTTGGTTTTATGTTTATGTCAAAAAATTTAAAAAATCAAAAAAATGTCTTTTTCTTGATCGGAGTGGTCGCCCCCCTCTGTATAAAAAAACCCCCAAACCCCAAACTCAAATGCTAATTTCAAGTTTATCCTAAATTTGAGTGATAATAGTGACACTTCGATTGACCTCTCTCTATCGGTTGTTAAAAAAAAGTTGTAAAATGTATGCTAAAACTCTTTGTGGCTATTTTGTGGGACAAAAACTCCCTTTCTCGGTTGTCCTTTTTTCGCGTCTAAGTTTGGGTCACAACATGGGTTAGAGGATGTCTTATTGAACAGGCATGGCATATATCTTTTTAAATTTAATAATGTTAATGGTCTCCAACATGTGGTTGATAATGGTCCTTGGACTATTAAAAATATCCCTATTTTTATCCAAAAATGGAGACTCGGACTTAGCTTAAATTCGGCTAAGCATGACCGTATTCCCCTTGGGGTTAAAATCCATGACATTCCTTACGATGCTTGGAATGATGAGGGATTGAGTTATATTGCTAGCAAAATTGGAAAACCCCTCTCCATAGATTCCTGGACCGCTAATATGTGCAAGTTTGCTCGGGTCCTTCTTGAAGTTCCCATTCGGCAAAATTGGGTGGATGTGGTCAAGATCAGTATCCCAGACCCGGATACCCAAGTTGTGACGTTGCATTATGTTAGGATAAAATGTGATTGGAAACCTCTGATGTCCTCTTACTGCAAAAAAATTTGCCACTCGGATTCTTCATGCATAACCGTTATTGCTAAAATTGGTATTACTAGCGCTTCTCCTATTGAGCCTGTTAATGTCAAAGGTATGGATATGGACGGTTTCCAAACCGTCACTCGAAAAATCTCTCAAAAAGCTCATGCTTCTTCAAAATGCCAATTGGAAAACCAAGAGAAGGACAACCACCCCGCTACAGAGAGTGGAAAGCTTGCAACTGATAAAATGAAGTTCAAATCGAAAGTTCCTTCTCGCAAGGAATACAGGACGGTTCAAAAGAAGAACCCCTCCCTCCTCCCCACCCCCAGTTGTTAATCCCCCCCCCCCCCGGCCCATTTCAATCCCCCCCCCAAGGCTTCAAACCAAAACCATAGCCCCCTATCCCCTAAACCAAAAAGCCTGAAGCTCCATTCCCAAACTAAAGCCAAGGCAGTTTCTCCTTCTTCCAACCGCTTCTCTATTCTCGGTGACCCGTCTTTGTCTAAGGATCCTGGTCTTCTAGTTTCTCCTCCCCTATCCATTTGGCTTCTTTCGAGCCTATGGATACTGATTTTGAGCAGGACGACCTCCTTGATGAGGAGGATGTGATTGATGTTGATTTGGATGATGGTGTCACTGCCTGGTTCCTTACCCGAGACTCTATTCCCTCCCAGGTTGATCTGACTCTAACTCCGGAGCTCGAGCGGATGGACTCCACCCCTTCCCATGTTTCCCAATGAGGATCCTAGCCTCGTGGCATTCCCGTGGTCTCTGTAACATTTCTCACCAGAAAGCTATGAGAGACCTTATTCGGGATAATAATCTTTATATATGTGCTGCCCTCGAGTCTCGTGTCCTTGTTTCTAATCTTCCCCGGATTTGTGATAGCGTCTTTGGCCCTTGGTCGTGGGTCTCTAATGGCTCCCTTACCCCTATAGGCACCCATATCATTGTTGCATGGGACCCTAACCATGTTGACATGATGCTCATCGATGCCACTGACCAAGTGATGCATTTCATTGTCAAAATTCATGATTCTAATATATCTTTGTTCATCTCATTTGTCTATGCAAAAAATTACCATATTACTCGGCGACATCTTTGGGCCTCTCTTTGTGCCCATAAGCATGTTGTAAAGGACTCCCCTTGGGTCATCCTGGGAGACTTTAATGTTGCTCTTGGCACCAGAGATAGCACTGCTGGTATGTCGGGAGTCACGTGTGGTATGGATGATTTTCGTGATTGCGTTCGTCAGATTGAGGTTGAGGATATCAAATTCAAGGGTTTCTTTTATACATGGACCAAAAACCCCAATGGCACTAGTGGTCTCCTTAAAAAGTTCGACCATGTTTTTGGGAATCCTCATTTTCTTTCCTTATCGTACCTTGGACCACAGTACGACGATTCTTCCTTTACCTTCTCGCGTCTCTGGTAAGCCTAAACCTTTCAAATTCTCCAACTTCCTTACTCATAAGGAGGTCTTTAAGCAGGTTGTCGCCTCGAGTTGGAACCCCAATATTCCTGGTTATAAGATGTATAAAATTTCCCAAAATTTGAAACATGTTAAAAGCCCTATGCGTAATTTTTTAAGGGACCAGGGCAACATTTTTACGAAAGTCACCAAACTTCTGATTGAACTTGATAGGATCCAGATTGCCCTTGATAGGGATCCTGAGAACAGTGAGCTTCGTGAAGAGCATAGTAGGTACATGGATGCCTATAATGAGGCCTGTCTTGATGAGGAGAGATTTCTCATTCAGAAAGCAAAGATTGTCTGGCTCCGTGAAGGAGATAAGAACTCTGCTTTTTTCCATAAATCTGTTAAAAGTTGTGCCAGCCAAAATCACATTGATACCATTCAGGATGCTGACAGTCGTTGGGTCGATATTGAGGAGGTTTCCAATCTCTTTGTTACTCATTTCCAAAATCTCTTTGGCTCTTCCCATTCTACTTCCTCTATCAATGATCCGTTATCTCTGTTCTATAATAAGCTCTCGAAGGAGCAAGCGGCCACGATGCTAACCCTCTGCCTGATGATGAGATTAAAAAGGTCCTTTTCCAAATGGTTGATGACAAAACCTGATAAACCAAGATCGATCTAAAACACTAGAGAGAGAAAGTAGAGAGAAAGAGTGAGACATAAAAGCTTGATGTATTCAATATCCAGCGCAAAAGTTATTCAACAAGACAAGACAAAAGGGCCTTAAATACCCTTGGCCAAAACAGATAAAAAAGACTAGCTAAACAACAGTTAAGGCCATAAGAGATTGTTAGTGTATAAAATTGTATCCAAGATTTAGTGTGAAAAGTCAAGTCTAGCAAAGTCAACAATGTCAAAGTTTAGCTAAGTCAATCTTATTGTTTGAAGTTTAAGCATGTGGTTTTACATCCTTGGTATAAATAGCTTGTTGATATTCCCAGATTCTAGTTCCTAAATGTAATTAATCAAAACAAACACAAACAAGAATCAATTACCTGTTTGATTTCACTTTCAAATTCCACAATTACAAACTTTCCCTCTCTAGAACTCTCTCTCTCTCTCTACACATTTCTCTCAAACGTATTCTATCTCTCTCTCTCTACAAAATACTCAGTTCGTTACATCTAAAAACAGAAATACAAGATACATGGTATTTATACCCACAACTAAAACAACAAAGAAAACTAAAACAAATACAAATATATTTGACTTTTATTACAAAAGACTTTGACTTTGACGAGATTTGACTTTCTTCAGCTTTGACTTTCTTGAACTTTGACCTTCAGTCTTCTTGATCTTGTATCCAACATATTTATGCTCTAACAATCTCCCCCTTTGGATTCAAGATCACTGTTGAAAGATCTAGCAATTCAGTCTTCACTTTTAAGCTCTGTTAGTATAATCTCCCCTTTTCTTTAATGACATTCTTTCCAAAATTGTCTTCAATCAATTAACAATCTCCCCAAAACTTTCACACAATACTTTCAGACTTTGGAAAGAAATTATCTTCAGAATTAGCTCGAATTGCTTTAGCAAAGAATCTCCAAAGAAAATTTCAGCAAAATCAGCACATCTTCAGAAATTCTTTGATCTTCTTCAAATCTTTACTTTGAATCTTCTGACTTGGACATCTCTTTTAAAATCATCTCTCAAAACTTCATCATTTCTTAATACCATCTCCCCCTTTTTGATGATTTGAGCATCTGTATCATCAAAACTTTCACCAAGAAATGTCTTTGACCATTCTGATCTGTCAAACTGAGCCTCTGATTCTGTGATCCATAACCAAGTATTCATCTAGATCTTTGCAAATCCAGACAAAATAAGAACATGTAACTCCTGAATCAAAAAATGAATCAGTTAAAATGTCTGTCAGTAACACGAAGTCACTGTGTGTAACGAATACACAATATAAAGGAGCTTTTTGATGTTCACTCCCCCAGGGCTTCCATCCAATCATCGAAACACCACAAAGGCAATTTCTATGAATGTTATGACAAAGAAATGAATTCTTTGTGTGTTCTTGCAAATGTAGAAAGAATTAAGCACGAATAATTGTTTTTTAAGGCTCAACATAGTGTAAACCACTGAGACAACAGTAGATAAACACAGACTCAATGTGCATGATTGAAGTGCGAAGGTGGGGCAGACTTCCTTCTTTTTCTATATCCATATTTTCCAAATGAAAACCAGATAGATAATGTGATGCGTCCCCAGAAAAATATAAAACATTTTCTTCTTCTTTTTGAGAAGAAAATGAGTAGTTGGTGGGGTTTTTAACAAGAGTTGGCATGGGCTAGTTGTCTGTTTCAATAATGTTCACGAAAGAATTGTGAAACATTAGTAATGTGGCTGGCCGGCTCAGAAAGTAGTCGGTGCAGAGTTTAATATTCTTTTACTCTGTTCTCACACCCTCTTTCTTTTGAACATTAAGCTCACTACTAACCAGTCTCTCATTTCCATTTTACCTCATCACACCCACACTCATTTCTTTATAGACTCCTCACACTCAATCACTAAGGATTAACTTCTTGGGTATAAATCACTAGTTAACGTGATTTCATAGAAGTTCAGTTAATTCCTAGCACAAAGAACCCATATAATCCTAGAAAGCATGTGTTGCTCAAATGGTTTAACTATAGCAGTTAAAGCTCATATACAAATGTCAGATGTAAATATGCTCAGAATATAATCATGAAGATATGAGCATTTGTAAACATTGAAGTATTTTCAAACAAGTATATTGAATTAATGAATATGACAAGTATTTGCATAGTTAAATGGTAGTTGCATTTTCTTTACATTCTTTCTATTTTCAGTTTCTTTGGCCTCAACTTCTTCTGGTAATTTGGTAACAAATTTGGGTTTTAAATGAGTATGTTTACCAGCACAAGCAAGAAAATCAAAATTATAAAGTGTCGGTTGTTTTCTGATGGCTTTCTTTAAGTAATGGGGGTTTTCAAAACCAAGTCCCCATTTTTCTTTAACATCAGCCTCTTCGTTAGGTGCATTAAGAAAGATAGTTTGATCTGTTTGGCCTCTTGCATAAAGTTTGGCTTCCAGACCATTTACCTTCTTATTCAAAAGCTTGTTCTCAACCTGCAGTTTATGAACAGTTAATACAGATTCTTTCTTCTCAAACTCATATTTATAAGTTTTAACTTCAAAATCAGAAATCTTCTTTTCAAAACAATCTACTTGAAGTTTAGAATCAGAAGCAGACTTGCGTAAAGAATCAATTAGATCTTTGTTCCCAATAACAGACTTATTAAGCTCAAAGATCTTGTTGTTTCTTTTAGCAACTCTGTCTTTTTCTTTCTTCAGTTTTACTTGAAGATCATTAAACTCAACCATCATAGCTTCCATTTTGGTTATAAAATCTTTTTCAGTTAAGTTTAATACCTCATCAGCTGTCTCGTCATCTGACTCATCATACTTGACCTCTTTTCCCATTAGACAGAGATGAGCAGTTTCTTCCTTCTCTTTGTCGTCCTCTTGATCAGAATGATCCAACCAAAATTCGTCCTCAACCATTAATGTTATGCCAGCTTCTTGCTGTTTGGCCAATAGCAGTTTGTTCTGATAGTACTGGGAGTTTCGAACCTTTGGCTTTCGACAATCTTTAGCAAAATGTCCAAACTTGCCACAGTTGTAGCATTTGATTAGATCATTTGCTGGTTTTTCAGCAACGGTGTAATCATTCACAAACTTCTTCTTTTCTTCCGGCTTCCTTTCCATATACCGGTTTTCTTCATTTCTCTTTTCTTCAACTCTTTCTCGGTGCTCATGATTCTTGGAGCTTGATGAAGAATATCTTTGAGAATTTGATCCCGGCTTCTTGTAGAATTTCTTTTGAAATGCACGGGTCAGTAACAGCATTGCTTGTTTCAGACTTTCTCCATCATCACCATCTGATTCAGATTCCGACTCAGAACTTGTAAGCACTTTCTTCTTTTTCTTCTTCTCTTTCTTTTCTTTCTTCTTCTCTCCAGCTACCAAAGCAATAGGATCAGGAACTTTTTCTGCCTTCTTTTTCTCAGCTCTTTTCTCTTCCACTTCTTCTTCGTTTTGCCTCAGAGTCTCATAAACCTCATGTAACGGTATGTCATTCAGATCCTTCATCTGTTTCATCCTACGCGTATGCTTCTTCCATTCTAGCTGTAGGATACTCAGAAATTTGACATTGTTCTCAAGCTGCTTCTTTTTGACTTTGTTCTTTGACAATTCATTTAACAGCAAGACAAACCGTTCATAGGTATCTTCTAAGCTCTCATTCTCTTTGGATTTGAATTCCTCATAACTGTTAATGTAGTTAGCCACTTTCATCTGATTCCCTACTTTGGATCCCATCATCATTTTCTGCAACTGATCCCACATCTTCTTAGCATTTTCCGTGTATCTGTCTATTTTGACGTAGATGTCATTCAGGATACTTTGAAGAAGAAGAGATCTTGCTTGCTTATCTGCTTTATATCGGTTTTTCTGTTCCTCTAAATATTGACCATACTCTACTAGAACTGTTTTCATCTTCTGTTATCTTTCCTCAGTACCTTCTTCACTATCAGATGAGTCATCATCAAGTATTTGAACTGTGATTGGTACCATAGGACCTTCTGTAATTGACAGCATAATGTTTTCTTCATTTGCATGCCTATCCACAAAATCCAGAAATCTGTCCTTCCACTGCTCATATTCCCCTTTAAACAGAACCGGGGGCTTAACATCCGTACCAATAGAAAGAGCGTCTTTGGAAGTCATCTTGAATGTACCTGTTTAAAAAAATATGCAATAAGAAACTAGAACTGATCGTTAGTCCAAATATGAAATCACAAAAATACAAGAAATCTTGAAATAGAAATTCAGGAATTTTGATCACAACAGAATTTTGTCCCCCTCCGCAGACATAGCACGGGGGGTCCCGCTACCTGGTTAGCGGGTGGGGTCAAGGGGGAACGCCCTTGCGGGGTCGAGGGGCATATTAAAGGCCATATTACAGTTTTAAAAAATTCTCAGAAAAAAAAAATTCTAAGTATGGAAACTCGCAAACGCCTAAACTCGCAAAACACTGTTTACTGAGAAACTCGCAGGCTTAAGCTTGCGCGTTTATGAAACTCGCAAGCAAAGGTTTGCGTGTTTTGACAAACTCGCAGACCGAAAAAATCTCTAAAACTCGCTAATAGTAGCGTGCGCGTTTTCTGAAACTCGCAAATTGAATGAACTCGCAGATCACTGTTTTCGAAGAAACTCGCAAGCAAAGACTTGCGTGTTTGAAGAACTCGTTGATGTCTACGTGCGCGTTTCAGTATTTAGAAAATTTTCCCAATCTTCAAACTCACAAGTGACTGTTCACTTTGAAACATGCTAATAAGGACGTGCGCGTTTCCTTAACTCGCAAGGCACTACTTGCGCGTTCGAGCAAACTCGCTAACCATGGCTTGCGCGTTCCAACACTTACAAAATTTTCTTAGAATTTCAAACTCGCAGATAACACCTTGCATGTTCTAAGAACTCGCTAATAATGCCTTGCGCGTTTTAGCCAAAAATGAAATTCTTCAGCTTGCGCGTTATATCGAAGAACTTGCGCGTTTCGCCGATCTAGCGCATTCTTCAGACTGTCGGCCCAAAACTTGATTTTTCCATCTGTTTTCGACTCAAATCTTCTTCAATTGTTTCGAAACTTTGCAGAAATCCTCGAATTCAACTCTAGAACAGATTACAATTCAAGAATTTCAAAAACAAACACAAAATGATACACTTTGACTCGATTTACAGTGAATTTGAAACTCGTGAACTCGGAACATACAAAATCACCAAATTAAGATCAAATATAGTGCAATTTCCAAATTAAACTATACAGACTCGATCGAATTCACTCAACATACAAATTCTAATCGTTTACAACTCAAAAATTGCACAAAACTCAGAAATCTAATCTGGACTTCGATGAACACAGTGTCGACATGTTTCTTGATCTGATTTCACTTTTAGATCTGCTCTGATACCAATTGATATTCCCAGATTCTAGTTCCTAAATGCAATTAATCAAAACAAACACAAACAAGAATCAATTACCTGTTTGATTTCACTTTCAAATTCCACAATTACAAACTTTCCCTCTCTAGAACTCTCTCTCTCTCTCTCTACAGATTTCTCTCAAACGTATTCTCTCTCTCTCTCTCTACAAAATACTCAGTTCGTTACATCTAAAAACAGAAATACAAGATACATGGTATTTATACCCACAACTAAAACAACAAAGAAAACTAAAACAAATACAAATATATTTGACTTTTATTACAAAAGACTTTGACTTTGACGAGATTTGACTTTCTTCAGCTTTGACTTTCTTGAACTTTGACCTTCAGTCTTCTTGATCTTGTATCCAACATATTTATGCTCTAACAATCTCCCCCTTTGGATTCAAGATCACTGTTGAAAGATCTAGCAATTCAGTCTTCACTTTTAAGCTCTGGTAGTATAATCTCCCCTTTTCTTTAATGGCATTCTTTCCAAAACTGTCTTCAATCAATTAACAATCTCCCCAAAACTTTCACACAATACTTTCAGACTTTGGAAAGAAATTATCTTCAGAATTAGCTCGAATTGCTTTAGCAAACAATCTCCAAAGAAAATTTCAGCAAAATCAGCACATCTTCAGAAATTCTTTGATCTTCTTCAAATCTTTACTTTGAATCTTCTGACTTGGACATCTCTTTTAAAATCATCTCTCAAAGCTTTGTTAATCTTGTAAATAGAAACCTTCATTGTAATATTGTGAGATCTATGACATAAGAACTTTCTCTCTCTACACTCTCTCTAGAAATATACACTGTCACATCTTGGTTCTTGATTGAGATATTGTTTAATTGCTTGATTGTGATTGGGAATTGCATTTTCAATTGGTATCAGAGCGAGACCAAACAATTTCAGATTGATTGGATTACCAAATTTGGATTAATTTTGAATTTTTGATTTCACGAACTCATTTCTTGAAAATTCACTGTTTGATCAATTTTTTTTCTTGAAAAATTGTTTTTAGTGCAAGTAAATGGAATCATTTCATTCGATTTATGTTTTGGATCATTTCTTGTGTTGATCATATCACAAAATTCGCATTAAATCAGACTCAATTTTTGAATTTTTAGCTTTTCTTTGAAAATGGACTCGAACACTGTTTTTGAATCAGATTGTTGCATTTTGGTGTTTTTAATCAAAATCTTGTGATAGAATTATGTTCTAATTGATAAATTGATCATCCTTGTGCAATTTCATGTTCTAATTTGCAGGTTTACATCGATTTGGATTAAATCCGTGAGGTCAAGTGAAGAACGCGCAAGATTGGAAAAACGCGCAAGCTTCATCAACTGAAGAACATGCAAGTGTCTTCTGCGAGTTCATCATCAAACGCGCAAGTCAAAGGATTTGATTTTTGGCCAGAAACGCGCTAATAGAGGCATGCGAGTTTCAGAAACACGCAAGACAAAGCTTGCGAGTTTGAGCAAAAGCGCTAAGTGAGGCATGTGAGTTTCTCAGAAACGCGCTAGGAAAGTCTTGTGAGTTTGATATCCTTGAAAAAATTTCTAAGTGTTGAAACACGCTAACAATGCCTTGCGAGTTTGACTTTTGCGCCAACAGTGTCTAGCGAGTTTCTACTTTTGCGCCAACAGCGTCTAGCAAGTTTGTGACTTTCGCACTACCAACGTTCTGCGAGTTCTAGTTTCGCGCTAACAACTACTAGCGCGTTCCTCGGTGAATAGTGTTTAGTGAGTTTCAGTGCTTAGCGAGTTTCAGTGTCTTGCGAGTTTCAAAGATAGAAAAATTTCAGAATTTTTTTTGAAATTAATTTTTTTTTGGTGATCCGAGGTTGACTTTTTAGTCAACATTTCTGATTTGTTTGGGAATGATCATTTCATATCAAGCTCATATATCTTTCAAGATGCCAAAGACAAATGAGAGAGGAAATACAGTATTGTCAGCAACAGATATGGCAGTATTGTACATGCCTGAGATACCTGTTCTAGAAGTGGAAAGAGACAAACTAAAAAATCAGAATTCAAAGCTTTAAAAGCAGATTCAGGAGTTGAAATTAAATTTGTCAAATTCTGATAAAACTCCTGACTGTAAAAAGTGTACTAATATGGATAAATCTAATTTTATAGGTATCATCAGTGCAAAAGAGAAAGAGATAAAAGAACAAGAGAAAGAGATTAAAGATAGAGAGAAAATGATGGAAATAAAAGATAATACCATTCAGTCTCTTGAAGAAGTAATCAAGTTCAAGGAGTCTTATGTTAAAAATCTTCAAAGCCAACTGAAGAAAACTGAACATAAATCATCAGATCTACAAGATGAATCAGTTAAGCTTCAACAAAAATATATGGCTTCTGAAGAAAATGTATATGCATTGAAAGTAAAAAATGTTGACTTGATGAAAAGCATCAAAGAAGATAAAGTTAAAGCGAATCTTCAAAAGCCAACTGAAGACGACTGAACAGAAATCATCTGAGCTGAAAGATAAATCAGTTAAGCTTCAACAGAAGATTAAGGCTTTTGAAGATCAAATATCTGCTCTGGAGAGGAAGAATGCTGAACTGAAAACAAGCCTCCAAGAAGAAAAAGAAAAATCAAATGTGAAGACATCTTCTACTTAACAGACATCTGAACTTTCTAAGAAAACTCTCCAAGAGAAAAAGGATTTGGAGCTTAGATGCTTTAAACTTTCTAAGCAAGTGTCTGAATTTGAAAAGATAATAATCACTGAAAGAGACACTTTTGCCAAAGAAAGAAAAGTTTTTGAAGATAAAAATTCTGAATTTCCCAAACATATCTCTATTCTACAAGACTTACTTGAGAAAGAAAGAAAAGCTTTTCAAGAAAACAAAAAGTCTTTGGAGATTGAAAAGAAGAAATATGAAAAGAGAAATGTTGGGATCTTCAATGAAATTTATGATAAAACCAAGAACTTACGAAAAGATTTTGAGCTTGAACGTTCACATTTTGAATCTAAGATATCAAAGCTCCAATCCAAAATAATTGCTCTGTCATCAGATTATCAAAAAGAACAAAAGGCCAAATCTGATTTGAAACAAAAGTTTGACACACTTTCAGATGAAAGAAACATTTTAACTAAAAAGATAAATGACTTAGAAGCTGCAAACATTGAATTGTCAGATAAAGTAACAGCTGATGTGATTAGTCAATCACCTGTTGATAACTCAACAGAATCAGTCTGTTTTTTCAAAACAGCTTCAAGTTCTATTCATGAGAAAAATGTTTTGAAAAAGAAAAGTGTCAAATCACAAACTGTCAACTCAAATCAGATTAGACCATCTAATCTATTCTATGATAAATTTGTTGATGGTTTAGCAAATTTTTACATCAAATGTCTTGGAAAGCAATCTAAGAAAAATCAGATGGTCTGGAGAGTGAAGAGTTCTTTAGATGAAGAGAAGAAGAATGACAAAACATCTGCTTCCACATCCAATGCCAAAAAGAACAGAGCGCATAAAGGTAAATCTTTTGTTCATCCTGATATGTTTTACTCAACTAATCACTTGATCAGGGTTGCTCAGAAGAAAATATGTTGTTCTTACTGTAGAGCACATGACTTTGTGAGTAAAAATTTTGTTAATTACTGGTATGGATCATATTATGTAACCCCCACAAGAACTGCAACTAACACTTCAGGACCCAAATACCAGTGGGTATCAAAACCTAAATTTGTGTTGCAGGCACCCAAAGTTTAAGGGGGAGCATAGAACAATGGCTCTTGAATAATTCAGTTCAAGACCCGGACTTCAAAGTTAACAGACTTTGACTTCTAGACAAATCAGTCTAGGACCCGTTCTTCAAAGTTCAGATATGGATATTTTGCAAATATCCAGGGGGAGCTTATCTGACCTAAATCATTCTCTCATGATTTGAGGGGGAGCCTAAAAGGTAAGTATCTTCTAATCTTAGATCTCTGATTGTTTGAAAGAAGAACAACTTTCAAGCATGAAAAACAGTTTCTTAAATGTTCAAACCACTTCTCTATTCTCAAAAAGATTTCATGAATTAAGAAGTGTGATTTTAAATGTTTTTCAATTTTGAGCTTTAATGTTTAACTGACCGTATGCTTCCAAAGATCAATACTTGCGTATTATCTTGTCTTTATACTATAAAGTATTCATACACACCGGTTCAGTACTTCATTTGAATTTGTTGTTACCATGTCTCATAACGAACAAATTTTTCGATGGTAATACCCTCGTTTGATTTCACTGTTATTGAGCATCATTCATCATTTCAACTTGAGCGTTCATTGCAAAATTGTTTATATTCGTTCATATAAAAAAAATCATCCAATTCTTTGATACCCTAACCATTTTATTTGATCTGATTGATACATTGTCAGATTCTCAAAACAATTCTCTTGATTTCATTTCATTCATTCAATATCCTTGTTTTGAGAGATCTTCATTGTTCAATTGCTCAAATCTCATGAGCATACATTTTGACAATGTTATCATACATTTTGTGCTTAACCGTTCAAGTTAAACTGTTGAGCAATCATTCTTTATAGGACTTACATGGGATTCATGTGTGAGCTTAAACAGAACTTCCATGGATTCACGTAAACCAGTGTTTCCTACCCCGGAAGTTATCCTTGAGTGATTGAGGGGTGAGGGGTCAAAATCAAAGAGTGGGGGAGATAACTCATCCGGTTGAGTTTTTCTCATTGTGCTGAGCGGTAAAATGGAAATGAGAGTTTGGTTAGAAGTGAGCATAAATGTTAAAAAGAAAGAGGGTGTGAGATCAGAGTTAAAAGAATATCAAAACTCTGCACCAACCACTTTCTGAGCCGGGCAGCCACATCTATTGATCGGTTCACATTCTTTGGTGACCATCATTGAAACAGGCAGTGAGCCCATGCCAACTCTTGCAATATCCCCACCAGCCACTCGTTTCTTTCTTAACAAATAAATGTTTCATTTTCTTTGGGGACGCAACATATCTGCTATCTAATCTTCACACGAAAGATTTAGATATTGAAAAAGAAGGAAAGTTGCCCCACCTTCGCACCTCTTTCATGCATATTGAGTCCGTGTAATACACGTTGTTGTCTCAACAGTTTACACAATTTGAGCCTTATGAAACACAATCATTGTGCTAAATTCTTTCATAACACAAGCACGAGCACACAGAAAATTTGTTTTTCTGTCAAAACATTCATAGATAAACCTTGTGTTTTTCAATGATTGAATGGAAGTCCTGGGGAGTCATCATCAAATCAGCTCCTTAAATTGTACATTCGTTGTACACAGTAACTACGTGTTACTGACAGGCACTCCTAACTGTTTCATTTGTTGAATCAGGGTTATCAAGTTCATTATATACAGTTCATGATTCAGATACTCAGATCAAAGGATGGAAAATGTCAAATTATCATAAAGGAGGAGATTGTTACATTGAATACAAAGGGGGATGATCAAAGAGAATGTTGAAATTGAAGATGTTTTGATGATTATGGTGATCACAATCATCAAAAAGGGGGAGACATCTACAAAGATCAATTTCAAAGTCATCAAAGAAGATGTCAAAGTCAAAAAGACTTGCGGAGAGATTCTGAAGAAACAAAGATGATTCAAAGACAAATTCAGATAATTCATGAAAGTTTGTTTGCTTGAAGACTGATCAGAGATTACAAGAGATGAAGATAATTCATGAAAGTTTGTTTGCTTAAGTTTTCAAAGATTTGTTCAAGACTTGTTGACTTTCCGAGATAAAAGAGTTAAAGATTTTTCAAGATTCTTCAAAGACTGAAAGGCTGAAGATTGTTAAAGTCTCAAAGTCCAAGACTGTCAGAGACAAAAGTTGAAGAATCAAGCGCTGAAGACTAGTGTCAAAGTTTTTATTAAATCTTGAATACAAAGGGGGAGAATGTTAGTGTATAAAATTGTATCCAAGATTTAGTGTGAAAAGTCAAGTCTAGCAAAGTCAACAATGTCAAAGTTTAGCTAAGTCAATCGTATTGTTTGAAGTTTAAGCATGTGGTTTTACATCCTTGGTATAAATAGCTTGTTGCTTTGTTAATCTTGTAACTAGAAACCTTCATTCTAATATTGTGAGATCTATGACATAAGAACTTTCTCTCTCTACTCTCTCTCTAGAAATATACACTGTCACATCTTGGTTCTTGATTGAGATATTGTTTAATTGCTTGATTGTGATTGGGAATTGCATTTTCAGAGATAAATACATTGATTACTACAAAATCAGACTTAACAATATCCCCCTTAGTAATCAATGGCGCTCAGGTCTTCTATGATGTCTGTTTACCCCAATCAGAACCTCTAAGTGTCTTAAAGTAGCACGTAAATTTAATCTTTCCATGATTTAGTACAAAGTTCTTTTGAGAAGACAGATTTCATCATTTTCAATCATAAACAGAGTTCTTCTTGATTCCAAAAACCGATTTTCAGCATCTTTCAGTCTTTGCTCCAACTGAAGTTTGATAATCTTCAAGGTGCCATCTGAATACTTGTTGATTTCTTCAAACCTTAGAAAACGATGATGACCAGAAGCATCTCTAAATATCACACCATAAGGGTCTTCGATAATAGTGATCAAGGGGTAGTTGTCAATATCTGGTAAGTCTCGATTAGGTCTTTCAAGGTTGAAAACTCTCAACTGCCATCTGGAAATCAAAGACACGGTAGAATCTGATCTGACGGCGGATAAATCTTTTAATAGCTGCCAATGCTCTCAAGATGTTATCAAATCTGTCGGGAAGGTCTCTGAAGTAATTGTACATTACCTCAAAATCATCTATTGAGAGATCATTGAAGTCTGCCTCAGAAAATACATATCTTTTGCAATCTCTTCTTTCCACTTCAAATACTGGATACCAAATATTCACAAACTGCTGTAATGTCACACTGATGACCCTTACAAGCAAATGAGGAGAATAAACAAGAAGTTTTCTGCGGCGTTGACATTTAATGAACATCAAGTACTCATACTGAAAAGCTGAAGGTTCTTTCTCTATCCCAAGGATTGCATAGATGTTTATCGGTCTTCTTCTAGAAACAAAAATGTTTCTTTGAGTATCTTCCAGAAATGCAGATCTAAGTCTTGTAACCATGTGCCTTTCTTCCAATCTCTGTTGCCTTTGTTGTCTAGACAAGGGAAAACCTGATTGAAACACGCTTGGAGAAATATTCACATTAGATTCAGAAACAGGAACCTCAGCTTGTGCTCTTGACGACTCACCTCTTTCAAATGTACTAGATGGAGTTGCGGTGGTCGGAGCTGAGACAACAACAGGGTTTGATGTGACTGGAGGAGCATTATCTGGAGACTGATCAGATACGAATGGAGAAATACCTTCTTGAGACTTAGAATTCACTATAGGAGTTTCCAACAAAGATTCTTGAAAAGCCAAGTCTCCATATAATATATCTGCAATTTCTTCATCTTTAACATCAAGACCAAAATCATGATCTTCAGAATCAGATATAACAACTATATCATCTTGATCTTCTTCTTTGATTTTCCAGAGCTTCTCATACTTTGCATCATCATCATCGTCAGAATTTATTTCAATATAATTTGCAAAGTAATTTATCATGTCTTCATAAGCCTCAGAATCATGCACATTAGATGCTTCAGGAAATTCTGATGACAGTGGTGTAAAATCTGGGTCAACATACACCATAATCTGAAAGTTGTTCTCAATGCTTGGCTCAGAAATATTCAACTCACTCGCCATTGTTGAAAGATCAACTTCATCTAGCATAACATTCACAAGATCTTCAACATTACAGTCTCGAGCCTCATTATCTGATTGATTCCTTTTAGCTGCAGATTCAGATTCTTTCCTTTGACTTTCTTGAACAGATGAACTTTCAACTCTTTGTCTCTTTGACATCTCCCCCTCAGGACCTTGATGATCCGGATCATCTTGGTCATGTCTTCGTTTAAGAGACGGGCCAACTTCAGATCTGTAAGACTCTTCATAACGAGCAATTCTGTCAAATAAAGCAGTTAGAGCTTGAGTCATCAAATTTAATCCCTCCTTTAAGTCAGAATTTTTTTTATCAATTTTAGAAAAATTAGATCTTGCTTCAGACTTAAAGGAATTAAAATCATCAGATAAGACAGAAAGCCTGTCTGAAAGTGAAGCAGGAGCTGGGGCTGGAACCGGTTGAAAGTTCCTTAGAAGAGACGATAAATTCTGATTTTGTTGATCTGGTGGAGACATGGAAAGCAGACGAGCATACAACATGTCATTTAACTCAGAAACCTGAATATCCTGAATCGGCATACTTGAGGATGCGGGAGGAACAGTTATTGATGCAGACGGTCCAGCAGATTGTGTAGAAGATGGAGGAGGTGGAATTGATACTCTAGATGGAGTAGTAGTAGTGATGCTAGAAGGTTCGCGAATGACAACCCCAGAAGGCCGTCTGAATGGTATCTCCGGAGGAATCATGGAATGGTCTATTTCCACCATCTTACCCTTGCTCAAGGATTTCATCTTCTGAATTTCCTCGGCCTTTTGAGCATCAAAACGCTCACTCATTAGTCGTATTATCTCCGTCAGAGTAATGAACTTTGCAGTCGGATCACGAACTTCAACAGAAGAAGTCTCGACAGCAGATGTAATTTCAGTCGCAGTATGCACATCAGAGAAAGAAGATTTGGTACCTTGAACATATTGTTGAGCCGTAGCATTAGAAAAGGCTATATCTAACTCATCAACCTGAATATCAGCATTCGCGGCATTGATCGGTACTGATTCGTCGTCAGACATAAGATCTACCGGATCATGCATCGCTGTTTCTCTGATCTCACTTTCTAACACTTGAGTAGCAGTCTAATCGCCAGCACCATCGTTACCATCATCATTATTATCATCAGAATCATCAGAGTCATCATTTTCATCAGCAGGCTCTTCGTCATTTTTAGAACTTTGATCATCATCCTATTGAGCCGCATCACCTTCTTCAACTACGAATTCTGCTTGATTATCATTAGCAGGTTCAGCTTCTTCGGCTTCCAAATCAAAGTCATGATCAATGGAATACTAAATAATGCTCTCATCAGACGGATCAGCATAATTTGAAATCAATGCAAGAGGAATCGGCATCGAGAACTCAAACTCCTTCCTTTGCGATTGAATGAAAGTCATTTCATTATCACCAACTTGATCCCAAGAATTCCTTCTAAGAATATCTCTGTTACTCCTCAACATGCTACGGACAATCAACTTCATATAATGAACAAAAGGAATGAATTTCCTCTTTTTGTTGGTTATCTTGTCATGCACTCTCTCAGAAAGCTCGGTCCAGAAAATAAGAGTGTAGTCGACATGCAAATCATAGACAATTGCATGGAACAATCGTTGATAGTGCAGACTTGCGTTGTCAGTACCCGAATGCTTCGAGGTAAGACATCTGTTGAGGACCGAAAATAACGCATACCAAACTGGTGGAAGATTGGATTTCTCAAATTGGCTCACCTTAGTCAGAGGGCCAACATATCCCAAATCTCGAATACCCGCAAGAACATCTGATTCTGGAGGAAAGCTATCAGAGGAATTTCGGCCCAGTCGAGAATTAGCTTCAGGTAGCTCTAGAATCAATCTTAGTCTATTGTATGTGAGATATGAGTCAAATTGATCAATTTTTAAATTAAATCGGTGAGGCCTAACTAATTCATTCTTCGTTATAGAGTGCCATGCTTGCTGAAGATAAACATCTGGAATATCAGCACAGAGAGTTAATGCTGGAGCAATCGGATGCCCACGAAGAATAGCTCTAATAACTGGATCAATCTTGATTTTGTCGAAGTCGACATAGTAATTATTCGGCTTGTAGGGAAGCACATACAGAACATAAGGAAAGACTTCATTTGGTGATTGGTGATGAGCAGACAGATTCGCTCCAGAAGAAGGAACTGATGGCATTGGAGCTTCCCGAGATACATTATCAGTAGGATAATAATGCTCATTTTGTACCTCATTCTCGTCTTCCTGAACAGATATATGTTCTGAAGCCATGACAATACCTATCAAACTGAAAAGATATGAAAAATTAGCCTTTAGTTGCAAAATTGAAAAATCAGAAGAAACAGAAAAAAATTCTAAGTATGTTTTGCGCTACAAGTGGGTGGCGCAAAATAAACTTTGCGTTACTTGTGAGTGGAGAAAAACTATGTTTACGCTATCCACTTGTGACGCAAACTTGTAATTAGAAAATTTTCGTACTCAAAATAAGCGAGAGTGCAATTCAGATTTGCGCGACACAACCGTAGCGCAAAAGTTTCTTTTCATTACCAACGTGTAAAGCAACTGATACTTAGAAAAAAATTACAAATTAAAGAAAGTTTGTGTTACAAGTAGGTAGCGCAAAACCATCTTTGCGCTATCAACATAAAGCGCAAAAACCCTAGAAAACAAGATTTGCGCAAGTTCATCTGATATTTTCAAAAAATTAACAAACTCGATTTTAATCCATAATAGTTGTTAGAATCACATAAATGAAAGATTCTAAATACATTTCGAACAAACTATTAGTGATTAAAACCATTTTGCAACATAAAACTTGAAATTTTGATTGAAGAAGATGAACAGTCGCAGACATTTAGAACAAAATCAAAATGAAGGAAGATAAACGATGAGATATAAGAAGAAATCACATACTTGAAGTCGAAATCAGACACTAAAAAACAACCTAATAGTTGATTTTAACAATGATAAACTCACTTGAATCAAACCACTATGATGAATCAGTTCGAAATATGAGTGGTCGCACACTGTATTGATCAAATAGAGTCTATTAAGGCAACTATGGATATAAACATGAATCAAATACTAAATGTAGCTTAAAATCATACCTGATTCAAAGAAATGATCAAAAGATTTGATGATGAAAAATCTGGGAGTTTAAGTCGAACCAAAGAGAGAGGCAAAAGATGTATTTTTCAAAGAGAGAGCCAAAAGTTGTAATTTTCAAAGAAATGTTATTTTTCACCTTTTTAAGCTCTTTAACTCCCCCTACACAAATGCACTGAATATAACAAATCAATTTAGCATTTGTATAGAAAAAATCAGAAATACTTACCTGATAAACCTCTGATCTGGATTTTAATCATTGTATCAGAAACGTACCTGTCCACTTTATTCACTCCCCCTCGAAATTAGATGTTGTCAGTTTTTCATTCAGATTTTCTCCCCCTTGAAATATGCAAATACCAATTTTCAAAGATATGGGAACACAAACATAGAAACATCAATGTATAAAGAAAAATATACTGAATATAGATTTTGAAACAACTAAATATATAAATTTTTAAACACTATGCAAATTTAATTCTATTCAATAAAATATCACATATTAATCAATCAATTGAAATCAAGTGTGTGTTTTTGGATGCAGATGCAAGTTTCATTGCATATCAAGTTAATACATGTTCAGTTTCAAAAACTTTCATCGATCTATTAAGTGTGCTAGCATGTGAACTTTGATTAGCTTCAAGTAAATGTAATTCTAAAAATATAATAGAGTACTTTGCCTTTACTCAGACTAAGTTGTCAAGAATTAGGACTTTCACAAATTTATAGGTTTATCACAACTTAAAAATATCACCAAGTATCATGAGATGTGTGCTCATTGGCATCTTTCTATAATATGTGCACATTGGCATCTTCACATTATTGTGCTCTTTGGCATCTTTTAACTTTGTGCATATTGGCATCTTTTAATCAAGAAGTTTTGTAAGTAAAAAAAATGTCGTAAACGTAACTTTCTATCTGGTCCTATTACAGGATTTGGGTCTGCCGCTCCCAGACTAGTTGGCCTTAGGGTACTAGGTGTCAAGCACCCCTTGGAACTTACTCTCCCAGATCAGAAAGGCTACATCGACACATCCTAAACCCATTTATACCAGTAGAACATGACTTTCGATCTGGTTCTATAGAAGGATTTGAGTTCGATCACTCCCAGACCAGTTGGCCTTAGGGGACCAGATGACAAGCACCCCACGGAACTTACTTTCCCAAACCATAAAGGTCACAGGTATAAACATTTAAACTTAGTGATTTCTGTATTTTATATATATATATATATATATATATATATATATATATATATTTAAATTTCATCTCAATCACTCGGCTTTACATATAAATGCTTAGCCTATATTTTCATTACGATCCATAATTTTGACATTTTAGGTTTTCAAAGCATTGTAAACTATAAATATTCCGAATGACACAACTTTAAAGCATTCCTCAAAAATTTCAAACATGTTTTGCTGACCTTTCGATTTTTGTAAGATTTGAAATATGAACATATAAAACTTGGATATAAACAAAGCAACTTGAAAATTTATCCTAGACACACATTTTATTCTAAAGAAAGAAGAATTGTAAAAATTTTACTTTATAGAATAAAATTTGTGTAGGTTTAAACTTTTAAATTCAACATGCCAAGTTTTGAAAGCAGAAAATTAAATCGTTTTTCATCTAAGGCTTTTGTAAAAATATCGGCAAGTTGATATTTAGTTGGAACAAAATATAATTCAATAGTACCTTCTTCCACATGATGTTTAATGAAGTGGTACCGCATATCAATGTGTTTGGTTCCACTGATTCGATCGTCGCTATTACTTGTGAAGGGAATTCAGATTCTTGTTGTACTAGATCTGATTCTTGTTGCATTTGAGAAATTTGTTCAAATGTTTGAGATACCGAAGATACTGGAACAACGTCATTTTCAGAGTTAGGTGCAGCGGAATTTGAATTAGATGCGTTCACAGTTTCCTGATTCAAGACATTTGAAACATTTTCAGAGTTAAATTTAGGCAAATCATCATAAAAATGTTCACAAAGTAAATCAAGATCAGTAAAATTATTCAAATGAAAATTTGGATCCTGATTTGACGATTATGATGCAGGTTCTGAACTGGTTTGTCCAGAAGCTAAAATCCTTGAAAATGCGAGTTATGGAACTGCGTGGCCAGAAACCGAATCTACAGCTTCGTCAAATTTAACATTGATGCTCTCCACCACTTTTCTGACGAATGTAAGAAAAACTCTATAAGCTGCAAATTTGACTAGGCTGCACATTTAGAAACTAAAGACATTTAGGTCCCCATATGTTTATGGGTCCTTTCTTGTTAGTCCTTTTCTTTTTAAAATTTTTATTTTTAGAAACCTTATTTGATTTAACAAACAATTCACGAACAAAATCATCATTGGAGGAAGAAACATAATCATCTGAACTACAACTAGAGGAAGAATATGAGACATCGTTTGCAATCTGAACCATTTGCTTTATTGAATATTTGATGGATTTATTACAACCCGCAAATGAATCATTATTACAAATGTCGTCTATATATCTCTCCTCTTTTGTTGCAGATTCATCAGACTTCTGCTTTACCCTCCATACATGCCGTGGATGCTTCTTCAAAGTCCTATCTGAAACAATTGAACCAGATGAATTAGAAGATTTTTCAGATTTGACATTCTCTTGTTTCTTTGACTTTCTTGACCGTCTTCTTTTACGTTTTGGTTTATAATAATCAGTATTTATTGTAAAAGATTCATCAATAGTTCCCGATTTAATATTTGAATTTGAAGAAAGTCTGAAATAGAGTATACAAATGCTTTGAATTTGAAGAAAGTCTGAAACGCTATGAATGACATGTCAAATAGAAATTAATCACCCAAGAAGGGGAACTGAAATAGCGTATACAAATGCTATGAATGGACATCTAATTAACAACAAACTAATCTAAATCATTAAATCTAGATTATGGTGGTTTTCAATACAAATCTCCCAAAAATCTCTATCCTTTATCTGTACACCAAGGTCCAAAAGATGTGTATCCAAAAGATGCCATAACGGCCAACACTCGTCCTTCAATTCTTGGGAACCCCACCGCTTACAGAACATGTTATACATGTCATTTGAAAAAAAATGTTAGGCTTAACGCCTAGTGAGAACAAACAGTTTATATCAATCAACAGAAATACAGTTTGATAAGGAAAGGTTTATATTTAAAATAAACAGATTACTTTTCTCAAAACACTCCATACGACCCAAGGGGTCCAAACATCTTGCAATGATGGGGGAGACCCGATTTTCCAAGGATTATGGTGGAACACAAAAGTAGGCCACTCTCCAAGTTATTGAGCTCACCATACTAGGATCAAGGCCACGAACTCGTCGGCTCGTACTCAGATGTGGGGGAGGGCACCCAATGATCCTAATCATGCTCATTCTCTAGGATTACATTTACGACCCACGGCTAGTAACCGGTCCCACATAATCGTACCAAGTTGCCTTCCTAGGGTCCAATGTCTCAACTAGATACAAACGGAAATCAACCCAACATTAAGCCGACTCTATACTTATTGATCCACTAATAATAGTCTAAGGCTTGTCACTATTATATTAGTGACAAAACTATAATCGCACATATAGTTCTCATAATACATTTCCAAATATGAATCATTTTCCAAATTGAATAATTTTTCCAAAGTTATCAATACTCCGCAATGCTCATAACTAGTACCAACATAAAGTGAAACCCAAGTATATAACCTTTCAAATCCACTTTTAATAAGTAAATCCCCAAAATATTATGAACAAATATATTTGAACTTGCCTCGGAGTTATACTCTTGCGTATTTTCAGAAAAAACAAAGTTTGAACCAGATTTGCGTGACCCATTAGTGGCGCAAATTTCATTTTGCGCTACCAACGGATGGCGCAAAGTTTCATTTTGCGCTACCAACTGATGGGCAAAGTTTCAGATTGTGGAACTTCCTTTTTATTTTCCTTAAAATCAGAAGAAAATCCAGAATTAATATTTTCAGAAAAATCTTGTTTTTGAGAATTTAATTTTTCTTCAACACTTGATGTCATGAAAGAAAGAATTAAATCTTTTTCAAATTCTTTTTCAAAATTTAGTTCTTCCATTTTATCTTCGAGATCAACGATTTTGCCTTCTAACACTAATGGATGAATATATCTCTTAGAATCATAAGAATTTGGAGATATGTTTTCCTTATTAGTGTTAATGGCATATATATCAAAATAATCGTTAGACAATGAAGATTTAATGGAAGATTTGTCATTTAAACTTTTTCTGGATTTTCTGCTCTTCTTCAATTGTTCAGGAAAATATTTCCCATTTTCGCGAGTGTAAACAAATGGAAGTTTCATTCTGTGTTGTTCATTCTTTTCTCATTTTGAATTTCTAAAACTTGTTTTTCATTCATCCAATCAATTTTAAATTGAGGAGCATATTTTGAAAGATTTAGATAATCAAATTCATATAAAGTGGGCGTTTTTGTTTTAGCGTTGTCTAAACAATGTGGATTTTCAAAACCAAGTCCCCATCTTTCCTTTATAGACGTATAACTCCTCGGTTTATTCATATATATTGTTTGTTCAGATTTATTTCTCAAATATAATTTTTCTTCCAACTCATTTATTTTATCAGAAAAACTATCTTTTATGTTTGTCATTTCAGTCAAAGATTCAAGATAAGTCTTGTTTAAACTTTCTAATTCATCCAATTTCTTTTGAAAATTTTATTTTGTGTCCGTCAAAATTGATTTTTCATCTTTTAAAGAGATTTGTAATCTTTTAATAAAATTAGACTTTTCTTGATTAATTTGTTTTTCAGATAAGAGTTTTGATCGAACATCATGTATGGCAGTGATGATTATGTTCATTTGTGAAGAAATGAATTCGTAATCAAACTTAGAAAGTACCTCAGATTCATCCGTTGAGCTTTCCTCTTCATCCTCATCATCACTTGCATCATCACCAATAAAGCATATTGCTGTTGTTTCTTCATTATCAGCTTCATTTTCAGAATAGTCTAGCCAGTGCTCTTCTTCGGCAAGCAAAATAGTTCCATTTTCTCTCTTCGCAGCTAACTCCATTTTCTTCTTATAATATGCTGAATCTCGAACAACCTTGACACGACACTCTCTAGCCATATGTCCCGGTTTTCCACAATTGTAGCAAGTATTTACCTTCTTTTCATCCTTCTTTGGTTCACTTGGTTTTGTAGGTTCATACTTGGGAACAAATGATTTAGAAGAAGTACCATCGGTTTCTAGTTTCCTAGACCCATAAGTGAATCGAAGATTGTTGGAACCAGATCGATGCTGAAATTTCTTGTTGTAGTGCTGAGAGAGTAAAATCATTGCCTTTTCTAATGCCTCACCATCATCCTCTGTATTCCCATCAAAAGCATTTTCAAACAATGCTTGTTCCGCTAGTTGACTCGCTAAAAGAGTAATTGGGTCCACATATTTTGGTTTATTTTTCTTATCCAGCTTCGCTTTCTTTTCTTTGACAATATTTTCATCAGTCATGAGTATCTCATATAATTCTTGAATCTGCATTGATGAGATTCGAACATCGTTCCTAAGCCAGTGGCAAGATTTGCTCCACTCAGGTTGTAAAGCATTTAAAAACTTTAGATTTTCCTCTAACTCCGTCTTAGTCACCTTTATCTTGTGAAGATCATTCATGACTGCCCAAAACCGATCAAACACACTTTTAAGAGATTTACTATCTTTGGCTTTAAATTCTTCAAAATTGTTCATAAAGCGCGTTTGCCTAAGCTGTGTGGCTACTGCTGATCCAAGCATTATTTTCTCCAATTGAGTCCACATCATCCGATTATAGATGGAATTTGGAAATGCGAGAATCATGTTAGACTTTGCTTCACGATCGGCTTGATACCTTAAAGTCTCTTCGGTTGTGTATTCATCTATTGGCTTTAAAATTCTGGTAGCCGGTGTAGTGGGAGTAGACGGAATCTCTTTCAGTGGTTTTTCAAACAGTCCTTGCGTAAGAGATTTCATCATGTTTTCACCGTTAGCTTGGCGTTCGATGAAGTTGATGAAACGATCTTTCCATTGTGGAAATTCATTTTCATTAATCAACATAGGTGAACGAGTATCAGTTCCCAATGACATCATGATGTCGTTCTTATAAATCTGAGCCTGAATAGAAATTTTCAGAATTCCCAAAAAAATCAGAAAGTTTAAGTCTGGAACAGTGAAACTGGCGCAAAACTCAGAAACTCGCTAAGGAAAGTGGCGCAAAAGACAATTTGCTCTAAGTGAAGCTGGCGAGAAACTCAGAATACGCAAAAGAAACTTTGCGCAAAATATACTTTGCGCAAAATATACTTTGTGCTACGTGTAAATGGCGCAAAACTTATCTTGCAAAAAACTATGAACACACAAAAGTGACTTTGCGCTAAAAACTATTTACACAAGAATCTGGCGTAAAAGAATGACTGATGCTGATGAAAACCTCAAGCAGATGATGTTGGCGCAAAACGTAGATCTGGCTCAAAAACAAGAAAAACTTCTAATTCTATCACAAAATCGAATTTGATGAATTATGCACACTCAGATTTGATCGAAATCTGATTTCTAACCACAAAGAACAACCAATTCGAACAAATTTTGGCAGAATCGTGAAATGGAGAATCAAACAGTAACTTTTATCGGAACAGACCAAAACCACGAATAACCTCAAATTGATCTTCAAACACTGAATTTCTTGCAATTTGATGTGAAACAAAAATGATCTACCACTGAAAGCGAATCCAACGAATCAAATTTCAAGAAAAACAGATCAAATTTCAGTACAAATTTGTGAAAAATTCAGGGAATGCGATTTTCTTGATCAAGATCAAGAAAATCGATCAAATTCTCTGAATTAATAACAAATTCAGATTAAAAATTGTTTCTCTCAAATCTCTCAGAATTAGATTGGCTCTGATACCCATTGATAAACCAAGATCGATCTAAAACACTAGAGAGAGAAAGTAGAGAGAAAGAGTGAGACGTAAAAGCTTGATGTATTCAATATCCAGCGCAAAAGTTATTCAACAAGACAAGACAAAAGTTCCTTAAATACCCTTGGCCAAAACAGATACAAAAGACTAGCTAAACAACAGTTAAGGCCATAAGAGATAAATACATTGATTACTACAAAATCAGACTTAACAAAACCCCCAGGCCAGATGGATTCACTGCTAATGTATGTGTCGTTGTTGTTAGAGCATAAATCTGTTGGATACAATATCAAGAAGACTAAAGGTCAAAGTTCAAGAAAGTCAAAGCTGAAGAAAGTCAACTCTTATCAAAGTCAAAGTCAATTTGTAATAAAGTCAATGTATTGTTTTTGTATTTTAGTTTTCTTTATTGTTTTAGTTGTGGGTATAAATACCATGTATCTTGTATTTTCTGTTTTTAAGTAGATGTAACAAACTGAGTATTTTGTAGAGAGAGAGAATACGTTTGAGAGAAATCTGTAGAGAGAGAAAGAGAGTTCTAGAGAGAGAAACTCAAGAACATTGTGTTGTAATCGTTTGAGTTGAAATCAAATCAAACAGGTAGTTAATTCATTTCTTGTTTGATTGATTAATTGTGTTTAGAAACTAGAATCTAGGGAATATCAGTTGTGCATGAGTTTTTCTCCTCTGGGAAACTCTTGAAGGGTTTCAACAATACTTGTCTTGCCCTTATCCCGAAGTTGGACTCCCCTTCCCGTGTCACTGATTTCAGGCCCATTGCTTGTTGCAATGTCTTATATAAATGCATTAGCAAGATTCTTGCGGACCGGATCAAAGATCACCTTCCTTCGTTGGTCAATAAGAATCAGTCTGCATTCATCCCGGGACGTCTCATCACGGACAATGTTTTGCTCGTCCAAGAGCTTATGAGTGGTTATCATAAGTATCGAGGCCCTTCTCGATGTGCTTTTAAAGTTGATATTCAAAAGGATTATGATACTATGGACTGGTTTTTCCTTCGCACCACTCTCTTCGGATTTGGTTTCCCGTTGACCATGATTGACTGGATTATGACGTGTGTTTCCACTGCGTCCTATTCGTTTAGCATTAATGGTAATGTTCATGGTTTCCTCAATGGCCAAAGGGGACTTCGGCAAGGGGATTGAGTTACATTGCTAGCAAAATTGGAAAACCTCTCGCCATGGATTCGTGGACCGCTAACATGTGCAAGTATGTTGCGGGAAAATTTGCGTTTCCCCGGCTCCTTCTTGAGGTTCCTGTTTGGAAAAATTGGGTGGATGAGGTTAAGATTCGTATCCCGGATTCGGAGACCCAATCCATGTCTTTGCATGTTCTTAGAATTGAGTATGATTGGAAGCCTCCGATGTTCTCTCACTGCAAATATTTTGGTCATTCAGATTCCTCCTGCATGGGTTCCATTGCTAAAACTATTTCTACTAATGTTTCTCCTATTGAGCCTGTGAATGTCAAAGGTGTGGATATGGATGCCAAACCGTCACTCGGAAGAGCTCTCAAAAAGCTCATGCTTCCTCCTCGAATGGCCAAATGGAAAACCAAAAAAAGGACAACCACTCCGCGTTGGAGAATAGAAAGCTATCAACTGAAAAACTGAAGTCTAAATTGAAGCCTCCTTCTTGCAAGGAATAAAGGTCGGTTCTAAGAAGAACCCCCCCCCCCCACCCTATTATTCCCTAAAATTCAAGTTCTCATTACAGTTTATGATCACAAAGATTATAAGAAGCAACTCAAACCTTAAACTGTTTTACAATTCAAATCAAGAACTCGTACAAATGTTTATGTGAAATTTCTCTCTCTAGAAAACAGTTTGCATACCAATTCAACTTCCAACTTCTAACTACACTTGACACCTTGTTACACAAACTAAAGCCATATCCCTATTTAAACACACAGGCACAACACTTACAAACAAAATACAAAACAATTACAAGACTTTGACTTGCATAAGAGTTGACTTTGGCTTTGACTTGGTTGACTATCAGACTTCAGTCTTCATGATCTTGTATCCAACAAATATATGCTCTAACACCCCCCCCTAAATTTCAATCCCCCCAAGGGTTCAAACATAAAATTTAACCCCGCCCTCTAAACCAAAAAGCCCGAAACCCCAATCCCAAACTAAAACCAAGGCAGTCTCTCCTTCTTCTAACCGTTTATCTTTCCTCAGTGACCCATCTTTGTCTAAGGATCTTGGGTCTTCTAGTTTCTCCCCCTATCCATGTGGCTTCTTCCGAGCCTATAGATGCTTTGTTTGAGTAGGATAACCTCCTTGATAAGGAGGATGTGATTGAGGTTGATTCGGATGATGGTACCATTGCCCGGTTCCTCACTCGTGATCCAATATCTTCCCGGGTTGATCCTGTGTCTACTCTATAGCCCGAGCGGATGGACTCCACCCCTGCCCATGTTTCCTGATGATGAGCCTTGCCTCATAGAATTCTCGTGGTCTCTGTAAGCATTCTCACCAAAAAGCTATGAGAGACCTTATTCGGGATAATAATCTTCATAGTTGTGTTGCCCTCGAGTCTCATGTCCTTGTTTCTAATCATCACCGAATTTGTGATAGCATTTTTGGCTCTTGGTCGTGGGTCTCTAATGGATCCCATAGCTCTAGAGGCACCCGTATCATTGTTGCATGGGACCCTACCCATGTTGACATGATGCTCCTCAATGCCACTGACCAAGTGATGCATTTCAATGTCAAAATCCGTGAATCTAATAAGTCCTTATTCGTCTCTTTTGCCTATGTGGATAATCACCATATCTCTCGGTGACATCTTTGGGCCTCTCTTTTTGCCCATAAGCATGTTGTTAAGGATTCCCCTTGGGTCATCCTGTGAGATTTTAATGTTGGTCTTGACACTAGAGATAACACTGCTGGTATGTAGGGAGTCACGCGTGGTATGGATGATTTCCGTGATTGTGTTCGTCAGATTGAGGTTGAGGACATTAATTTCAAGGGTCTTTTCTATACCTGGACCAAAACCCCAATGGCACTAGTGGTCTCCTTAAAAAGATTGACCGTGTCCTTGGGAATTCTCATTTCCTTTCCCATTTCTTTTCTGCCTCTGTCATCTTCCATCCTCCCACCTATCCTACACATTCGATCAAGGTTGTCACTGCATGTCTCCATCGGGAGTTCCTGGAATGCTGGGAAACCTCTCAATGCGGCTCGTCCCTTCCTTGGTGAAAAGGGGGACCCATGTTAGCAATAAACGCTGCAAGAGTGAGCGCAGCTATTTGTCGAAGGAACTCGGCAAAATGACCCCGTAACTTCGGGAGAAGGGATCCACCTAAACCTAATAAATTTCCTCTAGACAGAATGAGTCATCCCAGTCCAGTAACCTGGGGAAGGAAGAGGTGAAATTCCTTAGAAACAACTGGGACGGGGTGGATGGTTATGGCGTCTCGTAGATCAGACTTTGCTTTTCCAGGTGAAAGGGAAGATCTCATTGTGCGTGCTGTCACCCGAGGTCACCGCGCTGTGAATGAAGTGAGTAATTCGTTGGTTCTTGCCAATTCCCAGAAGACTAATGTACCCTCGTGTATACAGTTATCCAACTACTTTCTTCCTCCGACTAAAATCCTAAATTCAGTCTTCACTGATAGATAGAAAGATCAATTCTGTAAAGCAAAGAGAAGGCTTGAAATCAAAAAAAAATATGCTTTTTGATCAGTGATTCGCTGGCCACTGCCATTTTAACCCTCCTCGGGGGATTCCATCCACAAACATGAAATAGCTTTCTCGGGAGCCTCTGGGAGGTGATACATCCGGCGAGCGCCGGTGAAGAACACAACATGTGCCCTTTGGATTTGATGGCAGATTTGAACAGCTTCGTTTCCCATTAGAGCCTGAATAACCTCGGACCACAGTCCGACGATTCTTTCTATAACCTCTCGCATCTCTCGTAAGCCTAAACCTTTCAAATTTTCCAACTTCCTTACTCATAAGGAGGGCTTTAAGCAGGTTGTTGCCTCGAGCTAGGACCCCAATATCCTTGGTTATAAGATGTATAAAATTTCCCAAAATTTGAAACATCAGAAAATCCCTATGCATAAATTTTTAAGGGACCAAGGCAACATTATTACGAAAGTTAGCAAGCTTCAGGTTGAACTTGATAGGGTCCAGATTTCCCTTGATAGGGATCCTGAGAATAGTGAGCTTTGTGAGGAGCATAGTAGGTACCTGAATGCCTATAATGAGGCATGTCTTGATGAAGGGAAAATTCTAGTTCAGAAAGCAAATATTGACTGGCTTCGTGAAGGAGAAAAGAACTCTGCTTTCTTCCATAAATTTGTTAAAAGTAGGTCTAGGCGGAATCGCATTGATACCATTCAGGATGCTGACGGTCGTTGGGTCAATAGCGAGGAGGTCCCCAATCTCTTTGTAAATCATATCCAAAACTTCATGGGCTCCTCCCACTCTACTTCCTCTATTCGTGATCCGTTATCTCTGTTCTCTAATAAGCTCACGGAGGAGCAAGAGTCCACGATGCTTACCCCTCTGTCTGATGATGAGATTAAAAAGGTCCTTTTCCAACTGGGTGATGACAAAGCCCCTAGGCCGGATGGATTCACTACTAATTCTTTAAATCCACCTGGGAGATTGTTAGAGCTGAAGTGTGTGTCGCTGTGTGTGAGTTTTTATCCTCTGGGAAACTCTTAAAGGCTTTCAACAATACTTGTCTTGCCCATATTCCGAAGTCGGTCTCTCCTTCCCGTGTCACTGACTTCAGACCCATTGCTTGTTGCAATGTCTTATATAAATGCATTAGCAAGATTCTTTCGGACCGGATAAAATATCACCTTCCTTCGCTGGTCAATGAGAATCAGTCTGCGTTCATCCCGGGACGTCTCATCAAGGACAATGTTTTGCTTGTCGAAGAGCTTATGCATGGTTATCATAAGCATCAGGGCCCTCCTCAATGTGCTTTTAAAGTTGATATTTAAAAGTTTTATGATACCGTGGATTGGTTTTTCCTTCGCACTGCTCTTTTCAGTTTTAATTTCCCTCTAACCATGATTGACTGGATTATGACATGTGTTTTCACTACGTCATATTCCGTTAGCGTTAATGGAAATCTTCATGGTTTTTTCAATGGCCAGAGGGGCCTTCGGCAAGGGGATCCCCTATCCCCCTATCTTTTCACTTTGGTCATGGAGGTCCTTAACCTTATGATAAAAAGGAAGATTTCCAAAACCGACTCCTTTACCTTTCACCGGAATTGTGAAGAGCAAGAAATCAGTCACCTTTGCTTTGTTGATGATCTTATCCTTTTCTGTCATGGTGATAGTGAATATGCTCAAATCCTTAAAGATTCCTTGTCCGAGTTTTCTGTTGTCTCTGGCCTCTACCCTAGTACGGCCAAGAGTGAGGATTTCCTTTGCAATGTTGGTGAGCTGTCCAAAAATGCTATCACTGACATTATGCAGTTTCCTGAAGGATCCATTCCTGTCAGATACCTTAGTGTCCCGCTCACTACCACTCGCCTCTATCACAATGACTGCAAATGTCTGGTTGATAAGGTGAAGTCTAGGGTTAATGATTGGCGGAACAAATCTCTCTCCTTTGCTGGAAGGATTCATTTTATCCTGTCGGTCCTGTCGTCTATGCAAATCTATAGGGCCTCTATCTTTGTCCTCCCAATCTCCATCACCAAGGAAATTGAGAAGCTTATGTGCAGTTTCCTCTGGTGCCACAGTGAGCTTAAAAGAGGGATAGTTAAAGTCTCTTGGAAGAACCTCGGTCTTCCCAAGTCTTAAGGCGGTCTCGGTATCAGGAGTCTTTCCAGTTGGAATCTTTCTCTCTTGGCCTCCCACACATGGAGAATCCTTACCAATAAGTATTCTCTATGGGTTAAATGGATCCACTCCTACAGGGTTAAAGATCGTAACTTTTGGGATGCCCAAATCCGAAGTGATGTTGGATGGGTTGGAGGAAAATCCTGGGTATGTGGGATAAGATTCGAGACTGCATTGTCTCTCAGATTGGGAATGGTGTGACCACCTCTGCTTGGTTTGATAACTGGCATCCTGTTGGTCCTCTTTTTATGTCCATAACACCTCGCAACATTCTTAATGCTAATCTCTCTATGAATGCTAGGGTTAAAGACATCATTCATAACGTCAATTGGGTCTGTCCTTAGGTGCGGGATAAACCTACCTTCCCTCATGGTCGTCTCAATCCTCCGATTCTCCCCCCTAATATCCTGGACAAACTCCTTTGGAGAAAATGGGATGGCAACCTTACTCCTTTCTCGGTGCATGAAGTCTGGCTCAGCATCCGCCCCAATGAGCCTGAGACGGATTGGCATCACATGGTCTGGTTCTCTCGGAATATTCCCAGACATGATTTCCTTCTCCGGGTTGCCATGCAACATCGTCTTAAAACGCATGATAAGCTCCGTTCGTGGGAGTCCTACTCGAATCTCTCATGTGGGTTCTGTCACAATGGGCCTGACTCCCATAATCATCTCTTCTTCGAGTGCTCCTTTCCCAAGCAGGTTTGGCATAGCCTTAAGCCAAAGTTGAACCTTCCTAATGTCTCGGACAACTGGGCGGACATTATTAGTCTTCTCCTTCCGTCACTAAAGGCAAGACCATTTGGTCTATTATTCGCAGATTAGTGTTGGTTAGGACTGTCTACCACTTGTGGAATGAAAGGAATAATCGTATCTTCAAGAATAAGAGAAGATCGCATTGTACGGTGGTTAAGACTATTTCTAATGATGTTCGGTCTAGGCTTCTTAGCTTGACTCTGAAGCCTTCTCCTAATGTTATGCATGCTAGACATGTCTGGAAATAGGCATGGAAATGGGGCGGGGATGGTGCGGGGACCTCAATCCCCATCCCCATCCCCGATCCCAATCTTCATCCCCATACCCGTCCTCATCCCCACCGAGGAATATGATTACATCCCCATCCCCGTCCCCCTATCTCCAACGGGGAACGGGGATCCCCAACGGGGAATTGGGGATTTTTCCCCGTTAATATAAGATGTTTTAAATCAAATGTATTAAATACCACACTCGATCGATAATGGTTCATGTTTAAATCTCACATATTTTTAAATTTTTGCTTTTATAGAGTATCAAATATTCATATGTGAACAAAGTCGCAAAATCATACTTAATCATTTGATCAAACGCTTTCGGCTTTAAACATTTTTTTAAATCTAAAATAAGTAAAACAACTCAATATATATATATATATAAAAGAAGAAATGTCAAAATTATATTTCTAAATTTAAAATATATTGAATCTAATTATGTATAAATATAATATAGTTAATAATAAACATATATAATATATTTAATATTCGGGGACGGGTGAGGCGGGGACAACGTTACCCAGCCCCCGTCCCCATCCCCGGTTTTTAACTATCGGGGATCCCCATCCCCGTTCCCCAATTTTGCGGGGAATCCCCGTTCCGTCGGGGAGGGTACACCGGGTTCCCCAATGGGGCGGGTCTCATTTCCATGCCTATCTAGAACCTCTCCTAGTGGTTGGTTTCTTTCCTTTCTCCCCCTTTTCCTTTCTCCCCCTTTTTCTGGTGGTTGCTTCGGTTTAGCTTCCACCCGTGTGTTTCCTTGGTTTTATGTTTATGTCAAAAATCTTTAAAAAATCAAAAAATTGTTTTTTTTTCTTGATCGGAGGGGTCGCCCCCCTCTGTACCAAAAAAAATCTCTAAACCCTAAAACATAAAACCCTAGACAGGGTGGAGGGTGCAGGGTGTCAACAAATCTGAACAAGAAAGATTATTTCTTTTATTGAAACATCGTTGACAACAACCATCAGGTTTACAATCATTTTTCACATAAACCTTACATTCCTCATCAGAGATAGTCCTAGGTTTTACAAACTAAATCTCTTTCTTCAAATCATCCTGCCTTCCACCTTTCCTTTCTAAAGAACAAACAGAATTAGAGTTAGAAGATGATTTTGAGTAAGAAGATTTCTTAGAAACTAAATCAGATTTAGTTCCTGAGGTCTCTCATATCTCAAAAATATTGTATTCCTTTTCAGATGATTTTGAAATTTTAACTGAAGATTTTATCTGAGTAAGACAATTCGGATTTGGTAAAAAAAAATCCAATGAAGCAAATTATAGTTTTGTCGGAGTAAGTAGATCTGTGTTTTCAGAAAGTTCCTTAGACACATCATCAATCAAAATAGAAGATTTATTATGATCAACATACTCTGATGTCTTTTGAGAATCTTAAAGTTTGGAATTTGACAATTTGAATACTTGGGTTTCCAAAAGTCTGATTTCTTTTTCTAAATCAACATTGTCTTTCAGACTTATTTCAAGATCCATCCCAAGATTCTCTTGAGCATTTTCCAGATCCTCAATTATACATTTCAGCTCTGAAATATGCTTTTCCAATTCAGAAATCTTATCAATAGCAGAGTTAAGATCAAATTTGTCAGAAATGGGAACATTAACTGGAACATATTCAGATTTAAAATCAATATCTTCTGTCTTACATTCCTTCAGAAGATTGTACTCAACAGATTTAGATTTCTCATCATCAGTTTTAGATTCTTTTACCTCACTTGTTTTTGGAAATAGTAGTTCAAATTCGACGAACTCCTTCTTGTTATTTTTATAACTAGTATTCAATTCATCGTACTTGAACTCGACAGATTTTAAACTGTGAGTTTCAGAATCAGAACTAGCTTTTGATACATCTATCTCAATGTCCTCCTTCTCTTCCTTTGGAACATCAGATATAAGACTTTCTGGTTTTACAAAAGTTTTAGAAATTGGAGGTATAAGCTTTGAAGATTCACCCATTTTATCAAAATTGTAAAGGTTTTCGGGTGCTTTCTTTAAAACCTCAATTTCTGGTAGACCAAGACCCATTTTAGGATTGTAAAAACGGGTGTCTTTTGGGTTGTTGGTCAACAATTTAAGAGTCTGCTCAGTCTGTCCTCTTTTGAAATTTAAATCTTCTAATTGCTTGATTTTTGAATAAGCTTCAGCTCTTTCCTAAACAACAATATCACACTTGAAATTTAGATCCATGTTTTCATCTTTCACAAGTTGTCATTCTTTTTGTAGATCAGAAATTCTGGTTTCAAGCTTTACTTTCTTAGCTCGGATTAAACCTTTTTCTTTCTCTCTGTCTTCAGCTAATCATTTATATAGAAGTGTTTCATCTTGATATCACAATAAAGAACTCTTTTCAACTCCAAAATTCATTTCCAGCTTTTCAAATTCATCTTTCATGAAATTGAGTTGAGATATCAAGTTAAGCATTTCTTCATTTTCAGAATAATTATCCGAATTATCAATGTTAGAGATTGAATTTACCTCAGATTATGAGTCATCTTCATCCACAGTAGCCATCAAGTTGTAATGAACTTGGGTAAAATGGGCCTCTTCCTCATCAGATGATGGTTCAAGTCATATTTCTCCTTCAGCTTTCAGTGCGTTACCCGTCTCCTTTGCCTTAACCAGTTGGGCTTTCTTAGAATAATACTCAAAATCTTTTACCTTCTTGGTTCTGCAATCTCTGGCATAGTGGCCTGGCTTGCCAGAGTTGAAACACTTGTTGTCTTCTTTGTCTTTCTCTTTCTCTTTCTCTTCCTTCTTATCTTCTTTATTCTCCTCTCTATTCTCATACGTTCCCTTATACTTATCAGCATTGTGATTGTCAGATGTGGACTTCGGATAAAACTTTTTCTTCCCAAATATTTTGTTGAACCTGTTCGTCAACAAAGTTAATTTCTCAGCAAACTCAGTTAATTCATCATCAGAATCCTTACCTTCATGGTCAGAACTCTAAGTAGTTTCATGGGTTTCAGTGATCAAAGCCTTTAGAGCTTGATCCAACTTTCACACTCTTTGTAACACCCTAAAAAACAGATTGAATTTAAAACGCGAAAACTGGACAAATAAACATCAACACTTGGTATAAACCTCCCAAAAAGGGGAAAGTACTTAACCTTTACAAAACCCGTATACGGATATGGAATTCAACAACAAACTAATCTAAACATAAACTATCTAGACTACATCGGTTTTTAATCCAATGTCACCAAAAGAATGGGACTTAAACAATTGCCCAACATCAAATACTAGTCATCTCAAAAAGCCCCCGAGACCAAGCTCGTCACTCAAGCCCTTGGCAACCCACCGCTAATGGGAACTTGTTATACATATCATTTGAGAAAAAGTGTTAGGCTTAAAGCCTAGTGACAACATACAGTTTATAATTTCAAGAAATATAAACAATTGCATCAAAATGAAATCTTTCCAAATAAGCAATCCCAAGTCTAATTGCTGATAAGAATGAAATCATAAAATGGGACTATATACATTCTTTCCAGAACCTCACAGTTTAATGTGCATGTAGTTCTTTATTTTACTTTCCTTCCAGTACCTCACAATTCAATGTGCATGTAGTACTTTATTTTACTTTCCTTCCAGTACCTCACAATTCAATGTGCATGTAGTACTTTATTTTACTTTCCTTCTAGTACCTCACAATTCAATGTGCATGTAGTACTTTATTTTACTTTCCTTCCAGTACCTCACATGTATAAAGTTTAGAAAAAGGTAGTAGGAACTCACCAAATAGGTTTTAGAATAAAACCCGAAAAACCAGATATCGACCACCAAGAGAAGACGAAGCTTTCTATACCGAACCCTTGCTAGATGCACTTAATACTAGCAATAAACGAGGTACAAACGAGATCTAGAAAGAGAGAGAGACTTGAGAGAGAAAAAGAGAGAGAGAAAAGAGATTTGAGATTTTTAAAAAAAATATCTCTCAAACAAGATATTTAGGATGAACTCATAAGAGTCGGCCAGGGGATCTCGCGGGTTATACCGCGACCTCAAGTCGCGGCATAACTCAAACCGCTAACACAAAACCCAACACAAACAGGGGTTTTCGCAGGTTGTGCCGCGACCTCAAGTCGCGGTGCAACTCGCGCAGTTCACTATGGTTTGTCCAAAACCACCAAAATCCAAACTCAAACTTCCAACCAAACGCGGTGCTAACGACAATGCTTAAACACAAGAATACCAAGATTACATAACGAAAATTCGGGGTGTTACAATCCTCCCCAACTTGGGAATGATTTCGTCCCCGAAATCCCATTTACTCGAAAAGACGAGGATATCTTCGCTTCATATCCTCTTCGCCTTCCCACGTCACGTTGGCTCCCCGATGATGCTTCCACTGCACCTTGACCATAGTGACCTCTTTGTAACGCAACTTCTTAGACTTTCTCTCTAAGATAGCGTCAGGTTCTTCTACACAACGGTTACCCTCGTCCACTCTTAACTCTGAGAGGGGAATAACGCTTTCTTCCTCCGCCAAACACTTCCGAAGGTAACAAATATGGAACATGTTGTGGATTCTGCTCAACTCCGACGGCAGTTCCAATTGGTAGGCTTGCAAACCTACCCGCTTAAGCACTTTGAAAGGTCCAAGGAAACGGGGACTCATCTTCCCACGTTTTCCGAACCTGATAATGCCCTTCCATGGAGACACCTTAAGCAACATACGATCGCCCACTTGAAACTCCATCGTCCGCCTCTTCTTATCGGCATAGCTCTTCTGCCGATCCTGAGCCGCTTTCAACCTTTCACGAATGCATTTGACCTTATCGGCCATCTCTTGCACGATTTTAGGTCCGGCGAATTGCTTCTCTCCCGCTTCAAGCCAACACACGGGAGTTCGGCACTTCCGCCCGTACAATGCCTCAAAAGGTGCCATCCCAATACTCGAGTGGTAGCTATTGTTGTAAGCAAACTCCACCAAAGGTAGGTGAGAGTCCTAACTACCCCCGAAATCGATGACACAAGACCTCAACATGTCTTCCAATGTTTGGATCGTTCTCTCACTTTGCCCGTCGGTTTGTGGATGGTAAGCCGTATTGTGTATCCCAATATGTAATCATTCAATCAAGTAAACATATATTCAACACAATAAATCAAACCTGATATGATTAATCAAACGATTCAACAGGTTACAAACTTGAAATAGATATCTCTCTTTCTCTCTGTCTTGTTCACGGCGTACCACCAGCAGCTTCTCTCTCAATAATTAATTTCACAATTAAGCTCCTTAACCTAATTAACCTAAACATAACTAATTTATACTTAGGCTAACTAAGCCTAATGGGCTTGACAAGGTTTAGGCCCAACAACTAAAACTAAACTTATTAAATAAATATAAAACTAATAAATAAAATACGTAAACAGACTTTGACTATTTATTACAAAAGGAACCCTAGACTATTTGTTGAGACGACTTTATCAGCTTTAACTTCAGTCTTCTATCTTCAGATAATTATGATCTTGAATCCAATAAATATGTGCTTTAACACGTACTCAACTTTACTCGCGTACCAAGCTCTTTCTGAAACCCATCCCAAAAGTTCGAAGTGAACCGACTGTCGTGATCCGACACGATCGATAAGGGTATTCCATGCCTCGAGACCACTTCATCAATGTAAAGCTTTGCTAACTTGTCCATCGGTAAAGTCTCGCGCATAGCCAAGAAGTGAGCGCTCTTAGTCCATCTATCGACTATTACCAAGATGGTATCGTGACCTCGAAGAGTTTTAGGCAACTTCGTCATGAAGTCCATGGTAATATGTTCCCACTTCCACTCGGGAATCTCTAAGGACTTAAGACTCCCATACAGACGTTGATGTTCGGCCTTAACTTGCGAACACGTCACACAACGCTCCATGTAGCGTGCCACATCAAGCTTCATTACTGGCCACCAATAATGCAACTTCAAGTCCCTGTACATCTTTATACTTCCCGGATGAATGGAATACTTGGACTTGTGAGCATCCTCAAGCAATAGATCATGGTTATCCCCAACTATGGGCACCCACACACGACCGCTAAACAGTTTTACCCCACGGCTATCTTCCGTTAAGAGTAAACACTGCTTCTTCATGACTTCCTTCTTGAGATTTTCCTCCAACAAAGCTTCAACCTGCGACGTCTTGATCTTTTCAATAAGACTAGACACTAACTCGATTCTCGAGTGAGTAGCCCGAATACTTCCGTTATAGTCCTTCTGACTTAACGCATCGGCTACAACATTAGCCTTACCGGGATGGTAAAGAAATTCACAATCGTATTGCTTGAGCAACTCGAGCCACCGCCTTTGCCTCATGCTCAACTCCTTTTGATCAAAGACGTACTTCAAACTCTTATGATCTGTGTAGAGTGTACATCTTGTGCCATAGAGGTAATGTCGCCAAAGCTTCAAGGCGAACACCACCGCTGCTAACTCCAAATCGTGGGTAGGATAGTTCTTCTCGTGTATTTTAAGTTGCCTTGAGGCGTAAGCGATTACCTTGCCTCTTTGCATCAACACACATCCTAAACCCATTTTCGAAGCGTCGCTATAGACCACAAAATCTTCCGACCCTTCCGTCAATGACAAGATTGGAGCTTCGCACAACTTCTTTTGTAGAATTCGGAACACCTTCTCTTGCGTTTTGGTCCAATCGAACTTCTCATTCTTCCAAGTTAAAACTGTCAAGGAAGAAGCGATCTTCGAAAAGTCTTGAATGAATCTCCGGTAGTACCCCGCCAGACCCAAGAAACTGCGGATCTTAGACGGACTCTTGGGAGGCTCCCAATTCATCATAGCTTCAATTTTGGAGGGGTCCACTTTCACTCCGTCTCGAATGACCACGTGACCCAAGAATTGCACTTTTCAAGCCAAAAGTCGCATTTGGAAAACTTGGTGTACAATCTTTCCTTTCTCAACACATCAAGAACTTCGCGTAGGTGTTACTCGTGCTCTAACTCGCTCTTAGAGTACACGAGTATATCATCAATGAATACGATGACCGACTTGTCGAGGAATGGTCGGCACACCCTATTCATCAAATCCATAAATACCGCTGGTGCGTTCGTTAGGCCAAAAGGCATTACAAGAAACTCATAATGGTCGTAACGCGTTCTGAAGGCTATCTTCGGAACATCTTCTTATCTTACCTTCACTTGGTGATAACCCGAACGTAAGTCGATCTTGGAAAAACACCCCGCTCCTTGGAGTTGATCGAAAAAGTCGTCAATCCTGGGAAGCAGATACTTGTTCTTCACTGTAGCTTTATTCAACTCACGATAATCGATGCACATTCTCATTGTGCCATCCTTCTTCTTGACAAACAAGACCGGAGCTCCCCATGGCGACGAGCTCAGTCTTACGAAACCCTTCTCTAAAAGTTCTTGGAGTTGTGCCATCATCTCCTGCATCTCCGCTGGTGCTAACCGGTAAGGGGCTCTAGCAACAGGAGTCGCTCCCTGTACGAGATCAATCCGAAACTCCACTTGACGATCGGGTGGCAACCCGGGCAAGTTGTCCGGAAAGACATCTGGAAACTCACGCACAATATTCACATCTTCAAGTTTTAACTTCTCTAGTTTGGTGTCGATCACGTAGGCTAGGAAAGACGAGCATCCTTTCACCAAACACTTGTGTGCTTTAGTCATGGTGATTATTGCCACATCTCCCTTCCTCTTCTCACCATAAATCACAACAACTTCGCCACTGGGATTGGGAAGTCGAATTAATTTCTTGGAACATACAAACTCGGCATGATTGTTCGCTAACCAATCCATGTCGACCACAACATCAAAACCCCCAATTAACATCGGCAACAAATCGATAGGGAAATCTCTCCCTTCGATTCCGAGAGTACACTTCTTCAGAACATCGCGGATCAGAACTTGACTACCATCTGCTATCTCAACTACTAACGCATCCTCAAGACTAGTAGTAGGCATAGCAATCTTTTAACGGAACAACTCAGATATAAAAGAGAAACTGGCACCCATATCGAATAAAACACGAGCAGGTACTGAGTTTATAAGAAATGTACCCGATATCACATCAGCAGATGCCTTGGCCTCATCGGCCATCATCTGAAATGCTCGGCCCGGAACCCTAGATGGATTCTCTTTATTCACTGGCGCACTACCCGACATGAGCTTCGGGCAATGCCTCCTTATGTGCCCCAGTGTCTTGCACTCGAAACAGACAATCCCTCTGATCTGACAGTCACGGGTGATGTGGTCAGACTTCCCACACTTACTGCAAGGTTGAGGAATGGTATTACAGTTACCGTGGTACTTGGTTCTGCACTTCTGGCACCACCTAGCTTCTTGATAACTGCTAAAGCTTCGGTTTCCGACAAAAGGTCGGGTTCTCTTAGGAGGCACTGAACTGCTCTCCCACTTTCTCTTCTCAACAACCGCCACAGCCTTCTCCAGTTTACCCTTTGTGTAAACCTCTTCCATAAACTGTGCCTCTTCAATCGTCTCCCGAAGGTTAGAAGCCTTCGAGTTTCGGACCATGGTCATCATGTCCGACGGTAGACCCTTCAGATAGGCCTTAATCTTCTCCTTTTCAGTTGAGGCCACATGCTCCACTAACCCCAGATTCTCCATGAATTGACAGGTATACTCTCTCACCATCAAATTCCCTTTCTCCAGCGCTAGGAACTCTGCCTCGATCCGATCCACAGCCCTCTCGTTGCAGTATTCTTCCAACAGTTTTACCTTGAATTCGCCCTTTTATCCCAGTTTAATCTAGTTGGTAAATAATCAATCAAGTAATCAAGCAACACAATAATAATCAAGAGAGATATAAATCAGAGTAATATACCAATCCCTTGAATAAACAATGAAACCCTTGAGTGTTCTTGATACCCTTTGAATACAGTGAATAATATGGCTACCTTTCTCTCTAAACAATGATTATGAAATTATGAAAGGTTAACCCTAAAACTAATTAACCAAAACTATAAATACCTAAGCCTTATGGGCTTTAAGCTTAACAGGCTTTCTAATGGGCTTGGGCCCAATAGCTAATAAACTATTAATCTATTACAATTTAAACCCTCTAATTAACTTTAGCACAATTGCAGTTTAAACCCTGAACTTTAACTTTAATCTTGAATACAATTATTTGATCCAACAATCTCCCCCTTTGGATTCAGGATTAAAAAAAAATGCAATTGTCTTCGGGTCTTCACTTGTCTTCACTTTTCTTCAAATATGTCATTGATAGCTTCAAAACTTCAGCAGTCTTCAGGTTATATTCTCCTTCTTTGATAATTCTCCCTTTTTGTATCTTCTCCCCCTTTTTGATGAGTGGTGAGAATCATCATCATCAAAACTTTGCAAAACAATCTCCCCCTTTTCAAGACAATCTCCCCCATTGTGTATGATCACGTAATCACAGTCTTCATGTAACGATCCCTGTATGGAAATAAGAGCAGTCTTCCTAGATGGAAAGAGTGATTATTTCAGTCTTTTCAGATTAAAATAGAAAGTAGTAACCGTTTAAATCTTTTCAAATTCAAACAGTTTAATATGTGTAACCCTGAATCAACAAATGACTCAGTTAGAATACCTGTCAGTAACACAAAGTTACTGAGTAACACAAAGTTACTATATAAGGAACTAGTTTTGATGTTAGCTCCCCAGGTCTTCCATTCAATCATCGAATAACACATGGTTATCTATGAACGTTCTGACAGAAAACAAATTTATGTGTGCTTGTGCATGTGTATGAAAGAATTAAGCATAGATGATTGCTTTTTCATATGTAGGCTTAAAGTATGTAAACTTGTTGAGACAGCAACAAATTATACAAAGACTTTCCAAATGAAGGTGGGGAAACTTTCCTTCTTTTTCGATATTAGTATCTTCCAAATGAAGAACCAATAGCGTATATGTTGCGTACCCAGAAAATGTGAAACATTCTCTTTTTGAGAAAAGAATGAGTAGCTGGTGGGGTTGTATGCAAGAGATGGCATGGGCTAGTTGCCTTTTTCAATGATGGTCACCAAAGAATGTGATCTGTCAGGATCTGATTCTTAACAAGATTAATTAAACTCAGAAACAATATTAAAGAAGTTGCGGAAAAACACTTTAATATTCAAAAGATCAATGTAACAGTAAACTATAAATCACAACTTGTATACTTTATTGAATGATTAAAGTTACAAACTTTCAAACAAAACCTCAATCTTGATGAACAGGCTCACCAAGACGAATTCTACTTCTCTAGAACTAGGATTGTAAATCTTGAGGTTAATTCTCTCTTTTAAAAACAAAAACTTAGAAATATCGTATCTAAACTATTCTGAAAACATCTATACATATACTGAAAATAAAAGATAATTACAAAACTTAAAAGATCTTCAGTATATTCTTCTATAATTATCTTCACACCTTCCATGATTATCTTTATCCTTGATCTGCAAGTATCTTGATTATCACATAAGCAGTATTAATCTGTAGCAGCATTAATCACTCTGAGCAGTACTAATCTTCACCAGCAGCACTAACTCTGCTTAGCAGTAGTAACTTCTTCAAGCAGTATTAATCTGGCTCAGCAGCAGTAACTTGTCTCAGAAGTAGTAACCATGTTGTTCTGGCAGTAGTAATCACTTAGACAAATCTTCAGTTCCCAACAATCTCCCCCTAACTTGACTTTTAGAGAAGAGAAGTCAAGTTCTTCAGATGCTCCCAAAACTCTATTGCTCATACAACTTTATCAAGATTCAGCCCCAAACTTTGATTAATAATTCTCTGGATCAAATATCTTGCCATTGCAGAATCTGGTGCACAACCTTGCTTTTTCTTCAACATAGCATGCAGCTTTAACCTGCTATGGTTGTAAACTCTATCCACAAGAAAGTATTCAAAGTGACTTGTATCCATAGCCAATGCATATACTCCACTTCTTTCATACAAAGTCCAGTTGTTGATGGTTTTGAACACATTTCTGATGACATGCTGAACTTCCTCTGGCTTGAATAACATGCATAGATACTCCATCACAAGTTTTGTAACTGGTATCCCTGGAGCTTTCAGCTTGTCAGCATATAGTTTCATCCCCACCTCAAACATTTCCTCTAAATCAGATCTGGAGCATACTCTGACAATCTTAGCCCAAGTAGGATACACTTCAAATTTGTCATCTTTCCTCTTCAATCTGATATACTCCTTTCCATCTACTTCCATGGTATCCCAATGAATAATCTCAGGAGGCTTGACACCAACTGGTTCAGCAGTTATAGGCTCAGGCACTTTCTCCATCACCACCATGTACATATTTACATCATAAGTACTAGATGGTTCTTCCTGAGATTGAGCTTTCTTTTCATTAGATTTAGGTGCCCCTTCTTCTTCAGCTACCTTTTGTTCAGCTTCTTCCTCAGCCACTCTAGGTTTCTTAACAAGTTTTCTTCTTGCCATCATTTTAGTTCTTTTCAAAGTCTTCAAACTTTCACCTAGAGTAGCTTCCTTCTTTGGAGTTTCTTGATCATCAGGAAAGGGTTTTTATATTAGAAAGTCATTACTCTCTTTCATCCTCTTTTCCACTTCAACTCTGGCTCTGTCATTTTCTTGAAGCTTAGTCATCTCTGCATCATATAACCCTTTGATTTGATCAAAAGACATTTTTGTGAACATCTCCTTTTTGACTTCCACAACACCTTTGAGGAAAGTGATCATCTTCTTTCTCTCTTGAGTGCCAAGGTAGGTCTTTGAAGGTTGCCTCTTCTTTGCACCCAATTTGACTATCACAGGCTTCTTTAGAGTTGCAGCTTTCTTCTGAGCTATCTCTGTTGCCAAACTCTGTTGATATACTTCATTAAGCTCTGCAGCTAGAGCTTTTGCCATATCCCTATCTTTCTTCACTTGAACTGTTTCTGCTTGCTCAAGTTCTGCTTGAATCTTCCTAGCCAAAGCTTCATCTGACTCAATCAGCTTTTGCTTTTTAAGTGGTTGGTCAGATTCCACTATCTTGGCTTTGCCTTTATCCTTTCTTGCTACCTTCTCAACACTTGCTTTCTTGATAGCCTCACCCTTTTCTTTGATGACAACTCCTTTGGCCTTTGAAGTGACCTTGGGAGTATCATGTTTAGCCTTGATAAGTGCTTCAGCTATCTCAAATTCTTCCAAATTTCTACTAATGAGGTCAGTTAGTATCTCTTTAACAATTTCTGCTGCTTCATTTATTTCAGCAGCATTAACTGTTTCTGCTGCTTTGCTTGCTTCAGCAGCACTAACTGTTTCTGCTGCTCTATCTGTTTCTGCTGCTCTATCTGTTACTGCAACTTCTTCAAACACAAGCCTTGTTTCTGTTTGTACATCAAACTCCCCCTCAACTCCATGTATCTCCCTCTCCAGGTTGATCTCAGCTTCTGACTCCCCCTTTTGGGAGCATCATCCACTGGGTTCCTTCTTTTGAGCACAAACCTTTGTTTCTTCTTCTTTTAAACCACCTTCTGAACCAACTTCTTTAAGCTGTTGATCTCTTCTTGTTGGTTGATAATGACTTTCTTGAGTTCATTTATAACCATCTTCTGAGAATCCTGTTCTGTTGCCATTTTGGACATGGCAGAAATCAATTCGTGGTAGTCATATTTATCCTCGCCTTCTCCAGGAGTGTTACCCCCTTTTGATGGATCATTGGAACTTTTAGTAGTGAAGGTCTTCTGCCTAGCAGAAGCACCCTCCACCCCCGTGGTTTCTTGGCACCTGGGACCTTTGGATGAATGCTCATCCAAAGTTGCCATGGGGAAGGTCTTAGTGATGTTACCACTGTCCTCCTCTGTGCTAGCAAGAGTAGTGGCAGCCTTCTCACCCACATGCTCATACATCTCCTCAGTGAGCACCTCCTTGGGGTTGGGAGACACCCTAGTGGTTTCCCTATTGATATTCTCTAATGGAGAATGCTCCATTAGAGGGCTTTGAGGTTCTGGGTTTGTAGGAGGTACAACAAGGGAAGGAGCCTTGTATACCTTTCTCTTAGCATATGTTTTGGCTATAACTGGTGTTGGCTTAAGAACAAAGGACTGAGGAAGTGATATAGTGGTTGAAGGTTGGGTTTGGCTCTCAGTGGGATGGTCTAGTGAGGGCCTTGACCCTGATGCCATACCTTCTTGGTTGTGGGACACCACCATCATTGTAGAGAACAATAGGGTGTCAACTCCTTCCGAGTCCTTGGCAGATCTTTTCATATTTGAAAAGACCTTGCCCTTAGGGATTTTAGGTACATATACCTCATTAAACTGAGGTATATCCGTCAATTCAGTGGTGATAACTGCCTGGACAAATCTTGGATACATATAGAAACTCTTTTTATTCTCCATGTTTGACACAAGGTCATTGAAAATCATTTTTGAGAAATTATACTTTCGGGTAGTGGACAAGCAGACCAAAGCATAAGCAATGGTACTGCTGAACTGACTCCATCCAGTAGTTTTTCTAGAAATACAGTGCATAAGGGTATGAACAAAGAACAGCCATTGGGAAGAAAAGTTAGCTTTGTAAAATTTGAAAACACCCTGTTGGCCTTCATACCCCATTCTTGTGAGATTGGAAAACAAGTCCTCATTAGGGATAGAAGTAATACCTGAGGCATCGTCTAGACGTACACTGATGCGAATGACCTCTTTAGTGACTATCAAGGGTTTGTCACACACCCTTGTCTTGATAATCTGCACACCGTTTTCAGTAACAGCGGTGGCATTGTCCCAAAATTGCTTCTGGTGCTCGATGAAGATTGGTGGTGACACAGTAAGAGCATATGTTATATGACTGTTCTTGAGAAAATCAACTATTTGATGGAATCCATCAGCCTGCTTCAATTTTTGAAGCATTGCAATCTCATTGTGTTCATCAATAAACGCCATGGATTCCATCGGTCTTGAGGATACTTGATTGAAACACACAGGTTGCTTGAGAGAAAAGAGTTAGAGAGAAGATGAACAGTATTCAAAGAGTCTTTGTGAGCTTTTAGGCGGGCAAAGAGGGTATTTATATGATTCGGGAAAGAAGCAATATTAACCCTATTTTCCGTTAAAGCAGTACTAACCACTCGCAGTATTAACTGAGAGCAGTAGTAACTAACTAGCAGTATTAACTACTAGCAGTATTAACTAACTAGCAGTATTAACTATAAGCAGTATTAACTAACTAGCAGTATTAACGACTAGCAGTATTAACGAACTAGCAGTATTAACGACTAGCAGTATTAACTACTAGCAGTAGTAACTTTGCACTGGCAGCATTAAAACTGCACTGGCAACATTTACTATACTTACACTGTTGAAGCTTTGTGTTAGTCTGAGCAGGGCAATAAACTTTCTGAGAAAGATGATTAGTAGCACCAAACAAAATAAACAAATAACAGGTATACAAACACTTTTTAAACATGAGCCCATTCAGAGTTGATCATGCCCACACTTGTGACCAAGAAAGTGAATCTACCCACATCAAAAGCTTTAGTGAATAGATCAGCAAACTGGTTACCAGTATGAACTTTAGCAACTTGAATAAGCTTCTTTTCATTGCAGTCTCTAATAAAGTGACACCTGATTTCAATGTGCTTTGTTTTAGAGTGATTGACAGGATTGTTAACAATGCTAATAGCACTAGTATTGTCAATGAAGATTCGAGTGTGAAGAAAGGTTACCCCATAGTCCAGCATTTGATTTTGAATCCATAGAACCTGAGAGCAGCAACTTGCAGCAACAATGTACTCAGCTTCTGTTGTGGATAAGGACATTGTGGTTTGCTTCTTACACTGCCAAGATACTAGTCTTGCACCCAAAAGCTGACATCCCCCTGAAGTAGACTTTCTATCCATGTTATCACCACCCAAGTCACTGTCTGAATATGCAATCAAGTCAAAAGTAGATTCATAAGGATACCAAAGACCTAATCTAGGTTGCCCTCTTAAGTATCTGAAAATCCTCTTAACAGCTTGAAGATGTGACTGTTTTGGCTTGACTTGGAATCTGGCACACACATACACTGGAAACATGATATCTGGTCTTGAGGCTGTGAGATACATGAGAGATCCAATCATTGATCTATAAAGATGGACCTCAACATCCTCCCCCTCAAGATCAGCAGTGATCTGTTTGTGTGTTTCCATAGGTGTGTTGGCTGGCTTTGAGTCTGATAAACCATACTTATCTAGGATGTCTTTCACATACTTTGATTGACTTATGAAAATCCCATCTTTCTGCTGTTTCACTTGAAGCCCAAGGAAGAAGGTGAGTTCACCCATTGAACTCATTTTGAAGCTCTTGTGCATCAACTCTTCAAAGTCTCTACACATCTGATCTTTTGTGGATCCAAATATGATGTCATCCACATAGATCTGAACAAGTAGGGTGTTCTTACTTCTTTTAATGAAAAGGGTCTTGTCAATGATTCCCCTTTCAAACCCATTTTCCAAGAGATAGGTAGACAGAGTATCATACCATGCTCTTGGGGCTTGATGTAGACCATAGAGTGCTTTCTTAAGTTTGTATACTCTGTCAGGATATGATGGATTCTCAAATCCAGGGGGCTGACAGACATATACTTCTTCATCAATTGTTCCATATAGAAAGGCACTCTTCACATCCATCTGATATACCTTGAACTGCATATATGAGGCATAGGCTAGAAACAGCCTAATTGCCTCTACCCTTGCAACTGGAGCAAAAACTTCCTCATAGTCTATGTCTTCTTCCTGAGTGTACCCTTGAGCCACTAGCCTTGCTTTGTTCCTGATTACTATTCCTCTCTCATCCTTTTTATTTCTGAAAATCCACTTGGTGCCAATTGCTCTATGACCTTTTGGAAGGTCCACCAAGTCCCAAACATCTTGTAATTTAAACTGTAGCAACTCTTCTTGCATGGCTTCTATCCAACTTGAATATTTCATTGCATCATGAGCCTTCTTAGGCTCAATTTGAGATAGAAAGAAAGAGAGTACTGTATGTTGCTGATCCTGCAAAACTTGAAGTCTGCTTTGATTCCTAGTCATCATAGGAGAAGAGATGTCTCCTATTACCAGCTCAGGAGGATGAATCTTCTGAGTTCTTGTCTGATGACTAGGTTCTTCATTCATTCCCACATCTAAATTGGAGTCATTTAAGTTAGCTGAGGGGATCTCATCAGCTACTTCTGGCTCTCCATGCTCTGAATTCTCCTCATCTCTTCTTTCTTCTTCACTCTGAATTGGTTCAGTAACAGTCTCCTTTTCACAGATTTCAACAGGGTCCATTGTAGGTATTGGAAAGATCACAGACTGAGGAATAATATTTTGTACTTGTTCTTCTCCTGATCCTCTACTTCCTGATCCTGCATGATAATCACTACTGAAACCCAAAGAGTTAGTTAGTGAATCAATGTCAAATAACCACTGAGGACCTGAACCAATAGGATTTGGTGTGTTCTCATTGCATTTGAGATTGTCATTTTCCTCAATTATTCTAGAAGAAGAATTAAATACTTTGTAGGCCTTACTCTGAGATGAGTAACCAACAAGAAAACCATCATCTGCTTTGCTATCAAACTTTCCTAAGTGAGTTTTGGTATTGAGAATGGTACAAGGACACCCAAAAGGTTTGAAAAATCCAATAAATGGTTTTCTTTTATTTAAAAGCTCATATGGTGTCTTGTTTTTAGGCTTGACTACTAGAACTCTGTTTTGGACATAGCAAGCAGTATTAACTGCTTCAGCCCAGAAAGTAATTGGAAGTTTTGAATCAGCTAACAGAGATCTAGCAGCTTCAATCAGTGTCCTATTCCTTCTCTCAGCAACACCATTTTGTTGTAGAGTCCTAGGAGCACTGTATTGCTTCTCAATTCCTTTTTCCTCACAAAAGGTGTTTAGGTCAAGATTTTTAAATTCAGTACCATTATCTGACCTAATGACTTTTACCCTTTGATTTGTTTGGTTTTCAATTCTTAGAATAAAGGATTTGATCAGTCCACTTGTCTTATCCTTAGTCCTTAGAAAATATACCCAAGTAAATCTAGAGTAATCATCAACAATAACTAAGCAGTATGATTTCTTACCTATACTCATAACATTTGTCGGACCAAACAGATCCATATGCAACAACTGAAGAGAAGAAGAAATTGTGTTCAACTCTTTGGACTTATGAGAAGTTTTGTGTTGTTTGCCTTTGAGACAAGCAACACAATGATCATCACATGAAAAGACTTTTGAAGGCAGACCTCTTACAAGGTTGTTTTTAACAAGTTTATTCATTGTTTTAAAGTTCATGTGACACATCCTTCTGTGCCAAGTGATGATTCATCCAAAGAGGCTTTTGAAACAAGACAGTTTAGGGATGAATCATTTGAAACATTTTCCATATCCAAACAATAGACATTATCCTTTCTAGGAGTTCTCAGTAGTATCATTTTTTCATCAACTACCTTGAATCCAGGAGCAAGGATAATGCATTCAGAATCAGTGAATAATATACTATGCTTTTTGTCACAAACCTGTGATACACTTAACAGGTTGTACCTTAACTGCTCAACATAGAAAACATCTTCAAAGGTCATCTTACCTTTTGTTACATCACCCTTACCACTAATCTTACCTCCATCTGGAGTATTACCAAAGGCAACATGCCCTCCATCAATTTTCTTGAAATTCTTGAGGCATGCCATGTTCCCTGTCATGTGCCTAGAGCAACCACTATCAACATGCCAAATTCTCTTTCCCTTTAGCTGCTGGTTGCCCTGCACATAAGATAAATCAATTAGTATTGACTGGTAACCCAAGCCAAAGTGGTCTTGGGCCTCCCTTTCTCATCAAAGTACTTACACTCCTTTTTGATGAGATTTTTAAATTCAGAAAACACTTTACTGGAGTACTTTGTCAAGATGATTGGTCTAGAAGCACAAACACTAGAAGCAGTACTAATTTTAGAAGTACTAACAGAGTTAGCAGCACTAACAGGTTTAGCAGTACTAACCTTGTTAGAAGCACTAACAGAGTTAGCAGTATTGACATTTGAAGAAGTACTAACAATGTTAGTTTTAGAAGTACTAATACTCTCAGCAGCATTAACATTGATAGCAGTAGTATTGATTCTAGCAGCACTATCTTTGTCAGCAGTACTATTTGTGGTAGCAGTACTAACGGTTTTAGTGCTTTTGGGAACCCACATCTTGACATTCTCTTTTACAGTCTTTTTCTTCATGTGGCTTTTAGATTTAACATGTTTCTTAGCCACATGGTTCCTTTCATTCTTCCTATAACCAAAGGGTTTTTGCACAGATCTTTGAAAATTTATCCTTTGGTTCAAAGGGTTAAAATAACAGTGCTTGGCAAGATGGTTCAATTTGCCACATGAAACAAGGTTTTGGTCTGATGATTCTACTCAGATCAATTCCTTGTTTCTGAGCTCACTGATTATTCCAATTTCTTTGATTTCCCCTCCTTTTATCATGTTTTAGGGGCTCATTTTTATTACCTGCATACTGTTTGCAAGGAACAGAATTCACAACTGTAGTCTGCTTGTAATGGACCTTTTTAGACTTTCCCTCAGTCTTCTCTACACCATCAGATTTGACCCAATCCCTTCTACCACCCTCATTGGTAAGAATGTTATTTTCTAAGGGAATCTCAACACTCACATTATTATCCTTACCCTTACCAGCTTCTTTCTCAGTCTTGTCCTTAACAACTACTTCATCTAAAGGATCTATCTCAGTGGATCCCTCATGCAAATCCTTCCTATCCTTGGTCTCTAGCAAGTCTGATTTAGGAGGGTGTAGTTGTTGTTGTATGGTGGTGGTGTGGTATTGTACCCAATTCCTGGTTTAAGCTTATCATGGATTTGAACCTTTAGAATTGAATCCATGGCTTTAAAAGCATAATAAAACTTTTCTACATCTAGCTTAACCTTGGCTAGTTCTCCTCTCAACTTTTCATTCTCCTCCTTGGACTTTGTCAGTTGGATTTCTAGCTCATTTTTTTTCCCACTTCCAGTAATTTGTATCATGTGTGTTGAAGTTCATTGGCTTGGAACCCTTTAATTTGTTCCTCAAACCTTTCAACAATTTTCACATAGTCTTTTCTATCCTTTATTAACCTCTTAAGGTCATCACTCATACTCTGGTTGTGATCCCTGTACCTTTTAACAGTGTCTATGCAAGTTTGAGAACAGAGATTAGAAAGTACCTCAATTGGGAGATCAGACACCTCTGCCATGAGAGCTTGATTTTGAATGGCCTCTTCTGCTTGATCACTCCAGTCAAACCCCATTCCTTGTTGAGAAAAAAGAGCTTGAGCAGAGTTTCTGTTCTGGTTGAAGCTACCAGACTGAGCTTGTTGGTGGTTGTTCTGAGACACTCCACTTCTGTATTCCCTGGCAAAGTGTACCTTCATGTGACACTTGTAACACTCCGCCTTTGACTTATCAAAGCCTGCTCCATCTTCTCTTCTTTGGGAGAAGTTGTTCCTCCCAGTCCTCTTGATGAACTTCTTCACCCTCATGGAAAGCATGGCCATCTGCCATTTAATATCCATCTCTTCAAGATCATCAGGATGAAGCTGTTCCAAATCATCATTGATTAAAGAAGAGTTACCATGGCTGCAAAGAAAGGCTTCAAACACAGATTCATTGCTTTTTTCTTGATTTACTCCACTGGCAGCATTAACTGATTCAGGGTTAGCAGTAGAATCATTTGATGCTGATAGGAGTGCAGCATTATGAACATATCCACTAGGCTTATTCTTTGCTTCCACCTCAGACTCAAACACTCTCAGATCATTATACAGATCATCCAGTTCCTTTTCTTCCAAGATGTCATTCTTTCTGAATGAGACAATGTACATGGTCCATTCATCTCCAAGAGATCTGAGGAACTTTCGGTTGACATCATCTTGTTCCATCTGAACTCCAACAGTAGCCAACTCACCAATTAATTTATTGAATCTATCAAAAGTTTGAGTCATGGACTCATTCTTTGAAGATGTAAAATTCTCATATTGTTGCTTAAGAATATCCCTTTGATTCCTCTTAGTACTCTTGGTGCCAGCAAATCTCTTCTCTAAAGCATTCCATAGAATCTGAGCATGAGCGCAGTGATGAAACTAATGTTGATACTCATTAGGGATGGCCAAAAGCAGGGTGCTTAAGGCTTTCATCTCCAATTGTCTCACTTTCTTCTCAGCATCACTTTTTGGAGGTGGTCTTCTTCCATCTTGACCAATTTTACCTTCAGCAGAGGGACCATTCTCAACAATATCTCACATAGAAAAGTCTGTAAGGAGGATGTACTGCTTGATCCTAATTTTCCACATGTCAAACTCATTAGGTTTGAGCATGGGAACCTTTGAAACAAGAGTACTGGTTGATTCAACTGTGTTGTCCATGATGAATGAAGGTTTCTGAGAATACTGTGCTCTGATACCACTTGTCAGGATCTGATTCTTAACAAGAATAATTAAACTCAGAAACAATATTAAAGAAGTTGCGGAAAAACACTTTAATATTCAAAAGATCAATGTAACAGTAAACTATAAATCACAACTTGTAAACTTTATTGAATGATTAAAGTTACAAGCTTTCAAACAAAACCTCAATCTTGATGAACAAGCTCACCAAGACGAATTCTACTTCTCTAGAACTAGGATTGTAAATCTTGAGGTTAATTCTCTCTTTTAAAAACAAAAACTTATAAATCTCGTATCTAAACTATTCTGCTATACACATACTGAAAATAAAAGATAATTACAAAACCTAAAAGATCTTCAGTATATTCTTCTATAATTATCTTCACACCTTCCATGATTATCTTTAGCCTTGATCTGCACGTATCTTGATTATCACATAAGCAGTATTAATCTGTAGCAGCATTAATCACTCTGAGCAGTACTAATCTTCACCAGCAGCACTAACTCTGCTTAGCAGTAGTAACTTCTTCAAGCAGTATTAATCTGGCTCGGCAGTAGTAACTTGTCTCAGAAGTAGTAACCATGTTGTTCTGGCAGTAGTAATCACTTAGAAAAATCTTCAGTTCCCAACATGATCCAATCAGATTATGTGGTTGCCCGACTCAGAAAGTGGTTTGGTGCAGAGTCTAGTATTCTTTTACTCTGATCTCTCACCCTCTTTCTTTTAATGCTCACTTCTAACCAATCTCTCTTTTCCATTTTACCTCTTCACACACCATCACTCAATTCTTTTTACCCCTCTCCCCTCAATCACTCAGGGAATATTTCCTGGGTAGGAAACATTGGTTATCGTGAATCCATGGAAGTTCTGTTAAGTTCTCACACTGAATCCCATGTATTTTCCTAAAAGAACATGGTGTTCAATAGGCTTTTTGTACATGTAAGCACAAATACCACTTGTTACATGAAGAATAAAAATTTTGGAGAAGTCAAAACAGTTGTGTTTGACGATGCAATTCTCCCCCTCAAACTAAAAGAGTTTAACAATTAAGCTCATATCATTTTATCATGAAGAATAATATTTTGGAGAATAAAAAACGAATGTTGTTTATATGAACAATATATAAACATATTTTCAATGAAAGCACATGAAATGACGTTTGATTCAATCAACAGTGAATACAAAGAACGTGAGTATTACCATAGAAAGATTTAACTTTTGATACATGGTAATAACAAAGTCAAATAGAATGTTCTGAACCGTTATATGTATGAATACTTGACAAAGTATATTGACAAGATAAAACACAAGTATTTATCTTTAAGAACACACGGTCAGATAAGCATTTAAGTATCCAAAAATTTGTTAATATGACATAGTATTTTTATTTTTATTTTTTTTGTAAAAGATAAGGCAGAACAAATAAATAAAGCACTGAAGTGCGGGTTCTAATCTGATGTGATTAGAAGCCATTGTCACTTGACCAAACCTGCATAAATAAAAGAAATAAGGGTAATCATTTATGAAAATGATTCCTCTCTCGTTAGCAACAGTTTAAAAATAACACACAAGATAAAAACATAGAATACTCCCCCTAGAATCATGAGTAAGGTCTAAGACATGTTCAACATACCAAGTTTGCTGATGAGAAATTGAAATCGCTTTTCATCCAATGGTTTGGTGAAAAGATCAGCTAACTGGAAGTCAGTTTGAACAAAGTGCATTTCAATATTACCTTTTTCAACATGATCCTTAATGAAGTGATAGCGTACATCGATATGCTTGGTCTTCGAATGTTGTACCGGATTAGCAGTTATAGATATTGCGCTCTTGGAATCACAATAAATAGGAACACGCTTGTAGTTGTATCCAAAGTCCCTTAACTGTGTTGTCATCCAGAGGACTTGAGAACAGCAGCTAGCAGCAGCTACATACTCAGCCTCGGCAGTGGATGTTGAAACACAGTTTTGTTTCTTTGAAGTCCAACTTACAAGTTTGTCACCTATGAATTGACATGACCCAGAGGTGCTCTTCCGGTCTAGCTTACATCCTGCATGATCAGCATCTGTAAAGGAAGTTAGTTCAAAACGAGAATCCTTTGGATACCAAAGGCCTAGATTAGGAGAACCTTTGAGATATCTAAGGATTCGCTTAACAGCAGTTAAGTGCGACTCTTTAGGATTAGACTGATATCTCGTACAAAAGCATGTGGCAAACATTATATCTGGGCGACTTGCAGTCAGATAAAGTAAAGATCCAATCATTCTACGATACACCTTTTGATCAACAGGTTTCCCGGAGGGATCTGCGTCTAAGAGTGTACCAGTAGCCATTGGTGTTTTCATGACTGAACTATCTGACATATTGAACTTTTTCAAAATATCTTTTATATATTTAGCTTCATTAATAAATATGCCGTCGAATAATTGCTTTACTTGTAGACCAAGAAATAAATTCAATTCACCCATCATTAAACTTTGTTTCCATTATTTTTGAAAAGTTCTTACAAAATTTCTGATTTGTCGACCCAAAAATTATGTCGTCAACATAAATCTGAATGAGAATCAAGTCCACACCTTGCCTTTTGAGAAATAAGGTAGTATCTACTGTACCTTTCTTGAAACCAGAAGCAAGTAGAAATTTAGTGATAGTTTCATACTAGGCTCGCGGTGCTTGTTTAAGACCATACAACGCTTTGTATAGGACGTAGACATGATCGGGGTGATGAGGATCAACGAAACCTTCAGGTTGAGACACATAAACCTCCTCATGCAAAACGTCGTTCGGGAAAGACGACTTTACATCCATTTGATAGACTGTAAAGTTTTTGTGCGCTGCATAGGCTAGGAAGATTCTGATGGCTTCGATCCTTGCAACCGGGGCGAATGTTTCATCATAGTCAATGCCCTCTTGTTGACAATACCCTTTTGCGACTAATCGAGCTTTGTTTCTCACGACTACTCCAGCTTCGTCTTTCTTATTTCTGAACACCCACTTTGTTCCAATAACGAATTTACCTTTAGGTAGTGGGATCAAGCGCCATACCTTGTTCCTTTCGAGTTGGAGAAGCTCATCTTGCATAGCAGAAATTCAGAAGGGATCACGTAGAGCTTCAGACGCTTTCTTCGGTTCTAGGGAACTAAGGAAGCTTGAAAACATGCAGAAGTTGGCTGTTGCAGATCTTGTTGTGACACCAGATTGTACGTCACCTATCACGTTTTCCAGGGGATGGTCCTTAGTCCAACGATGTGTGCTTGGTAATGCTTCAGTTGTTTGTTGCGTACTTGACGCATCGTTGTCATCTTGCACGGCAGGTTGCTCCATAGATGTACTCGGGACATCTTGTACTGGTGTTTCTGATACTAAATCTTCCGGACTAGCAGTTGAAGTACTCAGGACTTCGTTTCCAGAAGAACTATCTGTAGAGACATATTCAACATTAGTAGAGTCAGAAACTAACGGTGTAGTTGTACCTGATGGAGATGAAGTTTCAGTGACGTCTTCGGAAGGTCCAGACATGTATTCAGAAATAGTAGGGACCTCCGAGCTTGTACCACTTGTTATTGATGTAGATATGCCTTTTCAAAATCTGCACATATATCATCAAAGGCATCAATAAACAATAAATCTAACTCAGATGAAGTAGAGTTAGAGTTTGAAGAAGTGGATCCTTTAGTAGCTGGTTCTATTCTGGATTGGATATAAGCTTTGTCCTTAATTATGAGTTCTGAACTGTTGTGTTCAGAAGTCCTTGTAGAATTCTCATAAAAGGAGACATTCATGCTCTCAACAACCGTCTTAGTTCGAATAATGTAAATTCGATAAGCTTTGGATGTCAGAGAGTATCCAACGAGATATCCTTCATCCGCTTTCTTATCAAATTTTGATAATCCTTGACGCTCTTTAAGAATGTAGCACCTGCAACCAAAGACACGAAGAAATTTGATATTAGGTGTACGATTGTTGATTAACTCATATGTTGTTTTATTAAATCGCTTGACCACAATGGTACGGTTCTGAGTAAAACATGTTGTAGCGACTGCCTCAGCCCAAAGGTACATGGGTAGATTCGAGTAAGCAAGCATAGTACAATTTCCTTCAACCAGAGTACGGTTCTTCCGTTCAACAATGTTGTTTTGCTGTAGAGTGTAGGCTGCGGAGAAATTATGTGAAATACCCACGGAAGTAAGATAACTCTTCAGGGTGTCATTCTTGAACTCTGTGCCATTGTCACTGTGAATGGTTCTGACTGGCAGTTGAAGACGTACTTGAATGCGCTTGATGAAAGCGATAATCAACTCTGGCGCATCTGACTTGTTGCGAAGAAACTCGAGCCATGTATACCTTGAGTAGTCATATATCATTACCAACACATATTTCTTTCCGTTGATAGATGATGTGCGCATTGGGCCACAAAGGTCCATATGAAGAAGTTCCAGTGCAGATGAGGTCGATGATTCAGCTTTGGACTTGAAGGAGCTTCGCTTCATTTTGCCCAACTCACATGCGGGACATAGTGAGTCTTTTCGAACCTCATTTCTGGTAGACCTTTGACCAGACCTTGTCTCTGTAGCTTCGCTATAGATCTGAAATTTTGATGAGACAAGAGTCGATGCCACGTCCACGATTGTGCTTTGGAAGCTTTGGCTAGTAGGCATACTGGACGTGTGGCAGACAGTGTAGGAAAATATACATAGTATAGATTTCCATGGCGCTCAGATAGCAATGAGTGGTTGTGAAGCGGACTTGATATTTCATGTCACAGAAGTGACTGGTACTGAACAGATTGTGATCAAGTCCTTCAACATATAGCACTTTTTGAATCTTCACAACATCGTTATCGAGCATTCCATATCCTCTGACGTGGCCTTCAGCTTCAGAATTGGCAAATCTAACTGCTCCGTCAGGCTCCTCCACATAGTTATGCAAGAGGTGCTTGAATCCTGTCATGTGGCGTGAACATCCGAAATCTATTACCCACAATCGACAGGCCTGCAAAAGAGACAATTAGTTTTGCTTAGGCACCCATATCAGGATGAGTCCTTCGCGGTTAGCATCAAGCAACTCAGGAATATCATCTGGTTTGACTTTCACTCTCCATTCATAACGCGGCTTTGGAACCCATTTCCAAACCATCTTAACATTTAATTCCTGAAAGTGCTTTTTAGAAGTAGGATTGGCAACCTTAGCTCGATACACTTTGGGTTGTGCAGAAGAATTAGAATTAGAATTAGACTTAAAGCTCAGTCTAGCTTTTCTCTTATTCTGTTTGGACTTTGGAGGGGAGTAGTATGTGAATGAGTTAGCCCAACAGTGTTTGCAATATAGATTCTTTCGAGCAAAATTCATAAACTTAGATTTATCAGAACAAACCTTACTGTCAGGATCGAATTCTCAACAAGAATTAATTCTCAGAAACAATATCAAAGAAGTTTGCGGAATAACACTTTGATATTCAATGAAACAGTAAATCAACACAGAAAATATGAATAACAAACTGTAAGCTTTTATTGAATGCTTTGAAGTTACAAGATTACTCACTCAACCTCAATATTGATGAACAGGCACACCAATACGAATTCTACTTCTCTAGAATTAGGATCTATGCCTTGAGGTTGATTTTCTCTCTAAAAGAATGAAAAACAAAAAATTATCTAACTATTCTAAACAATACAATATATATACTGAATACAAAGATAATTACAATAAATAAAATATCTTCAGTATATCTTCTATGTATATCTCTAAGCTTCCATGTATATCCTTTCATACGAATTTTCATCATATAAGCAATATTAATCTTCAGCAGCATTAACTTCCTTCTAGCAGTATTAACTACTAAGCAGTACTAACCACTAGCAGTACTAACTAGCTAAGCAGTACTAACTTTGTTCAAGCAGCACTAACTTTGACTAGCAGTATTAATAGTACTAGCAGTAGTAACACTCAGCAGTACTAACCTTTAAGTCTTCTAGCAGTAGTAATTTTGAACTAGCAGCATTAACCATACTTGAGTTTTTCTTCAGTTCCCAACAATCTCCCCCTAACTTGACTTTTAGGAAAAGAAGTCAAGTTCTTCAGATCTTCTTCAAGATGCTCCCAAAACTTCATCATGACCTAAATTCCAGTATTTGCATCCAATCCCAAACTTTGATTAATTGTTCTTTGGATCAGATATTTAGCCATTTCTGAATTTTCACCACATCCAAGCTTCTTCTTCAACATTAAATGAAGTTTCAATCTGCTATGGTTGTATACTTTATCCACTAGGAAGTATTCAATGTGATTTCTATCCAAAGTCACAGAATATACGCCACTAGTTTCATACAAAGTCCAATTGGTAACTGCTTGAAAAACACTCCTTATGATTTCCTCCACTTCATCAGGTTTGAACATCATACACAGATACTCCATCACCAGTTTTGTAATTGAAATTCCTGGAGCTTTCAACTGATCTGCATACAACTTTCATCCCTATATCAAACATTTCTTCAATATCAGACCTTGAGCATGTTCTGACAATTTTAGCCCAAGTACTGTAGACTTCATACTTTTCATCTTTTCTCTTCAGTCTGATATATTCCTTGCCATCTACTTTCAAAACATCCCAGTGAATGACTTCAGGAGGTTTAACTCCTACAGGTTCTGCTGCAATTGGTTCAGGCACTTTGTCCATCACAACCATGTACATCTTGACATCCTCAGTACTTGCAGGTTCTTTCATTGTAGATGACTCAGGTGCCTCTTCTTCTTCAGCAACCTTTTCAGCCTCTTCTTCCACTAATCTAGGCTTCTTTGTAGGCTTTCTCCTGGCAATCATCTTTGTTCTTTTTAAAGTCCTTAGACTTTCACCAATTGTTGTTTCCTTCTCTGGAGTTTCTTGCTCATCAGGGAATGGTTTTTGTAAGAAATCATTGCTTTCTTTCATTCTTTTCTCCATTTCAACCCTTGCAAGATCATCTCCTTGAAGCTTTATCATCTCAGCATCATACATCTTCTTGAGCTTCTCAAAAGACATCTTTGAAAACATCTCTACCTTGACACCTACTGCACCCTTGAGGAAAGTAATCATTTTCTTTCTCTCTTGAGCACCCAGGTATGTCTTTGAAGGTTGTCTTTTCCTTGCAGCCATTTTGATCTTATCAGGCTTCCTCAAAGATGTGGCTTTCTGCTTGGCTTGTTCTGTTGCTAAGCTTTGTTGATAGGCTTTGTTTAACTCTGCAGCCATTGCTTTAGCTATCTCTCTATCCTTTTTCACTTGCATGGTTTCTGCTTCTTCAAATTCAGCCTGTATCTTCCTAGCTAGAGCTTCATCTGATTCAATCAGCTTCTGCTTTTTCATTGGTTTATCAGATTCAACTAGCTTTGCCTTACCTTTATCTTTACCCATCACCTTCTCAATGCTAGAGTTCTTTGCTGCATCACCTCTTTCTTTTATGACAACTCCTTTGGCCTTTGAGGTGACCTTGGGAGTATCATGTTTGGCTTTGATGAGTGTCTCTGCAACCTCAAGCTCTGTAAGGACCTCTTTTACTGTTTCTGCTGCTTCTTTCAGCTCAGCAGTATTAACCATTTCTGCTGCTTTACTTGAACTGGCAGTATTAATGGTTTCTGCTGCTGGCTCTGTTTCTGCTGCTTGCTCATTCTCCCCCTCAACATCATGTTTTTCCTCTTGCTCCCCCTTAGCTTTGGCATCAGCTTCTGACTCCCCCTTTTTGGGAGCATCAGTCACTGGTTTCCTTCTTCTGAGCACAAATTGTTTCTTCTTCCTTTGCAGAATCAGTTTCCTTACCATTTGCTTCAACTTGATGATTTGTTCTTGTTGTGACAGAACTATGAGTTTAAGCTCTTCTATATCTTTGCCCTGTTTGAGTACATCCATATTGATGTTGCCCATTGCCTCCATCAATTCATCATAGTTATATCTGTCCTCACCTTCTCCAGGAGTGTTACCCCCTATTGAAGGATCATTGGATCTTTTAGTAGTGGACGTCTTCTGCCTAGCAGAAGCACTATCCACCCCTGTGGTTTCTTGGCACCAGGGACCTTCAAATGATTGCTCATTCAAAGTTGCCATGGGGGAGGTCTTATTGATGTTACCACTTTCCTCCTCTGTGCTAGCAGGAGTAGTGGCAGCCTCATCACCCATATGCTCTACCTCCTCCTCAGAGAGCACCTCCTTTGGGTTGGGAGACACCCTTGTGGTTTCCCTTTGGATATTCTCTAGGGGAGAATTCTCCCTTAGAGGGTTTATAGGCTTAGTGGGTAATGGTACAAGAAGGGAAGGAGCCTTCTTTACCTGTTTTCTCTTGTAGGTTTGGGTGATGGGAGAGGTTGGTTTTTCAAGGAGGGACTGGGGAATTGATTTTGAGAGGGAAGGTTGGGCTTGGCTAGCAGTGGGTTGGTCTAATGGGGGCCTTGACCCTGCTGCCATACCTTCATTGGTTTGGGACACCACCATCATTGTAGAGAACAATGGGGTGTCAACTCCTTCAGAGTCCCCAGCAGATCTTCTCATATTTGAGAAAACCTTGCCTTTGGGGGGTTTAGGTACATATACCCCAACAGGTTGAGGTATATCCGTCAATTGATTAGTAATAACTTCTTGAACAAACCTGGGATACATAAAGAAGCTCTTTTTGTTTCCCATGTTTGAGACAAGATCATTGAAAATCATTTTAGAAAAATTGTACTTTCTGGCAGTGGCCAAGCACACCAAAGCATAAGCAATAGTGCTGCTGAACTCACTCCATCCAGTAGTCTTTTTGGATATACAATGCATAAGAGTATGGACAAAGAAACGCCATTGGGGTGAGAATTTTGCTTTAGAAAATTTGAAAACACCCAATGGGCCTCCATACCCCATTCTTGTAAGAGTTGAAAACAGTTCATCATTTGGGATAGAAGTTATACCAGAGGCATCGTCTAGATGTAGACTGATGCGAATGACCTCTTCAGTAACTGTAAGTGATTGATCACAGATTCTTGTCTTGATCATTTGCACACCATTTTCCACAACAATGGTTGCATTATCCCAGAACTGCCTTTGATGCTCAATGTAGATTGTAGGGGATACAGTAAGAGCATGAGCAATGTGGCTTGTCTTGAGGAAATCCACAATCTGATGAAATCCTGAAGCTTGCTTTGGCTTTTGTAGCATCGCAATCTCGTTGTGCTCGTCGATGAACGTCATGGATGCCATTGATCTTAGTGAAAACTTGCCTGAAAACTTCGAACTTGAGAGAGAAACGGTTTTGAGCGCAAGAGAACAGTATGCAAAAAGTCGTTATGAACTTTTAGGCGGGCAAAGAGTATTTATAGTATTCGGAATATAAGCAGTATTAACCTAGAGCAGTATTAACTACTAGCAGTAGTAACGGCTAGCAGTATTAACTAACTAGCAGTATTAACTGAAAGCAGTATTAACCACTAGCAGTATTAACTGAAAGCAGTATTAACCACGAGCAGTATTAACTGAAAGCAGTATTAACCACTAGCAGTATTAACTGAAAGCAGTATTAACCACTAGCAGTATTAACTGAAAGCAGTATTAACCACTAGCAGTATTAACTATACTTACTCCTTTTAAACTTGCTAAACACTGAGTACTGCTATGCATATCCTGAAAAAGAAGAGTAGTAACACCAAGAATAAAAATATACAGGTATAAAACCACTTTTTGAGAAGAAGATTATTCAGAGTTTATCATTCCCACACTTGTTACCAAGAAAGTGAATCTACCCACATCAAAAGCTTTAGTGAATAGATCAGCAAACTGATTATCAGTGTGAACTTTGACAACTTGAATAAGTTTCTTTTCATTACAATCTCTTATAAAGTGATACTTGATTTCAATGTGCTTTGTCTTTGAGTGCTTGACTGGATTATTTACAATGCTAATAGCACTGCTGTTGTCAATAAAGATTGGAGTGTGTAGAAAGGTTACCCCATAATCCAACATTTGATTCTGAATCCATAAGACTTGAGAACAGCAACTTGCAGCTGCTATGTACTCTGCCTCTGTTGTAGATGTGGATATTGTGGTTTGTTTCTTGCACTGCCATGAGACTAGTCTAGCACCCAAAAACTGACATCCTCCAGAAGTAGATTTTCTGTCCAAGTTTGCCCCACCTAGATCACTGTCTGAGTATGCTATTAGGTCAAAAGGTGAGTTATGAGGATACCAAAGTCCCAATCTGGGTTGCCCTTTGAGATATCTGAATATCCTCTTAACAGCTTGAAAGTGAGATTGCTTTGGCCTAACTTGAAATCTTGCACATACACAGACTGGAAACATTATATCTGGCCTTGATGCTGTGAGATACATGAGAGAGCCAATCATGGATCTATAATGATGCACATCCATATCCTCCCCCTCAAGATCTGCTGTGATCTACTTGTGTGTTTCCATAGGTGTGCTGGCAGGTTTTGATTCTGAGAAACCAAACTTTGTTAGAATATCCTGCACATACTTGGATTGACATATGAAAATGCCATCTGACTTCTGTTGAACTTGGAGTCCAAGGAAGAAGGTAAGTTCCCCCATGGAACTCATTTTGAACCTTTGATGCATTAAATCCTCAAACTCCTTGCACATGTTGTTTCTTGTAGATCCAAAGATAATGTCATCAACATAGATTTGGACCAGCAAGATATCCTTCTTCTTTCTTTTGATAAATAGAGTCTTATCAATGACTCCTCTTTCAAAGTCATTTTCCAAGAGATAGGATGACAGAGTGTCATACCATGCTCTTGGGGCTTGATGTAGTCCATAAAGTGCTTTCTTTAATTTGTATACCCTGTCTGGATAGCTTGGGTTTTCAAACCCTGGTGGTTGACAGACATATACTTCTTCTTCAATTGATCCATAGAGAAAAGCACTTTTTACATCCATTTGATAGACTTTGAAGTTCATGTAAGAAGCATAGGCGAGGAATAGTCTGATTGCTTCTATCCTAGCCACAGGTGCAAAAACTTCTTCATAATCTATACCCTCTTCTTGAGTATAGCCTTGAGCCACCAGCCTTGCTTTGTTCCTTATGACAATACCTCTTTCATCTCTCTTGTTTCTGAAAATCCACTTTGTGCCAATTGCTCTGTGACCTTTAGGAAGGTCTACTAGATCCCATACATCTTGTAGCTTGAACTGTAACAGTTCTTCTTGCATTGCTTCTATCCAGCTAGATTCTTTCATAGCATCATGTGCCTTTTTAGGCTCAAGCTGGGATAGAAAGCAAGAAAGGACTGTATGCTGTTGATCTTGCATTTCTTGAAGCCTGCTTTGATGTCTAGTCATCATAGGAGAAGAGATATCTCCTATTACCAGCTGTGGAGGATGATTCTTTTGAACTCTTGTGTTATGACTAGGTTCTTCATTCAGTCCAGCCTCTAGATTAGAGTCATGCAACTCAACTGAAGTGTTTTCAGATGACACTTCTGATTCTTTATTTTCTTGAGTCTCCTCATCTCTAGTTTCTTCTTCACTCTGATTTGGTCCAGTAAATGATTCCTTTTCACAGTCTTCACCAGAATGCACTGTGGGTATGGGAAATATCACAGATTTAGATATGCTTTCTGAGACTTGTGTGATCCCTGATCCTCCACATCCTGTTCCTGTAGAATCATCACTACTGAAACCAAAAGAATTAGTTAGTGAATCAATGTCAAATAGCCACTGAGGTCCAGATCCAACAGGATTTGGTCTGCTCTCATTGCATTTGACATTGTCACTTTCTTCAATTATTCTAGAAGAAGAGTTAAATATTCTGTAGGCCTTACTCTGAGATGAATATCCCACAAGAAATCCATCATCTGCTTTGCTATCAAACTTACCTAAGTGAGATTTAGTATTTAGAATTGTACAAGGACACCCAAAAGGTTTGAAGAAACCAATAAAAGGTTTTCTTTTATTTAAAAGCTCATATGGGGTCTTGTTCTTTTGCTTGACCATTAGAACTCTGTTTTGGACATAACAAGCAGTATTAACTGCTTCAGCCCAGAAGGTAATTGGCAATTTTGAATCAGCCAACAGAGATCTAGCAGCCTCTATTAGTGTTCTATTCCTCCTTTCAGCAATACCATTCTGTTGAGGAGTCCTAGGAGCACTATATTGCCTCTCAATACCTTTCTCTTCACAAAAAGTGTTTAGATCATGATTTTTAAACTCAGTTCCATTATCTGATCTAATGACTTTTACTCTTTGATTAGTTTGATTTTCAATTCTTAGAATAAAGGATTTGATAAGACCACTTGTTTCATCCTTAGTCCTTAGAAAATATACCCAAGTAAATCTGGAGTAATCATCAACAATAACCAAGCAGTAAGATTTCTTGCCTATACTCATAACATTTGTAGGACCAAACAGATCCATATGCAATAACTGGAGACAAGTAGAAACAGAATTTAACTCTTTGGTCTTATGAGAAGTTTTGTGTTGTTTGCCTTTAAGACAAGCAACACAATGATCATCACATGAAAAGACTTTTGAAGGTAACCCTCTTACAAGGTTATTTTTAACAAGATTGTTCATAGTCTTGAAATTCATGTGACACATCCTTCTGTGCCAAAGGGAGGATTCATCTATAGAAGCTTTTGAAACAAGACAATTTAAAGATGAATCACTATCAACATTGTCCAAATCAAGACAGTAAACATTGTCCTTCCTTGGAGTTCTAAGTAGTATCATGTTTTCATCAACTACCTTGAACCCTGGAGCAAGGATCATACACTCAGTATTTGTAAATAATATACTATGTTGTTTGTCACAAACCTGTGATACACTTAACAGGTTGTACTTTAATTGATCAACATAGTAGACATCCTCAAATGTCATCTTACCTTTGGTGACATTACCTTTTCCACTTATCTTACCACCAGTAAGATTGTCTCCAAATGCAACATGTCCTCCATTAATTTGCTTGAAATCCTGAAGGCATGACATGTTACCAGTCATGTGCCTAGAGCAACCACTATCAACATGCCATATGCTCTTTCCCTTGAGCTGTTGGTTGCCCTGCACATTAAATAAATCAATTAGTATGATTGGGGACCCAAGCCAAAGTGATCTTGGGTCTCCCTTTCTCATCAAAGTATTTACATTCCTTTTTAATGAGGTTTTTAAACTCAGAACACTCTTTATTAGAGTATTTTGTCAAAATTATTGGTTTAGCAGAACCAACACTAGAAGCAGTACTAACCTTAGAAGTACTAACAGAGTTAGCAGCACTAACAGGTTGAGAAGTACTAACCTTGTTAGCAGCATTAACATTGTGAGCAGTAGTATTGCTTCTAGCAGCACTATCATTGTTAGCAACACTATTTGTGGTAGCAGTACTAACAGTTTTAGTGCTTTTAGGAATCCACATATTGACACTTTCTTTAACAGACTTCTTCTTCATGTGGCTTTTAGTTTTAACAGTTTCCTTAGCCACATGTTTCTTTTCAATTTTCTTATAACCAAAGGGTTTTTGCATGGATCTTTGGAAATTCATTCTTTGGTTCATAGGATTGAAATAACAGACTTTTGCAAGATGATTCAATTTGCCACAGATAAAACAAGGTTTTGGTCTATTGATCTTATTCAGATCAACCCCTTGTTTTTGTGCCCACTGGTTATTCCAGTTTCTTTGATTTCCCCTCTTTTTGTCCTGTTTTTGGGGCTCATTCTTCTTACATGCACACTGTTTGCAAGGACCTGGATTCACAACTGTGGTCTGTTTGTAGTAAACCTTACCAGACTTTCCCTCTGTCTTCTCTATGTCCTTGGATTTGATCCAAGCCCTTCCACAATCATCATTGGTGATGATGTTATTTTCTAGAGGAATCTCACCACTCACCTTGTTCTCCTTACTCTTGCCAACCTCTTTCTCAGTCTTATCCTCAACAATTACCTCATCTAAGGGATCTATTTCAGTGGCTCCCTCAGGCAAGTTCTTCCTATCTTTTGTGTCTAACAGGTCTGAAGTAGGAGGAATGTAATTGTTGTTATATGGTGGAGGTGTTGCATTGTACCCAATTCCTCTTCTCAGCTTATCATGAATCTGATTTTGTATTAAAGAGTCCATTGCTTTAGAAGCATTGGAAAACTTTTCTACATCAAGCTTAACCTTGGTTAGTTCCTCTTTCAGTTTTTCACTCTCTTCTTTAGATTTGGTCAGTTTAAGTTCTAAATCCTTTTTCTCCCACTGCCAGTAATTGGTGTCATATGAGTGTTGGAGTTCATTGGCTTGAAAACCTTTGATTTGATCTTCAAATCTCTCTACTATCCTCACATAGTCTTTTATATCTTTTTCTAATCTCTTAAGGTCATCACTCATCTTCTGATTGTGATCCTTGTACCTTTTAACAGTGTCTATGCAAGTTTTAGAACAGAGATTAGAACTTACCTCAGATGGGAGATCAGATACTTTAGCCATAAGAGCTTGATTCTGAATAGTTTCTTCTGCTTGATCACTCCAATCAAACCCCATTCCTTGTTGAGAAACAAGGGCTTGAGCAGAGTTTCTGTGGTTATTGAAGCTTCCAGATTGAGCTTGTTGGTGATTGTGAGACACTCCACTTCTGCATTCTCTAGCAAAATGTCCCTTCAGATGGCATTTGTAGCATTCCACCTTTGATTTATCAAACCCTGCTCCATCTTCTCTTCTCTGGGAGAAGTTGTTTCTCCCAGTCCTCTTTATAAACTTCTTAACCCTCATGGAGAGCATGGCCATCTGCCATTTAATATCCATCTCTTCCAGATCATCTGGATGAAGTTGTTCTAAGTCATCATTAATCAAAGAGGAACTTCCATGATTGGAAAGAAAAGCTTCAAACACAAAATCAGTGCCTTTATCTTGATTTGTTCCATTAGCAGCATTAACTGATTCAGGGTTAGCAGTAGAATCAATTGATGCTGATAAGAGTGCAGCATTATGAATGTATCCTGAAGGCCTTTTCTTTGCCTCCACCTCAGCTTCAAATACTCTAAGATCATTGTACAGATCATCAAGTTCTTTTTCTTCCAACTGATCATTCTGTCTGAATGACACAGTGTACATGGTCCATTCATCTCCAAGGGACCTTAAGAACTTTCTGTTCACATCATCTTGATCAATCTGTACTCCCATAGTAGCTAGTTCACCAATTAGTTTATTAAACCTGTCAAAAGTTTGAGTCATGGACTCATTCTTAGTTGACATGAAGTTTTCATACTGTTGCTTTAAGATTGCCTTTTGATTTCTCTTGGTACTTTTGGTACCTGAGAATCTCTTCTCTAGAGCATTCCAGAGCATCTGTGCATCAGTACAATTGCAGAATTGGTGTTGATACTCATTTGGAATGGCCAAGAGCAGTGTGCTCAAGGCTTTCATCTCTGTCTGTCTTGATTTCCTGTCTGCATCTGTCTTTGGAGGAGTTCTTTTGCCATCTTCACCAATCTTTCCTCCATCAGATGGGCCATTCTCAATGATGTCCCACATAGAGTAATCTGTGAGGAGAATATATTGCTTGATTCTGATCTTCCACATGTCAAATTCATTGGATCTGAGCATTGGAACTTTTGAGACCAAAGTACTGCTTGATTCTGTAAGATTTTCCATGATGAATAACTGTTTCTGAGAGAGTTTAGCTCTGATACCACTTGTCAGGATCGAATTCTCAACAAGAATTAATTCTCAGAAACAATATCAAAGAAGTTTTCGGAATAACACTTTGATATTCAATGAAACAGTAAATCAACACAGAAAATATGAATAACAAACTGTAAGCTTTTATTGAATGCTTTGAAGTTACAAGATTACTCACTCAACCTCAATATTGATGAACAGGCACACCAATACGAATTCTACTTCTCTAGAATTAGGATCTATGCCTTGAGGTTGATTTTCTCTCTAAAAGAATGAAAAACAAAAAATTATCTAACTATTCTAAACAATACAATATATATACTGAATACAAAGATAATTACAATAAATAAAATATCTTCAGTATATCTTCTATGTATATTTCTAAGCTTCCATGTATATCCTTTCATACGAATCTTCATCATATAAGCAATATTAATCTTCAGCAGCATTAACTTCCTTCTAGCAGTATTAACTACTAAGCAGTACTAACCACTAGCAGTACTAACTAGCTAAGCAGTACTAACTTTGTTCAAGCAGTACTAACTTTGTTCAAGCAGCACTAACTTTGACTAGCAGTATTAATAGTACTAGCAGTAGTAACACTCAGCAGTACTAACCTTTAAGTCTTCTAGCAGTAGTAATTTTGAACTAGCAGCATTAACCATACTTGAGTTTTTCTTCAGTTCCCAACACTTACATCCATGTTTATCAAAAGAATTACTTTTCAAAATAACACTGTCAGAAGTACAACTATTTGGAATAAAAGGTTCACTAGATAGCCTATCATTCTTATTCAAACTATTGTCTTTATTCTTCTTACTCCTCCCAACTCCATTTCCTTTTATATCTGAAACAGAAACAGGAACCTTGTTAGTCTCTAACTTAGAAGGTGGTTCTTTTCTAGTGCTCTTTGAAGTCTCACCCTTTTCAAAAATACTCGGTGGATATTCAGGACAATCAGAGTAAACAACTGAAGGTTTTGTAGGAGCATCAAATTCTGGATTGGTTCTTACCTTCCAGCTTGGATCATTGAACATCTGTTTATCATTTGAAGCATTTTTAAACAAAGTAATTTTCAAATCATTGATCTCAGTGCAAAGCTCTTGATTTACTTTTAAAGAATTTTCAAGTTTATGTTTGAGATCAAAGTTTTCATCTTCAACCTCATCAAGAGACTGTTGCAACATATCAATTTGCTTCATCAATTCAGATGTATTATCATTCACAGAATTTGACTCCTTTGGAATAGAAACAGGATCAGAGTCTAAAGCATTCATCATTTCAAAAAATAATTCTTCTGTCATGGACTCAATAAACTCCGTTTTATCATTTTGAACACAAGATTCATTCGTGATAGCAGTTTCTTCTTCAACCTCTTCAACAAGTAAAGGTTTAGAAGCAATGGGATTTGAGACTGATGGTATAGTAGATGGATCAACATCCGATTCATACTCATCATATTTGCATGTAGTCTCAGGTGGAATTGTGTTGGTGCTTACTGATTCTTTGGAAGGTGTGGTAAATAGTGATTCAAATTCAGTAAATTCGATCTTTCGAGTCTCATAGCTTTTATTCAAATCACCATATGTAAAACCAACTGATTTAAAAAGATTTTGAGAATCAGTGTCACCAGACTTGTTCTTTCCCATTTCTTCTCGACCTTTGGTCTCTTTAGAAGGTTTAGGAGTACTTGCTTCAACAAAAGTTGCACGAATGTCAGGAATGGGTCTGATTGCAGAGCCGAATTTATCAAAATTATATAGATGCTCCGGTGCCTTTTTCAAAATTTCATTAGTTGGCACACCTAAACCTGGTTTTAGTTTATAAAACCTTTCGTCTTGGAGTTTATTGGTCAACAGATTTAATGTTTGCTCAGTCTGACCTCGTTTCATATTAATGTCCTCCAGTTGCTTGATTTTGGTGTAAGCTTCATTTCTTTCTTTATAACAAACTTCAAATTTTATTTGAAACTCACCCTTTTCAGCATTAAGATTCACAAGATCTGTTTCTAAACCAGATATTTTTTTCTTTTAAAGACGCTTTTTCAGCTTTTCAATCGTCTTTTTCCTTTTCTTTTTCTTCCACAACAACTTTTAAAATAGCATTTTCATCACGAAAGCTTAATGCAGATTGATGTGCAGAGCTAAGTTTGCCTTTCAGTAAAGCAAATTCATCTTTCATACCATGTATTTGGGCCATTAAAGATTCAATAAGCTCAGAATTGTCACTTACCTCAGAGTTTGCATCTTCGGATTGTGTCTCAGAGTCTTCATCATCACCTTCCAGCTTTGCCATATAAGAGACTTGGGTGAAGTGAGCTTGCTCCTCGTCATTGGAACTTTGATACAGCCAGTTCTCTTCTTCAGCCATTAGCACTTTTCCTTCTTCAACTTTCTTGGCAATAAGTAACTTTCTTGCGTAGTACTTTGAGTTCTTTACCTTCTTGAACTTGTAGTCCCTCGAGAAATGCCCAAATTTGCCACAGTTGTAGCATCTTCCTGGTTCATCCTTTCGTTCTTCTCGTTTCTCCTCTCTCTTTTCTTCTCTTCTATCTTCCTTCCTGTCTTCTCGTCCTTCCTCTCTCTTTCCATGCATCGGCTTGTATCGCATCTCAGACTTCTCTTTCTTGTATCCATCATACTTTGGCTTTGAGTAGAATCTTTTCTTGCCAAAGCTCTTCTTGAATCGTCGCGTAATGAGAGACAAGTCTTCAGAGAACTTTTGAATATCAGGATCTGAATCAACTTCCAGTTCTTCATCGCTCGAATCAGAGTCAGAGTCAGTAACTTCGGTAACTAGAGCTTTAGACACCTTTTTCTTCGACCTTGCAGAGGATACAGAACCTTTGCCGGCTATGAGAGCCACAGAATCCTTCAGATCATTACACTCATTATTAATTGATCTCACCTCATCCTCATGTTGGGCAAGAGTAGAGAAGATATCAGTGACATTTTCTCGAGCCATATTCTTGGACATCCGGAGGTTGATAGCAAAGTTCTTCCATTCTGGATTCAGATTCTTGATGAACTTGTAATTTATCTCAGAAGCAGATTTAGAGATATTGTTCCTCCGCAAGTCATTGAGGATGATGTTATATCTGTTGTAGGTATCTAATAGCAACTCTCCTTCTTTTGTATGAAATCCCTCGTATGCATTTATGCATAGATTCTGCTTAGCTTGTATGGAGGCTTCACTTCCTTCAAACTGCCTTGCTAGTTCATCCCAGATGCCTTTAGCAGTGCTCTGACTGTCGACACGATTGTAGATGTCGTTTGGAATTGCCATTGTCAGATAGATTAGAGCCTCGTCTTATGTCTTATACTGTTCTTTCTGCTTTTTATTGAAGAACTTATAAGGTTTAGGAATCTCTCTGTCAGGGATTTCTAGAGAGGAATCTGTAGCAGGTTGACCCTTTACTGTGATCATTGGAGTTTGTGGACCTTCAATGATTGCTTTCATGAAGTCTCTGTTCTTGTGATTCAGAAACTGGATCATTCTGATCTTCCATTGCTGATACTCATTAGCCATGAGGACAGGAGGTTTGACTTGAGAACCCATCGAGAGAAGTTGGTTCGACATCTTAGTTGTACCACTTGTTAGTAATTAAACTTATCTGTACCAAGACAACCAACTAGATGAGATCGTTAGAATCAAAATGAAAACCACACTCAAAAATTTTCAGAAAAATAAATTCCCGAAAATAATTAAATGCAGTCCTTTCAATCAGTATAAAGCTTCAAATAATACTGAACAAAAAGAAAATGTTGATCTCGAACAGAACTTTGTCCCCCTTCGCAGACTTAGCACGGGGGTCTCGCTATTGACATTTAGATGCCCTATTACAGTTTGCAAAAATCGACCGGGGATGTGCTTCGACCGGTATTGAGTCGACCGGAGACTTGTAAAGACCGTTAGAGAGTTAGACCGGGAACTTGTAAAGACCGGTATTACATTCGACCGGGAACTTGCAAAGACCGGGAAGGATTAGACCGATATAGGGTTCGACCGGGATTGTGATAGGACCGATAGTGAGTTCGACCGATAATGAAGAGGTCTCGACCGGTAAAAGACTAGACCGATAGTATGCTTTGACCGATATTCTCTAAGACCGATAGGTTGTTCGACTTATATGATGTTCGACCGATAGAATGACTGTTTGACCTATATGATGCTTAGACCGATAGATTGCTTAGATCGACAAAGGCTTTGACCGATAAAGATTAAGACCGACAAAGTGCTTAGACCGGGTGAACTGTGTGTGTACCGGTTGAATGCTATAGACCGATAAACTGCTTAGACCGATATTATATTCGACCTATATGGTGTTCGACCGGTATGTTCTTAACCAGCCCAGAAGTCGATGAACAGAATGAATAATCAACCCAGAAAACTCAAAATCACAAAACTCAATCACTTGATAATTCTCAATGCAATTAATCAATCAGATGGCATTTTGAAGCATAAACCTCAACTAATCAGATCAACTTTAAGCATAAAAGCACATAGATTCACGAAATCAGATGAACAAAAAAAAATTCGATGAAGAGTGATTTTGCGATGAACAGTGATTTTCGTGAATAGTAAAATCAAAAAAAAAATTGATTCTTTTGGCTCTGATACCACTTGTTATCTCAGTTTAATCTAGTTGGTAAATAATCAATCAAGTAATCAAGCAACACAATAATAATCAAGAGATATATAAATCAGAGTAACATACCAATCCCTTGAATAAACAATGAAACCCTTGAATGTTCTTGATACCCTTTGAATACAGAGAATAATATGGCTACCTTTCTCTCTAAACAATGATTATGAAATTATCAAAGGTTAACCCTAAAAACTAATTAACCAAAACTATAAATACCTAAGCCTTATGGACTTTAAGCTTAACAGGCTTTCTAATGGGCTTGGGCCCAATAGCTAATAAACTATTAATCTATTACAATTTAAACCCTCTAATTAAATTTAGCACAATTACAGTTTAAACCCTTAACTTTAACTTTAATCTTGAATACAATTATTTGATCCAACACGCCCCAAGTCAGTTGGGCCAAATTAGTAGGAGAGAGGGTGGACTGGAAAACATTCCACCACGTCAGCGCCGTATCTCTGAGCAGTTGTGTACCGAACCTTACCCTCTGGTCATCACCACACTCGGATGAACCGAAGGCCTGTTCGATAGCTCGGATCAACTTAACACATGCAACTGGGTCTTCGGAACCATAGAACTCTGGTGGTCCACAACCCAGAAAAGACTTGTAGGAACAACTCTTCCCATTTTTTGGAGCACTTACAACCCTTTGCTCCTCAGATCTGATCCTGTTCCCGGTGCCCCCAGAGCCAACCAACACATTCTCCTCCACTGCCTCATGCCTCCTGAGGCTCGTTTCCCGGTCCTCCAACGTCTTCTGAAAAACCTCTTGCTGTTTCTCCATGGTCGATGTCACCATTTGCATGACGCTGGCCATCATATCAGCTTGAGGGTTTGCCACATGAACAATGGGGCTGGTGGATGCCAAATCTACTCTTGGCCCCAGCTCCACTTCCCCAGTAAATATCAGTGGCATCCCCGGAGGAACGACTGCTGACACTCTAACCATAGGATTCAGCTCACACGAACTAACATCGCGAAGATCTCCGTCGCCCGACAGACGACCACGTGTGTTCACCATACCTAAGTAATGGTTGCCACACAAGCACGAAAAGAATGAGAGACAGACACAAGGAACGTACTTCTACATCACCAATTGTCACAGTAACGGAACTTCAAGCACAATTACGTATAAATATTCTCATAATAACATTAGCTAAGTGAGATTATGAATATACAATACATAAAGGTTCTTAATATCGTCGCCACAACGTTCAATAACTATAATCTCGGTCGACTCTAAGACCAACCAATCTTAGAAGTTCTACCCAAGCTCACGAATCAATGCTTAACATACTCAGTCTAAGTCTAGACATCTTACATTCATGCCAAGATCACTTAAACTAGAACTCTGATACCAACTTGTAACACCCTAAAAACCAGAGTAAATTTAAAACGCGGAAACTGGACATATAAACATCAACACTTGGTATAAACCTCCCAAAAAGGGGAAAGTACTTAACCTTTACAAAACCCGTATACGGATATGGAATTCAACAACAAACTAATCTAAACATAAACTATCTAGACTACATCGGTTGTTAATCCAATATCACCAAAAGAATGGGACTTAAACAATTGCCCAACATCAAATACTAGTCATCTCAAAAAGTCCCCGAGACCAAGCTCGTCACTCAAACCCTTGGCAACCCACCGCTAATGGGAACCTGTTATACATATCATTTGAGAAAAAATGTTAGGCTTAAAGCCTAGTGAGAACATACAGTTTATAATTTCAAGAAATGTAAACAATTGCATCAAAAGGAAATCTTTCCAAATAAGCAATCCCAAGTCTAATTACTGATAAGAATGAAATCATAAAATGGGACTATATACATTCTTTCTAGAACCTCACAATTCAATGTGCATGTAGTTCTTTATTTTACTTTCCTTCCAGTACCTCACAATTCAATGTGCATGTAGTTCTTTATTTTACTTTCCTTCCAGTACCTCACAATTCAATGTGCATGTAGTACTTTATTTTACTTTCCTTCCAGTACCTCACAATTCAATGTGCATGTAGTACTTTATTTTACTTTCCTTCCAGTACCTCACAATTCAATGTGCATGTAGTACTTTATTTTACTTTCCTTCCAGTACCTCACAATTCAATGTGCATGTAGTACTTTATTTTACTATGATTTCTTTCCAATAAAACACATAAATGCGCAAGTAAAATATCCTTTACTTCAAATAATATGGAACCCATCATTTTAGTTGAAAATGATCGGGAACCCTAAAATCTCCCAAAAACTCAAGTTATATCAAAATGTAGTAAACTTAGATCTGAAACCATGGAGATATATAGGAGTTCAAAATGTAACTTTTGACATGTATAAAGTTTAGAAAAAGGTAGTAGGAACTCACCAAATAGGTTTTAGAATAAAACCCGAAAAACCAGATATCGACCACCGAGAGAAGACGAAGCTTTCTATACCGAACCCTTGCTAGATGCACTTAATACTAGCAATAAACGAGGTACAAACGAGATCTAGAAAGAGAGAGAGACTTGAGAGAGAAAAAGAGAGAGAGAAAAGAGATTTAAGATTTTAAAAAAATATCTCTCAAACAAGATATTTAGGTTGAACTCATAAGAGCCCGCTAACACAAAACACAACACAAACAGGGGGTTTCGCGGGTTGTGCCGCGACCTCAAGTCGCGGTGCAACTCGCGCAGTTCACTATGGTTTGTCCAAAACCACCAAAATCCAAACTCAAACTTCCAACCAAACGCGGTGCTAACGACAACGCTTAAACACAAGAATACCAAGATTACATAACGAAAATTCGGGGTGTTACACTCTTCTTATGTTCGACAATCAAATCCAGGGATTCTTCAACTTTCTTTTGCTTATCTTTCATCTCTTTCACTTTGTCTTCATGTTGGTTAAGGACACAGAACAGATCATTCAATTTTTCCTCATCAATGTCCTTACTCATTTGTAGCTGAATAGAATATGCATCCCACTCTGGCAGCAAGTTCTTGACAAAATTAAAATTTATCTCTAACTCTGTCTTCTTCACTCCCATTCCACCTCAAGTCATTCAGGATGATATTGAACCTGTTATAGGAATCTCTCAGTGTTTCACCTTCTTTGGCTATAAATCCCTCATAAGCATTTATGTTTTGATTCCTCTTAGTCTTCATGGATTTCTCAGAACCTTGCAATTAACTTTCCAGCTCATCCCATATTTCCTTTGTTGAATCTCTGCTATCTACCTTGTTGTAGATGTCATTGGGAATGGCCATAGTCAGATAGGTCAATGCTTGTTCTTCTAAAGAAACAAGTTCTTTATCTTGATCATTAAACTGAGTTGTTTCTTTATTCACCCTTCTTGCGGGAATCTTAGGGGTTGTAACTGTAGCTGGAGTAGCTTGAACAGTAATGTGAGGAATGTGAGGACCATTGATGATAGATTTTATCAAGTCTTTGTTCTGATTGTTCAAGAACTGTATCATCCTCTTCCTCCATTGAGGATATTCATCCACTTGAAGCACTGGAGGCTTTGACTTGGATCCCATACTGAGTAAGTCTCTAGACATCTTGACTGAAAGTATGTTTGAAATTATCGTTTAAAAAAATCAGAAAATTTGACCGAGTAAAAGTCAAACTTGGCATAATGCTATTTATCACAGGCTAAAGGAAATTAAACTTGTCATAGATAACGGATTACGACAAGTGTCATACACAGAAGCTTGTGATAACTAGACTTGATAAATGCAAAAATGATGAACTTGCGACAACCTGATGAACTTGCTACAAGTACAGATCTTGCGTCAAGTCGATGTCAAAACTCAAATTCAACTATAAAATCTTCAATACTTTGAAGCTTGATCTGAACCTTCTCACGATCTGATTCTGAACAAATCCTTAGTTGATGAATTCAACTAAAAACCTCATGATCACAAACTTCGATTAGAACACAAACTTGAAAAGTTTTCGGCCAAAAATTAGACAAAATACCAAAATTCACACAAATTGCAGTGAATTAGTTAAAACAACCAATACAAGAAATGTTCTAAATCAACAACGAATACAACCCAATCAATTTCAGACTCTAATTACACAAAATAGCAAAAATTCGAATCCAACAGTAAACTTTCCAAAAAAGTTTGCGACAACTTCAAGAATCTTCCAAATCTTGCCAAATTTGATCAATCTTCAATCAAAGCATCTCTGAATTTTTCGATTTAGCTCTGATACCAAATGTTAGTCATAGATTCAAGCACAAATACAATGAAATCGAATAAGATTCTAGAGAGAGAGAGATGTAGAGAGAGAAAGTATTATCTCATAGATCTCACAAGGTGTCACAAGATTACAAGGTGCAAAATCTCTCAAAGATTACAAGTCATTAGAAAACAAAGGAACTAAAGTTATTCATACTAAATCCAAGGACAAACCCCTTTGACTTTACAAGGCATGAGAAACTAATATAAAAAGCTTTGACTTTGGTTGACCTTGACTACCAATTATGCTTTAACAACCTAAAATGGAGTCCCGTAGCAAAAGTTATGCACGTTTAAGCGCGACACCCATTTTTGGATGATGCGCCTAAGGTACCCCCCCCCCTCAAGGTTTTCTCGTCCAAACCGATCATTTTGGATTTCCATGAACATTTGTGAAGGCCATCTGTAACGTTAATAGGAAGTTCTTAATCTGAAAGACCTTGAAAAAACTCGTTCTCATGCTGGAATTTGTCGGAGCCACGCATTGACCAAATCGAACGAACGTTCAACGTGAAGTTCATTAAATTCCACTCAAATCATGTTTTCTAACCACAAATCATCCTACCCATGGCGTTCTCCTCCTTCCAAGGTTCGATTTGACTGGTCATGGGCCTAAAATCGAGTGTCGTAGCAAAAGTTATGCCCGTTTAAGCATGACACCAATTTTTGGTTGATACACCAAAGGTACCCCTTTGGGGTTTTCTCGTCCAGAGCGACCATGTTGGATTTCCATGATAATTTTTGTAGGCCATCTGCAATGTTAATAGGAAGTTTTGCACCAAAAAGAATTTGAAAAAAAATCGTTCTTGTGTCGGAAATTATTATGGCGATCCGGCACATTGGCCAAATCGAATGAACGCACGTCGTGCACTTCATGGAAACCCACTAAAATCATGTTGTCTACTAGAAAACATCCCACCTATGAGGTTCTCCTCGTTCCAATGTTTAATTTGACTAGTTATGGGCCTAAAACGAAGTCCAGTGGTAAAAGTTATGCACATTTAAGCACGCCACCCATTTTGTCCAATACACCAAGGGCACCCCATTAGGGTTGTCTCGTCCGGACCGACCATACTGGATTTCCATGAAAATTTGCGTCGGCCATATGCAATGTTAATGAGAATCTTTGCACCAGAAAGAACTTAAAAAAAACCGTTCTCATGCCGGAAATTATCGGTGCCACGCATTGGCCAAATTAGATGAACACACATCATGTTGTTCGTTGACCACAAAACATACTACCCATGGGGTGCTCCTTGTTCCAAGGTTCGACTTAACTGATTATGGGCCTAAAACGCAATCTCGTAGCAAAAGTTACGCACGTTTAAACACGATGTCCATTTTTTACGAATACACCAAGGGACCCTTGAGGTTTTCTCGTCCTGACTGACCGTGTCGAATTTCCATGAAAATGTGTGTAGGTCATCTTCAATACTAATGAGAAGTTTTGCAACAGAAAAAACTTGAAAAAAAATTGTTCTCGTGTCGGAAATTGTCAAAGTCATGCATTGGGCAAATCAAACAATGTTGTTTAACCACATAGTGTGCTCCTCGTTCCAAGGTTTGGTTTTATTGGTCATGGGCCTAAAACGGACTCCCGTAGAAAAATTTATGTAAGTTTAAGCGCCACACCCATTTTTGTCTAATACACCAAGGGTACCCCTTGGGATTTTCTCGTCCGGATCGACTGCGTCGGTGATAGCAAAAAACCGTATAGTGCCACATAGTGGCCACAGTGTTTCCATATTGGGGGCGCAAGTATATACCTCAACTATGATCGCTATAAATAATAAAATGGTAAGTATACCGAATATCATTTCCACAAGGACTAGACTACTAAGAATCGGAGAGTTTCATGAACTTCTTGCACACGTTTTGTTTGTGAGAAAAATTGTCATTTTTGTTGGTGAAATAACTTAAAAATTATAAAATGTAACGATGAGTTAAGGATTGGGTATGGGTGTAAGTTTCCCTTGAGATAATCGTAGTCACCAAATGGTCAAGCGCTTGTGTGCATAGGACTTGTTTATAAAAATCCCGATCTCTCGAAAATGAATTTTTATAAACTATGCCCACAGAGTGCCCACAAGTGCTGCACTTGAGTTTGCCGATTTATCTAAGTTTGACTCTAAGCGCCAAGTTTGTCGAATCAGAGATGTACACCCAAATCTCTTTGTGATGTAAATTCCGCCCGAAAATTGAACCTTAGTAAATCATACAAAACCCGCATCTCTGTGCGGTTATCAAAGACTTTCTCAAATCCTTGTTGCATCACTTAAGCCGTATTTCGGATCCGCCACTCTCGAGGTCTAAGACTAATATTAACACTTCAAAGTGATCGGCTTATCCGCATTGAATTATGTCCTGTCTCAAGTGGCCAAACTTAAGAACAAGTAATTATGGACACACCCAAGTGTATCATACTAGTCTCAAGTTCACTCACACCCACACCCAATAAGGTGCTTAGCTCATAATTAAAATAGAAGACATATGTAACACCCGAAGTTTTCGGTAAGTAAAGGACACCTAGATGTTTTTTTGGAACTTGTAAATGGCGGGAGTTTGTTGGGAAAACAGTATTTAAGGTCCCTTAGAGTATCGAGAGTATTGGCGTTAAAAAAGTTGAGTTTCGGGGCTTGGGAAGGGTCCCGCGACAATGCCCGACACTTGGCAAAGTCGCAGCATTAATCAGAAGGAAGCATGAGGCTAGAGACAATGACCAGCGACATTGCCCGGCATGGCAATGTTGCCCAAGAGGAGCAGTGGGTTGTTAAGAACGGGTTTCAGCTCATTTCTTCACTTATTCATTTCCTCTTCTTCCCAAACACTCTCTAGAACCAACCAAAATCATATATGGCGATGTTGGGTCATCCTTGGATCAAATCCTTGAGTATTACGGAGGTAAATCATCATCAAGTAGTCGAAATGGAAGCTATGATCGAGAGTTCACCTTCTCCATCTTCATCTTCAACCTCAAGCTCCATTTTAGGGTTTTCTAGTTTTTCACCAAAACCTAAGTAGTAAGTCCATCACCTCCATTTCTAAACTTATTTAAGGGTTGTAAATGCTTCATTGATGATTTCCTAGTGTTTTATTACTCCAATTTCGGTTTGGAAGATTTTGAGAAAAGTTAGGTCAAATTAGGGTTTTCGGCCAAAATGGAGATTTTGATATAAGATGTTTGGGTAATGATTCTAAACATTTGTATATAGTTATTCATGGTTGGAAACTTGTGAATCTAGGTTTTTAAAAGTTTGGCTTGAAGATTCAAGTTTCTCCAAAGGAGCTCAAGTTGGGGGGAAATCTAGATTTAGCCTAAATCTAGCAAGGTGATTTCAAGTTGCTTTATAAAAACTATGTACATGCCAAAATGAGTACTTTGAAGTAAAAATATGTCCTACTTGATAATTTTCATTGTGTTGAGCATTTTGATAAGTTTCGCATATTTGATAAACTTGGGTTAATCACATCTTTGAAGTGTGTGTCTGCATAAACGTCGTCTAGATGTGTTTTATTATTTGGAGAAACGTTATTTGTTGGTCAAATGGTTTTTGAGCATTTTAGCTCGATTTCGACTTAAAAGAGTCTCGTGGACATTTGTCCAAGTTTTAATGGCTCTTGGTAGAGCCCATGTTCAATATACATCTTAATACACTTTATTGCATATTTATGATAATTACAGGCTCAAGTGCGTCGATCATTCATGTGTAGTCATGTAATGTTAGACTGTGTTTCATTGGATCCATAGGCACGTAAGTCAGTCTTTATTTGATGGTCAATTGGGTATTACGGGGTTAGACTTCGGGACCTATGTTTTATGACCTTAACCTTTCAAGTGTACACTAGGAGGGCTGAGTCCAGTTGTGCTATTATGATGATGGGCGTTTTATGATGGGCGTTTTGGACCTCCGCCATTCGGGGTAATGCCATGGTTGTAGTCCTCGAATGTGGTCGGGCCTTTGGTGGTATTCATGGTAATATTCACTAAGGTCAGTTGTCTCTTTTGGTGTAGCTTGAAGGGAGTCGTAGGGGCACTTGGGCTTGCGTGTCGTGAAGTGTTATACGATTAACGTTGTATGAGTGGCATACTTTTGTGCTCCTCCACTCTCAACGGATACGGGTCTCCCCCGTCGTAGGCCAACAGTTTTTTGGATATTTAATTGTCCATGCTTTAATATTTGGATTTCGTCCCATTTTATGGACGCGTGAGTATCGAATCTTAGTCACATGTTTTCAATGGCATATTATATCATATGGGTTGTTTTCCCATGATTTTTATGAGTTGAGTATTATGCCCCACCCGTGTTTTGGGTGTTTCGGGATATAAAGTTTTATCCGTGTTTTATTATCGGGAGACCGTTTTCTATTCACATTTGAGTGAGCCTTGGGTGGCATCATGTTATAAAGAATGTTTTGTATTGGGACATTCGTCCTTAAAACGTATGTTATTGGAAAATGAGTCGTTTTCATAATTAAGTTAAATCATTTTGAAAGATCATGATTAAAACCGCATTCTTTCCTTTAACGAAATATTTATTCATGTTGAAAACTCTTGAACTCACTAGGCGTTAGCCTAACCTTTTTATTTGTCGGCATGTGCATCAGGTTCCAGTTGGGGGTTTGGTTCTAGCAGTACTGAATAGTTGAGCCTTAGCTTTACACAAGGGTAAGTAGTTGGTGAAGTCTTCCGTCGTTTGGAGATAGTGATTGTTATTGGGTTTTAGTAGCACCCGTTCTTATTGTAGACTATATGCATGGAATGAAAGGTGTGTATTGAGGTTAAACCTTAAATTGTGATTGTAGATGAATCAATTATCGATGTATATAGAAAATTTTAAATTAGTTGCTATTACCAGATTTGAGGGTGTTACAAGTTGGTATCAGAGCTTAAGTTTGAGAGAATTAGGTATTGATTTTTGGATGCCTAGACTCAAACTAGCGTTCTTATAACTGTTTGAAGGTGAAATTGCACATTAGGTACCTTAAGATATGATATTTTGGGGTTGATCGAGTCGCTAGAAACGGGAAACTTGTCGAGGATAACAAGAATGATCATATACGGTACGTTCATAATGGCACATGGCCAGTGTTATGGTAAACCTACATATTACATGTGTATACTTGAATTGCCTTGGCATGATTACTGCTGGGGTAGTGAGAAAGTTTCTAAGCGAATAGTCGATAGAGGAGTTGATGTTCATAGCATTGTCACTTTGGAGTGATGGTTAAGCGCGATGAATACATTAAGTTGACCACTTTGGGTCGGAGTTATTGGTCAAATTAGAACCGTAGGCATGTTAATTAACTCTATTTCGAGGAGGAATTGTAAGGCGAACCGATGAAATCGTCTATGATTGCCTTAAGATGTTTGAGCATCCGGATGACAATAGCATGACGAAAAATTGAGGGAACGTGATTTCGAGGTGTTGAGTGCCGACCAAATCCATGCACGACATTTATTTCTAAAATAAGTTTGCATCAATTGTTTCTCATGTTCTCAAAGTACAAAGTGAGCTTTGTTACAAAGTCTTGGTAAAGCATTCAGCATTCATTAGATTTTAAACGTGAGTTAAGCATGCATGAGATTATTTTGTTGCACGTGGTTGCAATTGTTTTCATTGAAAATATCTTCATCCCCGTTCCGTGTCTAATACTATTTTCGGATATTGTAATATCCGTGTTTTAATGTTTTTTAGGGTATTGGACAAGTAACTATGAAATTTTAACCTTGACATTGGATCTCCTCCACGTATGTTAAGGTTTTAAAGGAAAAGTTATTCCCATGTCCTTGAGTCCGACTTTTCTTGGGAATTTTAGTTTGTATGAGTTTTGTTGAATTTTATGGAGTATTGTTTTGCGACATTCTTTTTCGCGTGTAAGTAAACTTTGAAATGCGTGAGTTTTAAATTTTGGTTGCGTGTAAATTTGCAATTTATAAAGCGTCGTGTCCCATACAATCTTTGTTGAAAAGTGTCACTTTACTTTTCATTGCGGTAAAAAGGGGAAACTCGGCGTTTGGTTCGCAGATTCTGATGGAATCTGATAGAATTGGAATGTTGAATTTCGTTGACCAGATTCCATTACATCGTTTGGTTCACTCTTTTAAGGAATTGGAATGTTGAATTCCAATGAATTCCACAAACGAAGGAATTCAACATTCCTTGGGGGGTATGTGGTATTTCATTGGAATGGAATGTCATATTTTTTTTGGACAAAATTGCCCCTCATTCTAATATGCACCACAACCTCCGGCCACCATTGACCACTACCCCCGGTTAACAACACCAGCCACCACCTCCGGCCACCACCACCACCACCTCCGGCCACCATTGACCACCACCGACCACCACCAGCCACAACCACCTCTGGCTACCAACACCAGCCACCACCACATCCGGCCACCGCCATCGGCCACCACCACCTCCGGCAACCACCACCACCGGCCACCACTACCGTTCAACATTATCAGCAAACACCAACTCTCTCTCCTCTCTCTCTCTCCCTCTCTCTCCTCTCTCTCTCAATCTATCCTCTCTCTCTCCTCTCTCCCTCTCTCTCCTCTCTCCCTCTCTCTCCTCTCTCTATCCTCTCCCTCTCTCTCCTCTCCTCTCTCACTCCTCTCTCTCTCCTCTCTCTCCTCTATCCCTACTCTCATCTCTCTCTCTCCCTCTCTCTCTCTCATCATCATTCGTGTGCTAAAATAATCAAAGCAATTTTAGTTAAAAGTTAAACTATTTAATGACTATTTCATTAAAGTAATTTTTCTTAAAAAAAGTAAAATAAACAAAAAGGGTATTTTGGTCATTTACCAAAATTCCATTCCAATTCTAAAGCTACAATCTGTGAACCAAACAGAAAAATTCCAATTCATTTAACAGATTCCATTCCAATTCTGTCAACCAAACAGGTGGTCAAACCTGACAACATTCAATTCCAATTCCTTCAAAGTCAAATTCCTTTGACAGATTCCATTCCATCCAAAAACATTCTGCGAACCAAACGCCCGTTTAACATTTTAGACATATTGTCGTCTTATGCTTTTTATGTTGGTAAATGAAAAAAAAATTGGCAACGCTTGATTTTAGCGTTAATGAGTTTTATGAAAATTCAGTTGAGTTTTATGGCGTTTTATTTTACGACATTTTGCGTCGTGCAGTTGATTCTGATGGAATCTGATGGAATTGGAATGTTGAATTCCGTTGACCAGATTCTATTACATCGTTTGGTTCATTCTTTTTAAGGAATTGGAATGTTGAATTCCAATGAATTCCACAAATGAAGGAATTCAACATTCCTTGGGGGGGGAGGTGGTATTTCATTGGAATGGAATGTCATATTTTTTTTGGACAAAATTGCCCCTCATCCTAATATGCACCACCACCTCCGGCCACCACCTCCGGCCACCATCGACCACCTACGGCCACCACCACTACCACCTCCGGCCACCATTGACCACCACCGACTACCACCAGCCGCCACCACCTCCGGTTACCAACACCGCCCACCACCAACACCTCCGGCCACCACCATCGGCCACCACCACCTCCGGCCACCACCGCCACCGGCAACCACCACCACTGGCCACCACTACCGTTCAACATTATCAGCAGACACCAACTCTCTCTCTCCTCTCTCTCTCTCTCTCCTCTCTCTCTCCCTCTCTCTCGCTCTCTCTCCTCTCTCTCCTCTCTCTCCCTCTCTCTCCTCTCTCTCTATCCTCTCCTTCTCTCTCTCCTCTCCTCTCTCACTCCTCCCTCTCTCTCCTCTCTCTCTCTCTCTCTATCTCCTCTCTCTCTCTCTCCTCTATCTCTCCTCTCATCTCTCTCTCCCTCTCTCTCTCTCATCATCATTCGTGTGCTAAAATAATCAAAGCAATTTTAGTTAAAAATTAAACTATTTAATGACTATTTCATTAAAGTAATTTTTGTTGAAAAAAAGTAAAATAAACAAAAAGGGTATTTTGGTCATTTACCAAAATTCCATTCCAATTCTAAAGCTACAATCTGTGAACCAAACAGAAAAATTCCAATTCATTTAACAGATTCCATTCCAATTCTGTCAACCAAACAGGTGGTCAAACCTGACAACATTCCATTCCAATTCCTTCAAAGTCAAATTTCTTTGACAGATTCCATTCCATCTAAAAATATTTTGCGAATCAAACGCCCGTTTAACATTTTAGACATATTGTCGTCTTATGCTTTTTATGTTGGTAAATGAAAAAAAAATTGGCACCGCTTGATTTTAGCGTTAATGAGTTTTATGAAAATTCAGTTGAGTTTTATGGCGTTTTATTTTACGACATTTTGCGTCGTGCAGTTGAACTTTGAGATGTGTATCCTTGCATTATTGTGTGTGTTAACTTGTGAGTTTTGTTTAATATTTGTCTGATGCAGGTTTTGCACTGGTATTTTCGCAACCGTAAGAGACGTCTTCGGAGTTTTGTTAGTGTAAATTATCCATATGTTATTTGGAAGTTTCAATGCCATGTGATTTCTCTTTCGGGTTTATGCAAGTTTTTCGTGGTGCGATGTTGGGTAATCAAATTGATTTACACTTTTGCATGAGAAGGTATATAAAAGATTTATGTTGTTTCATATTGAACTTTTGATCTGAACATGCTTCAAGTGTTGATTTAACTGTCATAAATTTTCTGCAATGCCTTAAATAAATTATCAGTATACATGTCCTTGTAACTACTATTTTTGGACAAGTGCATTTTATCCGTGCGGCCCAAGATTTGAACTCGATTTAAAATTTATCTGCGTTTGACCAAAATCACATACTCCCATTGTTTTACTAAGTCTTGGGAAATAAGCTGATGTGTATGGGCCTCGTTAAAACTTTTATCCTACGACGTTTTGTGATTTAAAGGAAAGATTTTTTAAGTAAATCTGTGAAGGTCCCTTTTGGAGTTGTACAAACAATTGTTGCATACGTTTTCGTACCGAAAATTATTTTCACGTGCATAATGTAACTTGATGCATGCTAGGACCATGGTAGTCCATTTGGAAATTTTTGTTGCGCACCTGTTGTCATTGTCATTATTAACGTTAGTATTGATCAAATTAATTTTGAAATAATTTTAATATGTGTGGCATTGGGGATCACTTTGCACGCCCACCGAGTGAACCGTAGTAGATTTTTACATTTACGATTAAATGTTATGCAGCTTTTGCATTTGAAAGTTTTATAAAAATCTAAGTTGGCATATTAGTTGAAAACCTTGAACTCATTAGGGTTATAGATTTAAAACCCTATCTTGAAAAGGATTGTAATTAGGGACTAGAGAAGTCCTTGGGAATTGAAGTGTCGGATGATCCGACTTATGGTCAGTCTTAAAATTTGGGTTTCAGTTCTTGAATCAGTGCACACATGAATATTGAGGTATTAGATTTATGCCTTTTCCCAGTTAATTAGGGGGTGATCTTTCTGCTTCGGTAAACCTGTGGGATAAGGTGTTGTGTGATTATCAGTGCCTGTTGGGGTTCGATTTGATGGATTGCTTGTCCATTGACATAATGTTATATGTTGATGGTGTACCGTCATAATGGGTTTTCGTGAGAAAAAGAAATATTGTGGTTCGTTTGCTAGGGATGTGAGATTAGGAATCTTAGTTCCCCGTTAGGTGTCAACCTTAATATGTCAATGCATCTGGAATGAAAGATTGGACGGGATGTCCACGTTTTCGGTATCACCAACTTGGTTTTAGGTGTCGACTTGTTTTCTTGAAGTCAATGAATCTGGGAAGGTTTGGAAGTATCCCTGTTAGATTATGAGGAATGTTGACCTCTCAGTGGTGGAATTTAAAGGAAGATTAGATGTTAGTAATTAAGTATCAACGATTAAGATTTTCTGATTGATAAAGGGGTTATCGACTAGATGATTGATGTTTATGTTCAGTTGGGAGTCGCGAAATCGCCGGACTTGAATTGACCAAACCCCGGAAAGCGTATCGGTGCGTTCTTGGAAGGAACACTTTACCAATATGAAGGCTAAATTATTAAGGAATTTTGGGAATTCCTTGGGTTGGTGTTGATCATCGGAATACGGATCTAAAATTGGGTTGAACTGGTAAGGATTTTTCAGAGAGAGGTTGAGGTCACAAGCTACCCCAGAGGTAGTAGGTGTCACCGAAGGTTGGGAGACACCCGGGGTCGAATGGTTGGAAATTGCCCCAGTAAGTTTCAACGTTCACTCTAGTAGGAGTGTAGCGTAACAAGACGGATATTGGATGTGAGAATCATCACGAAAACCAGTATGGCAGTGCGTCAGGAAGCCATCAGGTTTTGGCAAAAGGATGAAGTGGATTTGAGACAACCCCTTGAGAAGGGAGACGGTCGATCTGGGAGAATAACATCTTCGAGGTCTACTATTAGTTCATTATTTTCTTGGGGACCGAGGAAACCCAATAAGTACTAAGGGTGGTAATGAAATGCCTTGGGTGAGAATTAGATTTTGAGGACGAAATCGTTCTAAGGTTGGGAGGATTGTAAGACCCGTAATTTTCGGTAAGTAAAGGCCACCCGGACGTTTTTTTGGAACTTGTAAATGGTGGGATTTTGTTGGGAAAACAGTATTTAAGGTCCCTTAGAGTATTGAGAGTATTGGCGTTGAAAAATTTGAGTTTTGGGGCTTGGGAAGCGTCTCGCGACAATGCCCGGCGACTATGACAGTGTCATAGTCGCACTTGGCAAAGTCGCAGCATTAATCAGAAGAAAGCATGAACCTGGAGACAATGACCAACGACATTGCCATGCATGGCAATGTTGCCCAAGAGGAGCAGTGGGTTGTTAAGAACAGGTTTCAGCTCATTTCTTCACTTATTCATTTCCTCTTCTTCCCAAACACTCTCTGGAACCAACCAAAGTCATATATGGCGATGTTGGGTCATCCTTGGATCAAATCCTTGAGTATTACGGAGGTAGATCATCATCAAGTGGTAGAAATGGAAGTTATGATCGAGAGTTCACCTTCTCCATCTTCATCTTCAACCTCAAGCTCCATTTTAGGGTTTTCTAGTTTTTCACCAAAACCTAAGTGGTAAGTCCATCCCCTCCATTTCTAAACTTATTTAAGGGTTGTAAATGCTTCATTGATGATTTCCTAGTGTTTTATTACTCCAATTTCGGTTTGGAAGATTTTGAGAAAAGTTAGGTCAAATTAGGGTTTTTGGCCAAAATGGAGATTTTGATATAAGATGTTTGGGTAATGATTCTAAACATTTGTATATGGTTATTCATGGTTGGAAACTTGTGAATCTAGGTTTTTGAAAGTTTGGCTTGAAGATTCAAGTTTCTCCAAAGGAGCTCAAGTTGGGGGGAAATCTAGATTTAGCCTAAATCTAGCAAGGTGAGTTCAAGTTGCTTTGTAAAAACTATGTACATGCCAAAATGAGTATTTTGAAGTAAAAATATGTCCTACTTGATATTTTTCATTGTGTTGAGCATTTTGATAAGTTTCGCATATTTGATAAACTTGGGTTAATCACATCTTTGAAGTGTGTGTCTGCATAAACGTCATCTAGATGTGTTTTATTATTTGGAGAAACGTTATTTGTTGGTCAAATGGGTTTTGAGCATTTTAGCTCGATTTCGACTTAAAAGAGTCTCGTGGACATTTGTCCAAGTTTTAATGGCTCTTGGTAGAGCCCATGTTCAATATACATCTTAATACACTTTATTGCATATTTATGATAATTACAGGCTCGAGTGCGTCGATCATTCATGTGTAGTCATGTAATGTTAGACTGTGTTGCATTGGATCCATAGGCACGTAAGTCAGTCTTTATTTGATGGTCAATTGGGTATTACGGGGTTGGACTTCGGGACCTATGTTTTATGACCTTAACCTTTCAAGTGTACACTAGGAGGGCTGAGTCCAGTTGTGCTATTATGATGATGGGCATTTCATGATGGGCGTTTTGGACCCCCGCCATTCGGGGTAATGCCATGGTTGTAGTCCTCGAATGTGGTCGGGCCTTTGGTGGTATTCATGGTAATATTCACTAAGGTCAGTTGTCTCTTTTGGTGTAGCTTGAAGGGAGTCGTAGGGGCACTTGGGCTTGCGTGTCGTGAAGTGTTATACGATTAACGTTGTATGAGTGGCATACTTTTGTGTTCCTCCACTCTCAACGGATACGGGTCTCCCCCGTCGTAGGTCAACAGTATTTTGGATATTTAATTGTCCATGCTTTAATATTTGGATTTCGTCCCATTTTATGGACGCGTGAGTATCGAATCTTAGTCACATGTTTTCAATGGCATATTATATCATATGGGTTGTTTTCCCATGATTTTTATGAGTTGAGTATTATGCCCCACCCGTATTTTGGGTGTTTCGGGATATAATGTTTTATCCGCGTTTTATTATCGAGAGACCATTTTCTATGAAGTCTTCCGCCGTTTGAAGATAGTGATTGTTATTGGGTTTTAGTAGCACCCGTTCTTATTGTAGACTATAAGCATGGAATGAAAGGTGTGTATTGAGGTTAAACCTTAAATTATGATTGTAGATGAATCAATTAACGATGTATATAGAAAATTTTAAATTAGCTGCTATTACCAGATTTGAGGGTGTTACAACATAATAATAAAAGACGTAAATAATTAAAAACTACTTGCATAAATTTAAATTACGAAAATAGAAATTAAGTACTTGAAACTAAATTACAAGGAAAAGTAAAATACTAGAAATTTAAAATTACAATCTTCAAGTTAGAAAGTAACTTGAAGATGAACTAAAGCTACAGAGAATTGTTGGTGACTTCTTGAGATGGATGATGGATTCATGAAACAAATGAAAGTCATGCCCCCTTTATATAGCCTCCAAAAAGTGAAACACACCAATGGACATTTCTTCATAAAACACATTGGGCAAACTCCACATTGCTTTTCATCCTATGTCAAGAGGATTTTCAGGGATTGAGAAGGTAAGCATGCTTCAAATATTATATTTTAATCTGCTCCCTTTCGTCCAGATAAATGCAACGTCCGATGGTTTCTTCAAGTGGTTCGTCTGTGCTCACAGTGGGGACAACACCTGCTCACAGTTGCCCACAAAAGTGCAGTTTTTCCAAAAAAGTAAGCTTTTGGTAACTCATCACCTCTTTATCACATTTTAGGCAAAATGAAAAGGATATAAGCAAAGTGGGTATATAAACGATATAAAATCCTAGTAAAAGAGTGATAAATAACTCTAAAAAATGAGAGTTATCAGTCGGATTGCCATGAAAACTTTTATAGGCCATATGCAATGTTAATGAGAAGTTTTGCACCTGAAAGAACTTGAAAAAAAACGTCCTCGGGCCAGAATTTTCTAAGCCACGCATTGGATAAATCGAACGAACGCGCATCATGCAGTTCGTTGAAACCCACTCAAATGGCGTGTTCATTGTTCCAAGGTTCTATTTGACTGGTCATGAGTCTAAAACGGAGTCTCGTAGCAAAAGTTATGCATGTTTAAGCGCAACATTCATTTTTGTCCAATACACCAAGGGTACCATGTAACACTCTAAATTTTATTATAGTGGGCAAATGCAAGAAACAGTTAATGTCGCGAGTTGTCGCGCGGGTTAAGCCGCGGCACAAGTCGCGACATGCACTGTCCACGTAAAGAAACAGTGGAGATCGCGAGTTACAGCGCGGGTTAAACCCGCGGCACAACCCGCGAGAAAGGCCTGACGAATTTAATAGGGTTTTCAGCCCCATTTCTCATATACTCTCCTACTCTTTTCTCCCAAACTCTCTCTTCATTCAATACTTCTCCCCAACCGAGTCAAAACTCTTCCAACCACCAATCTACCACATTTATTGCAAGAATCAAGCCTCCTCAACCAAAGATTTCAACCCAAGGTCTCAAGCTTCAAGATCATCTTCTTCCTCCACCCATTTCTAGGGTTTCCTCCAAGTTTCTAGGGTTTTTCTATAAAACCTAGATAGTGAGTTTTCTTTACTAAAAGCTTTAAATGAGATACATATCTTGAATGCTTACTTGTATTATTTCATATATATGTACAAATCTGATCACCTGATAAGTTGGGCCTAACTACTACTTATATGATACTTGGGGGGTTTTGGCTATTGATTCACATGTGGGTTGTTGAGTTGATTTATATTGTTATTATTGGGTAGGAGGACTTTATCTCATGGAATTTGTGAAGATTATTGTTGAACATACATGTTTGGGTGTTTTAGACTTAACATGGGATTGAAATCATGAATAATATGTATATATATTTTGTTGATGCGGGATATGTATAAGAGGTGAATCTCCATATGTATCTTGTTGATGCGGGATATGTATATAGATGGATAGTATATATATATATATATGTGTGTGTGTGTGTGTGTGTGTGTGTGTGTGTGTGTGTATGTTGGATGAACCGTGAGTAGTTTCTAGAAGGATGTAGCTTTAGGTGCCACCGGGACGGTGTGTCGGGCCTTTGGGGTGTTGTCATACGAACAACATCAAGGTACATTGACTTGAGGTAAACCTCATTGGTGTGATGGATCTCCTCCATTGATCCCAGTATGGCCAAGTGGACTGAGTCGTTATTGTAACACACTCAAAACCGGAAATAGCAACTAATTTAAAATTTTCTAAATACATCGATAAGTAACTCATCTACAATCACAATTTAACATTTAACTTCAATACACATATTTCATTCTATGTAAACAGTCTATAATAGGGACGGGTGCTACTAAAACCCAATAATAGTCACTATCTCCAACTGCGGAAGACTTCACCAAACTACTTAGTCTCGTGTAAGTCTAATGCCCAACTCCTCAAAGCACTGCAAGAACCAAACCCCAACTGGAACCTGATGCACATGCCGACAAATAAAAAGGTTAGGCTTAACGCCTAGTGAGCCCAAGAGTTTTCATTAGAGATATATAAAGCAATAACTTTAGGAATGTTATTTAAAATCATGATTTCCAAAATACAATACATTTGATTTGAAAGCAACCAAAAACGAAATACATTAAATCTTAAAATAATCCCCTTTCGTCATTCACCCTTTTCGTGATTAAAATCATAAAACAAACGCCTCTTTAAATAAAACCAAATCCCAAAGCGCACGTAAAACATAACCGACATTATAATGATCAAACACTGAAAACGTAGATAACCCCAACTTCCAAAACATCCCAATAACTCGAATGAGTTTCAATAACCAAAACCTTAAAACATAGGTAAATACCCATACTCAAACGTCTCCGAAAACATGGATTATAAAACTCCAAAACCAAAACCACACCTATTGGTGACGGGGAAGACCCAATTACATTGTACGTGACGGAACACAAAAGTAGGTCACATAATTATGTAGGAAATCAAAACATATGGGTTATACAAATAAAAACCCACCGAGCTCAACTACTCCAAGTCTATTGCCCGAAAACATCAAGTCAACCACTCCAGGTCTATCCTTGAGAGTTCCAAAACAGGGGAACTCAGACACCCAATGGAATTACACCTTACTGTCCATGGGACATTGCCCGGCCATATAGGCCCACTCCCTACTTACCATGGATCTCGATGCCTATTCCGTGCCAATGTGGTGAACCAAATGTCCAAAACAAGGACATAGGAACACCGTGCCTACGGATCCATTGCACTAATTAAACCATTACATGACTCAAAACGAATGGACTAATGCATTCAAAACATTTAATTCTCAACTAAGATGCAGTAAATGCAAATCATAACCAAACGCTCAACATTGAGCCATTAAAAGCGGACAAGTGTCCTCAAAACCCAACAAAATCCAAACCGAGCCATTGGCTCAACAAATCCAAAGACCCAATGTTGAAATTCATAAAATGGAATCAAACATAAACAACTCGTACTTATGTAAACCCATGCTCCAAAACATATAATTAATTCCAACGTAGTTTAGATTGGGACAAATCGTTTTCCAAGTGTGTTTATAACATTTATCCTTTCAAAATGTCCTATAACACAAAACCATGCATTTCTCCAAAACACAAAATGAAATACATCCATACTCAAAATCTACTTCCATAAAATAAATCATTGAAATACCAAAATATATGATTTATTTACCATAATGCCCAAAGTCCCAAAGATGTGTGCTATATGAGTTTATAAAGCTAAACACTTTCAAAATGACCAAACTTATCAGCAGTTAACAATTTCATGTAAGACCCAAAACACTTTAAAATAAACATTTTGGCATGTACACCGTTTTCACAAATCAACTTGAACTCACATTGCTAGATTTAGGCTAAATCTAGATTTTACCCCTTTTTGAGCTTCCTTGACGAAACTTGAATCCTCCAAGCCAAAGCCTCCAAAACCTAGATCCAAGCATTTTCAACCGTAAATAACCATATTCCACCATATATAATTGTTCCCTAAACATTTTACACAAGATCCCTCCATAAATCCAAACCCCTAATTTCCATAAAATAAAGAAAATAGGAGGTTACCTTAACCATAACTTCGATCCACCAACCAAGATACTTCTAGGTCACTAAGATGATCCATAAACCCCCAAACTTTAAGTGATGAAAAGGTTTGGATGAAAACCCTAGAAAATTGATGAAGGTGATGAAGAAGATGAAGATGGAGATGGTGGATAAGTGCTCAACTTGAACCCTTTGATGAAGTACCCAACAACTAGAAATAACAGAGTTAGATGAGGGTTAAAGGAACCCTAGGTTCGGTTCTGGGAAGGAGAGGTTGAGAGAGTGTGAATTAAAATGGAATGGTTGAGATAGAAATGAGAAATGAGGCTAAAATCTGAAATTTAATCCAACAGACCCCGGCGGCGATCCTGCCATGCGATAGTGACATGTGTCACTATCGCGAGGCACTCTCGCGGGGAATGTACCGCGAGTTGGTACACCCTTGGCGATTGTGCCACGCGATAGTGACACATGTCACTATCGCGAGTCAATCTCGCGCTAGATGTACCGAGCCTCAAAAGGTTCAAAACTCGAGATTCTCGCATGGGTCGATTTAAGGTTCGAAGGCACAACATTTTCACCCGAAAAGATAAACGGAAGACGGAGAGCTTACCAACGAAAGGCGAAAACTTACTTTGTGAAAAACCGGGTGTTACAATCCTCCCAACCTTAGAATGATTTCGTCCTCGAAATCCAAGTCTCACCCAAGGCGTTCCATTACCACCCTTAACACTTATTGGGTTTCCTCTGACCCCAAAGGTAGTGACATATAATAGGCCTCAAGGATGTCATTCTCCCAAACGACCGTTTCCCTTTCCGAGGGGTTGCCTCTTGATCCATTTCACTCTTGAGCTAAAACCATCATTAACTTCCTGACGAAACTTCCACACTGAATTATGTGAAGACACTCACCTCCGTTTCTACTTTGATACGATACACTCATACTAGAGTGAACATCAAACCTTATTGGAGAGATTCCTAACCATGAGATCTCGGTCGCCTCCCAACCTTAGGCGGCACATACTACCTTAAGGGTAGTTTGTGACTTCACTTCCTACTAACTAGATCATTCCAGCTCATCCCGATTTTGAATCCACATTCCAATGGTCAACACCAGCCCAAAGAATTCCCAAAATTTCCTAACAAATCATCCCTGGTATTGGTAAGACCTTCCTTCCAAGGACGTACCAATACGCTTTCCGGGGAGTTGGCCAATCCGGAATAGGCTCCCACATAACTCCGATCTATTCTCAAACCTCAAACATTCTGACAATAAGATCCTCACCACATCAATAAAATCATACATATCAATGCTTACTTACCCACGTCTAATCTTCCTTTAAATTCCACTACCGAGAGGTCAACTTTTTCTCATGACCTACCTGAGATACTTCCAAACATTCCAGGATTCATTGACTTCAAGAAACGAGTCGACGCCTAATACCAAAAAGGTGACATCAAAACGTGGACATCCCGCCCAATACTTCATTCCAAAAGTATTGTCGCATTAAGGTTGCCACCTAACAGAGGACTAATATTCCCAAATCTTACATCACTAACAGACGGACCACAAAAATTTCTTGATCACGGAAGCCCATTAAGACAGTACACCGTCAACATATAACTTGATGTCAAGCAGACAAGCAACCCATCAATTCGAACCCAATCAGGCGCAGGTAATCACACAAAACCTTATTCTGCAGGTTTACCGAAGCATAGAAATCATCTCTTAATTAACTGGGGAACAAAATCTAATACATCCACTATTCATGCATGACCCGATTCAAAAACTGAACTCAAATTCAAGGTTGACCACAAGTCGGATCACCCGACGCTTCAAATCCCAAGGACTCCTCTAGTCCCTTAATCGTAACTCCTTACACGATAGGGTTTTAAATCTATAGCCCTAATGAGTTCAAGGTTTTTCAACTGATATGCCAATTTGAAATTTTATAAAACTCACAAATACAATGGTTTTATTACAATCAATTGTACGTATAAAATCCACTACCGTTTACTCGTTAGGTGTGTAAGGTGACAACAAACACCACACATATAAAACCATTTCAAAAATCCTTTAACACTTACTTACGCTAATAATGACAGTAATAAGGATATACAACAAGTTTTTCAAATGGACCACTATGGTCCTAGCTCGCATCAATATACTTCATAAATGGGGAAAATAATTTTGCGTGCCAAAACAGTTTGTAGCGAAGCGGTTGAACAAAACTCCCAAGAGACAAGTTACGTAATTGAGTTCCCAAAATTTCTCATTCGACTATATAAAGATATGGAAAAAAATTCCCAACAAGATCCGCATGCTAAGTTCGCTTCTCAAAACTTAGCAACACAAAATATGCACGTGATTGGTCAACATACAATAAATTTAAATCAATTTTCCAACTTTAGGTCGTACAATGAAATGATCTTGTCCGAAAATAGTGGCTACAATGACATGTATACCGATAACTCACTTAACGCATTGCGAAATTTATAACAGTAAAATCAACAACTGAAATACGTTTAAAGCGAAAGTTCAATACGAAACGACATAAATCTTTCATAAGCTTACTCACACCAACAATTTAAAACAATTCGAATACTATGTAGCATACAACGAATAACACCTGTATAAAACCCAAAAGAGAAATAACATAATATTGAAACTTCCCAAAATAACATATGGGATAACATCTATTAACAAAACTCTCAAAACGTCTCTTACGGTTGCGAAAATACCGGTGCAAAACTCGCATGAGACAGAAATATTAAACGAAAATTCGTAAGTTAACGCACACAATAATGCAAGTATATACATTCCAAAATTTATCTACGCGACGCAAAGTGTCGTAAGATAAGACACTATAAAACCCAACTGAATTTTCATAAAACTCATTAACGCTAAAATCAAGCGGTGTTAAAATTTCCATTTCCCAAAAAAAAATGCATGACGACAATAAGTCTAAAAATGTCAAAATTCTAAAACCACCACGTAAGATAAAGTGACCCTTCTTTGACAAAACTTTCATGAGATGCGACGCCCAATAAGCTAGTAAACTTACACGCAAATAAAATTAAAACTCACGCAATTCAAAATACACTCGCGAGTAGCAAAGCGTCATAAAATAACGTTTCATAAATTCAACATGACTCGTACAGACTAAAATTCCTAGGAAAATTTCGACTCAAAACATGGGAACAACTCTTCCTTTAAAACCTTAACATACGTGGAGGAGATCCAATGTCAAAGTCAAAAATTCCACAGTTACTTGTCCAATAACCCAAATAACATTAAAACACGGATATTACAATGTCCAAAAATAGCGTGATAAAGATATTTTCAATAAAAATTGCAACCACGTGCAACAAAACAATTTTATGCATGTTTAAACTCACGGTTTAAAAATCCGATGAGTGTTAAATGCTTTACCAAGGCTTCATAGTATAACTCACCTCACGCTTCGAAAACATGAGAAACAATTTATGTAATTCTTATTTTAGAAATAAATTATGTGCATGACTTGGGTCAGCACTCAACATCCCGAAATCCCATTCCTTGATTTTCCCCGTCATACTATTGTCATCCGGGTGAGCAAACATCTTAAGGCAATCATCGAAGATTTCATCGGTTCATCTTACGATCTCTCCTCGAATAATGTCGATTCCAAAAGTCTACGGTTCTAACCCATCCATTCATTCTGACCCGAAACGGTCCACTTAATGCTATCACCATGTTTACTGTCATTCCAAGCATTGTATACTCAAATCATCAATTCTTTCTAACGGTTACTCATTCAGAAACTTCTTCACTACCCCAACGGTTATCGTACCAAGGAAGTTTAAGCATATACATGTAACTCGTAGGCTCACCATAACACTGACCAGGTGCTATTATGAACGTACTATACATGATCATCCTTGCCATTTTCGGCGTAATTCCCGTTCCTAGTGAATCCACTCACCTCGAATCATCAAATCTTAAAGTGCCTAATGGTGAAATTTCACATTCAAACACTTAAAATTACACTAGTTTGAGTCTAGGCATTCATAATCAACACCTAAATCTCTCAAACTTAAGCTCTGATACCAACTTGTAACACCCTCAAAACCGGAAATAGCAACTAATTTAAAATTTTCAAAATACATCGATAAGTAACTCGTCTACAATCACAATTTAACATTTAACTTCAATACACACATTTCATTCTATGTAAACAGTCTATAATAGGGACGGGTGCTACTAAAACCCAATAATAGTCACTATCTCCAACTGCGGAAGACTTCACCAAACTACTTACTCTCATGTAAGTCTAATGTCCAACTCCTCAAAGAACTGCAAGAACCAAACCCCAACTGGAACCTGATGCACATGCCGACAAATAAAAAGGTTAGGCTTAACGCCTAGTGAGCCCAAGAGTTTTCATTAGAGATATATAAAGCAATAACTTTAGGAATGTTATTTAAAATCATGATTTCCAAAATGTAATACATTTGATTTGAAAGCAACCAAAAACGAAATACATTAAATCTTAAAACAATCCCCTTTCGTCATTCACCCTTTTCGTGATTAAAATCATAAAACAAACGCCTCTTTAAATAAAAACAAATCCCAAAGCGCACGTAAAATATAACCGACATTATAATGATCAAACACTGAAAACGTAGATAACCCCAACTTCCAAAACATCCCAATAACTCGAATGAGTTTTTTAACCAAAACCTTAAAACATAGGTAAATACCCATACTCAAACGTCTCCGAAAACATGGATTATAAAACTCCATAACCAAAACCACACCTATTGGTGACGGGGAAGACCCAATTACATTGTACGTGACGAAACAGAAAAGTAGGTCACATAATTATGTATGAAATCAAAACATGTGGGTTACACAAATAAAAACCCACCGAGCTTAACTACTCCAAGTTTATTGCCCGAAAACATCAAGTCAACCACTCCAGGTCTATCCTTGAGAGTTCCAAAACAGGGGAACTCAGACACCCAATGGAATTACACCTTACTGTCCATGGGACGTTGCCCGGCGTATAGGCCCACTCCCTACTTACCATGGAGCTTGATGCCTATTCCGTACCAATGTGGTGAACCAAATGTCCAAAACAGGGACATAGGAACACCGTACCTATGGATCCATTGCACTAATTAAACCATTACATGACTCAAAACGAATGGACTAATGCATTCAAAACATGTAATTCTCAACTAAGATGCAGTAAATGAAAATCATAACCAAACGCTCAACATTGAGCCATTAAAAGCGGATAAGTGTCCTCAAAACCCAACAAAATCCAAACCGAGCCATAGGCTCAACAAATCCAAAGACCCAAAGTTGAAATTCATAAAATGGAATCAAAAATAAACAACCCGTAGTTATGTAAACCCATGCTCCAAAACATATAATTAATTCCAACGTAGTTTAGATTGGGACAAATCGTTTTCTAAGTGAGTTTATAACATTTATCCTTTCAAAACGTCCTATAACACAAAACCATGCATTTCTCCAAAACACAAAATGAAATACATCCATACTCAAAATCTACTTCCATAAAATAAATCATTGAAATACCAAAATATATGATATATTTACCATAATGCCCAAAGTCCCAAAGATGTGTGTTATATGAGTTTATAAAGCTAAACACTTTCAAAATGACCAAACTTATCAGCAGTTAACAATTTCATGTAAGACCCAAAACACTTTAAAATAAACATTTTGGCATGTACACCGTTTTCATAAATCAACTTGAACTCACTTTGCTAGATTTAGGCTAAATCTAGATTTTACCCCTTTTTGAGCTTCCTTGACGAAACTTGAATCCTCAAAGCCAAAACCTCCAAAACCTAGATCCAAGCATTTTCAACCGTAAATAACCATATTCCACCATATATAATTGTTCCCCAAACATTTTACGCAAGATCCCTCCATAAATCCAAACCCCTAATTTCCATAAAATAAAGAAAATAGGAGGTTACCCTAACCATAACTTCGATCCACCAACCAAGATACTTCTAGGTCACCAAGATGAGCCATAAACCCCCAAACTTTAAGTGATGAAAAGGGTTGGATGAAAACCCTAGAAAATTGATGAAGGTGATGAAGAAGATGAAGATGGAGATGGTGGATAAGTGCTCAACTTAAACCCTTTGATGAAGTACCCAACAACTAGCAATAACAGAGGTAGATGAGGGTTAAAGGAACCCTAGGTTCGGTTCTGGGAAGGAGAGGTTGAGAGAGTGTGAATTAAAATGGAATGGTTGAGATAGAAATGAGAAATGAGGATAAAATCTGAAATTTAATCCAACAGACCCCGGCGGCGATCCTGCCACGCGATAGTGACATGTGTCACTATCGCGAGGCACTCTCGCGGGGAATGTACCGCGAGTTGGTACACCCTCGGCGATTGTGCCACGCGATAATGACACATGTCACTATCGCGAGTCAATCTCGCGCAAGATGTACCGAGCCTCAAAAGGTTCAAAACTCGAGATTCTCGCATGGGTCGATTTAAGGTTCGAAGGCACAACATTTTCACCCGAAAAGATAAACGGAAGACGGAGAGATTACCAACGAAAGGCGAAAACTTACTTTGTGAAAAACCGAGTGTTACAGTTATTAATGCTTTAATATGCCTCTTGATTGTCATGTCATGCTTTTACACAACTCACTAGGCCCGTTTGGCCTAACACTTGTTTGGTTTGATATGTATCTCAGATTCTAGCGGTGCGACCGCCAAGAAAGTCTAGATGTCTTAGATGCGAGCTTGGGGACATTTTTGGGACGCCAGTATAGAAGATTATTTTTGGGATTGGATCACAACTATTGATAATCTTGTTTCTAGATAGGACTTAGATTAAAGGGTTGTTTTCCCTCACATTGTTATTCTTTACAAACTTTTAATCTTAACAGACGTTTATTGTCTCCCTTTTTGGGAGGAGCTCATGTTATGGCATATTTTGTTACCATGTTTCCCTTTTATGGAAATTTATGTTTATCCCTATTTTTAGGGTGTTACATACCCCCTTGGGGTTTTCTCGTTCGGACCGAGCATGCCGGATTGCCATGAAAATTTGTGTAGGCCATTTGCAATGTTAATGAGAAACTTTGCACCAGAAAAAACTTGAAAAAATTGTTCTTGTTCCATAAGTTGTTAGAGCAACGCATTGGCCAAATCGAACAAACGCACGTCGTGCAGTTCATTGAAACTCACTCAAATCATATTGTATACCACAAAACATCCTACCCCTAGAGTGCTCTTCATTCCAAGGTTTGATTTGACTGATCATGGGCCTAAAACGGAGTCCCGTAGCAAGAGTTATGCACGTTTAAGCGCGATAACCATTTTTGGCCGATACACCAAGGGTACCCCTTGGGGTTTTCTCGTCTGGACCGACTATGCCAGATTGCTATGAAAAACTTTGTGGGCCATCTGCAATGTTATTGAGTAGTTTTGCACCAGAAAAAACATGAAAAAAACTGTTCTCGTGTCAGAAATTTCCGGAACCAACCATTCATCAAATCGAATGAACGTGTAGTTCGTCGAAACTCACTCAAATCATGTTATATTAAAAAAAATCTACCCATGGCTTTCTCCCTGTTCCCACCTTCGATTTGACTGGTCAAGGCCCTAAAACATTGTCCAGTAGAAAAGGTTATGCACGTTTAAGTGCAACACTCATTTTGTGCCCGCACACCAATGGTATACCCTTGGGGTAGGGGTTACAATGGGTCAGATTGGGTTGGATTCGGGGTGACCCATTTACTTAAATGGGTTGAAATTTAACCCAACTTCTCTATTTAAATGGGTTAAGATTTTCAATCCGACCCAACCTGTTACCTAAATGGGTTGAATAATTGTTTATGATTTTCTCAACCTAACCTGTTAAATAAATGAGTTACAACTTTGTTGACCCATTTTATTAAAAAAAAATTAATAAAATAAAAAGGATTAGACTATTTAATTTTATCACAAATACAAATAAATTGTTCAAAGTTCGAGTAAAACACAATCACAAATGCAAATAAAATGTTCAAATATCATTGGAAACCTTTAATTTCTAAGTAACTCGATTTTCACTTTCTCCGACGTTTGGAAAGGAAGCGGTTAGGGTTTGACTTCATATTTCATATTTAAATAGAATAAAATTATATAATATTTTAAATAGGTTGAAAATGGTTGTAAACAGGTCAAAATTTTCAACCCAACCTACCCCGTTTGAATAAATGGGTTAGGCGGGTTGATCCATTTACTTAAATGGGTTCAAAATCTCAACTCAACCAGCTAATTTTGGGTTGGGTTCGAGTTGGGTTGGCGGGTTGTGTCTTTTTTTTGTCACCCCTACTTGGGGTGTTTTTCGTTCGGACCGACCGCGATGGATTGTCATCAAAATTTTTGTGGGTCATCTGCAATATTAATGAGAAGTATTGCACCAAAAATAACTTGAAAAGAAAAAATTGTTCCCGTGCCAAAAATTGCCGGAGCCACGCAGGGGCAACCCTGGGGTGTGCGGGCAGTGCCGTCACACGGGGCCTCCATTTTCCGATGGGCCTCTTATTTTATAAAAATACAATTTATAATAGTTTCGTATATAAATCTATTAAAGCATATTTATAATAGTTTCGAATCTTGTAATGTGGTTTTTCAAATTTCTTAAATTAATTTTGTTTTCTAATTATATTTTTTATTACTCTTTGTTTCTTAATTAAATTTTTTATGATTTTTTGTTTCCTATTTCTTAATCAATTTGATAATTACATTATGTACTTTTTAATTTATTCTTCAAAAGTCAAACCCAAAATATTTAATTCTTAGTTATTTCTTCTATTTTGTTTTTTCAATCTTCATTCGTTGTCATCATTCATTGTTAAACTATTTCTCCTTTTACCTTTTTTATTTCTGAAGTTCTAAGTACAAAATCGGATTCAATAATTTTGATTATTAAGTATTTTATATATTTTTAATAATTTTTAATAATTTTAATAATTTCTTATATAATTTTCTTTGATTACATAATGGAATTTAGAAAGAAAAAGGTTAAATTTGTTAATTTTTTGACATGTTCTTCTGAAAAATTTTAATTATAATGTAGTCTTTTCTAACAAAAATAGATATATAAAACGTTTTGTTGTTATGTGTTTTTTTGTAATTACCGGTAGCATTGATTACTTTTATAAAAAATATGATGTCTACAACCAGAAATTTTGAATCGGATAATTAATTTTAAACGTCAATAGGGAAGAAAAAATGAATAATTTTTTCAAGGTTAGAAAAGAACCATCAATCGATTACTATTAAACATACATAGGAATACAGTAGAAAAGTACTTAATTTAATAAAAAAAAAATAAGCGCCACATTTAATTTATCGCATAGGGCCTCCAAAATGTCAAGGGTGGCCCTGGAGCCACGCATGAAACCCACTCAAATCATGTTCTATTACCGCAAAAATTCTTATCCATGTGTGCTCCTCGTCCCAAACTTCAATTTGACTGGTCATAGGCATAAAACGAAGTCTTGTAGAAAAAATTATGCACGTTTAAACGTGACCCTCATTTTTGGCCTACACAAGGGTATACCCTTGGGGTTTTCTTGTCAGACGGATCGTGCCGGATTTCCATGAAAATCCCCATGGGCCATCTTCAATGTTAATGAGAAGTTTTTCTCTAGAATGTACTTGAAAAAAAAAACATTCTCGTGCTAGAAATTGTCGAACTCATGCATTGGCCAAACCGAACGAACAAGCATCGTGCAGTTCGTCGTAACCAACTCAAATCATGTTGTATTACCTTAAAACTTCCTACCCGTGGTGTAATCCACGTTCGAATCTTCGATTTGACTGGTCATGGACCTAGAACGGAGTCCCGTACCAAAAGTTATGCACTTTTAACTGTGACACTCATTTTTGGTCGATACACCAATTGTACACCCTTGGGGTCTTCTAGTCCGGACCGAACGTGTGGGATTTCCATGAAAATTTCCATGGGTCATCTTTAATGTTAATGAAAAGTTTTGCACCAGAAAGAACTTGAAAGAAAATGTTCTCGTGTCGGAAATTATCGGAGTCAGACATTGGCCAAATCAAACGAATGTGCGTCGTGCAGTTCATCGAAACTCACTCTAATCGTGTTGTATTATGCAAAAAAAAAACTCTTTCTCATGGCATGCTCCACGTTCCAAGATTCGATTTGACTGGTTATTGGCTTAAAACGGAGTTCCGTAGCAAAACTTATGCATGTTTAAGCGTGTCACCATTTAGGCCGATACACCAAGGGTATACCCTTGGGGTTTTCTTGTCTGGTTCGACCGTGCCGGATTGCCATGACTTTATGTACGCCTTCTTGGACTTTAATGAGAAATTTTGGTCTTAGTGTTACAATGATGAGCTAATATTTATTTTTTTATCACCTATGGTACTTACTTGAACATTAAAATGTTCAAGGATATTGCCTAATTTGTGGGCTTCAATATTTGATGAATGGTCGTCATGAAATGAAAATCAAATTTTATTCAATACAAGTGTGTTGAACTTCAATTCTGGGTATACAAGATATAGGGATATGTCATGTATTCCTAACAGCTAAGTAAATTAACATAAAATTTCCATCTATCTTAGTTTTTTGGACATGATCTTGCACCCTCTGTTTCTGCATTGTGTCCATGTGTTTAGTATTACATTTATTCCAATAATAAATCACCTCCCATGATGGTCTCAGAAGGAAAAAAAAATAAAAAAAGCGATTGCTTGTTTCATTTCTTCCGCTCATACTCTTTGGTATGTGCATTTGTGGTTAAGACTCAACAACCAGACTAAAACTGATAAACTTTCTACATTTAAAATAAAGAATTTCTTTTTTTAACGTTGAGCGGCTAAACTAGTTTATGGTGTTCAACCAGAGTATATACTAGTAAGTAATACAAACAACACAGATAGCAGAAAGAGAAAAGACAAGTAGCCAAAAAAAACAAAGCCTAGAAGCAATCAGAGCAAAACTATTTTCAAAAGAAAAAACTTGGAAACGTAATCGCAAAACATATGGACAGGCATATTCGTCATCTGAAGTTTAAATAACTAGAGCAAATCTAGCAGGGGGGGCTGCTCAGATGATGGTTTTGGACACGACTGTCGACCACTCTGCCCTTGATTTCTACTTCCTCTCCCTCTACCAACAGCAGTCTGTGGAGGTGGAGCAAGTCTTGGTGCCTGCGGACTCTTGCTGGTTGAAGCAAATATGGAACCAAGATCTGTAGGTTTGGTACCAGAAGTACCCTGATTGTTTCTCAGAAATCCAATGGAAGTGACTCCATTACTGGGATATTCAATAGGATTATTGGCCCAGTTGGTATTATGGTTATTTGATTGATTTTCAGTAGCTGTGCTTGCCTTTCTGTTTACAGATATACCGTTGCTAGAAGCAGCTCCAGGCATAGCCAAAGAATGACTAGGCCAGTTTGCAAATGGATCTAAATCATCGAAGCTTGCTGCATTTTTTATATTATTATGGGAAATGTCAGAAGATGACCGAGGAGGCCACTCGAAATCAACTGCAGGGCATGATGTTGATGTTTGCTGCATGGATGGCATAGAAAATTCCAAATCCTTTGAATGATCACGTTTGGGCTGAGTTAGTGGTGTGTTTGTTACCGGTTTAGGTTCCGTAGAGGATCCTCTTGTCAGGACCCAATCTTCATCCCATGTGGCATTACCTTTCAAGGAGGATGAAGCAGTTGGGACGTTTTTCTTCAGAGGTTGTGTGAAATTCCCATCGGGTATAGGAAGGGATTTTACATCAACCCCAGTATCGTTCATTGTTACTCCCTTCTTTTCTTCAACTTTCCTGCAATGTGGCCATAATGAGCCCAAAAACGAAACCAAAATATTTTTATTATGTAGAATATGTCAGGCAGTTAAAAAGTTACACATTGCATTTTGCAAGAATAGGGCAAAAAAGAGTGAGGAAAGCATAAATACCTGAGAACACTCTTAACAAATGACATGTACTTTGCAAACTGTTGAACATTCAATTGTTGTGCAAGGAGAAGAGGCACCACTAACGGAAGAACATGCTCAACTACAAAGTCCACTCCATGCTAAATAACAGAAACAAGAGAAATGTGAGCTGTTGCCAACAGAATACAAATGTCATGGAAATATTAAAGCACTCCACCTGTTTCAAAATGGAATTTGCTACCCCAAGGGTACACATAAGAGTTGGAGCAGAACGGTCAACAGCAGTGCAACGCTGAACTGTTTGCAGGATCTCCAAGATAGCTGGCTTGTCAACTATAACCACCATATCACCTAAACATAACAAAGCATTCACTCTCACCTGCCAGAGTTTGCAGTATCAGAGGGATGAGATATATGAGGTATTTAAGCTTCTTGCATCATAGACGATAATCGTTATATATAATACACACACACACACACACACATATATATATATATGTGTGTGTGTGTGTATGTATGTATACACACACATATAGGACGGTAATCAAATGAGAACCACAAAAAAGTTACAAAACCCGTGAGAGATGGGATATATGAGATATTTAAGCTTCTTGCATCATAGACGATAATCGTTATATATAATATATACACACACACACACACATATATATATATATATATGTGTGTGTGTGTGTGTATGTATGTATACACACACATATAGGACGGTAATCAAATGAGAACCACAAAAAAGTTACAAAACCCGTGAGAACCAGTCTCAAAAAAATTTCTACATGATTGCTTTTTATAAATGTTATGATTTAAGGTATTGTTTCACATATGAATGTATATACATTTTGAGAAAATACATGGAAAACTTTTTTTGGTCCACATTGTGAAACATATTTACATACAAAAACATGTGAAAATAATACTTCATGAAACAATACCTTAGATAAAAAAAATCATCTGAAACAATACATTGAGTATGTAGCCTTTTTGTGGTTCTCACAGGATTTTCTTTCATATATACATAGGAACTGTAGGAACCACCTTAACACCCCTTCACACACCTTAACTTATGTTAACACACCTTAACGCATAGTAATACCTTACTATGTGTTAAGGGTGTTACTATGTGTTAAGATGTGTTAAGGTTTTCATAGTCAATGTGTTTTACATGAGTTAAGGTGTGTTACGATTGCAGGTTACGATGTGTTAATGTTTTCATGTTAATATATGTAAAGATTGTGGGGTATGCTAACATATATTCATGAATGTTCAGGGTTGTTATGGTATGTTAATGTATATTAAGGTTGAATATTTTCATGTTAACATGGTCAGGTTAAGGTGTGTTAAGCTGTTCACGAAGGCCAAGCTATGTTAACCTCCATGTCTGCCAACCAAATTGCCATCGATGTTCCCCTTAATTACCAAAATGCCACCGCATCCACCGGCATCATCGAATCAAGAGGTGCGCTTCACTCCAACGGTTTTGGATGGTTCCTATGGATTTTAGAGTTTACCCTATCTGATGATCTCGAGTCTATATATATTATATATATACATCACAAGTATATCATAATCGTATTATATCTCCAAATTCAACCAAGCCTCGTCTCACAAAATAAAAATATCAACTGATACCTTGGTCAATTGGAATGACTAACATACATATATGATATGCAACATACAAGATGCTAAAAAAATATCACATACCGCAGCAACTGTCGTTTTGAGTGCCAAACCATGAACACGAGGCAAAATTGACTGTTTCACAAGCTGGATTTTAGTCAAAATACCAGATGTTAGCACCAGATTCACCAACATATTTAAGTAAAAGTAAAACAACAATGAAGCTATCATGGAAGGGAGTCTAAACAAAACCTATCTAGTATTGATTATTAAGCATGTAGTTTTCACCAGATGAAAGTTAGATAATGATTAAACGAGACCTCAAATTGTATATAATAACCATGAACTACCAAGTAAAGCACCTTACATGAGCAATTGTAACGTAAATGGCTACCAAAAGATGACATTTACCCAAGGTGTCTCTAGCAGAAATGTGAATGTGGAGATGAATGTGAGGCCATACAGTCAGGGCTATGATTAGAAATGAAGATATATGAGAGATGGTTGGTTTGGCACTGGTTAGGGAGTAGCTAGGCAACACCATTTGAGGTGGTTTGGTCGGCTCGAATACAGAGCTTCAATTTCTTGTATTTGATCTTAAAGGAGAACATCAAGGGAACATTTTTAGGGCAGTCACAATGAATAGTTACCACATACATAAAAGGCCAATGTTGTAAACATGATGAGGAAGCATTACAAATGAAAATAATCTCCCATAAGGCTTTTATTAATTTGTTAACAACAGAAAAGCATAGATGTTAACTTCCGTATTTGAACTACAAGCAAAGTAGCCGATAGGAAGAGGATGAATGAGATCGTATCAATGCCTTCTATTTGGCAAAGTGTTATGGATATCCTGAAGATAGTGGCTCTCCCTAGTCCCTTGTACAAGTGCTTATATTGGTTAACGTAGAATAGAGGCCTACCAAATGGTATAGTTGGTTTCACCCTATAAACTCCCTCGTTTGTCACTTTTTAACAAAAGTTACATTAACATCTGTCTATATTGGTTTAATGGACTTGTTGGGCAGAGATTTATGCTCCATCCTTGTTATTGTCTAATCAGCATCAGATAAATTGTAAGCACAAAAGCTAAAATTATGATAAGAACCAAACAAGATCAATGAATAAATTCACTCGTAACCAAGGAAAAGGTTGACGGACTCTCTACAATTACCTAACTTAATCCTAAATCTATAATTCTATATAAGATCAAATCAAACATCATGATCAACCTCTCCTAAACCCTGGTTATAGAGTTACTTCATTATGAAAACAATATAATTACCTAATTAACCCGATGTGCAATCAGACGGGCCAACAACACTCCCTCCCAAAAAGTCACCTTATCCTCAAGGTAGTAGGCAGGGGCTCTAGTGACAACCATAAGGCTCCGCATGGGAGTAGCACTAGTGGGGCCAATGGAAATCAGACAAGGGAGCGAACACGTAATAGAACAGTTCATCTTGACCGCGATGAGGCTGATGGATTCGCGAATAGGGCTAATGATAGCTTGATTTGGAGTCCACCAAGGCAGTTTGGATTGACATTGAGCCAATGAAAGGATTAATCTTGGGCTCAAGAAAGGTTAAACACCGAGCAAATTTGACAGCGGCCGTTCAAAAAAATTGGGGATACAAAGGAACAAAAGGATTGTCCCAATAATTCACAATTGATTGTGGGATTCTAATGTCCCCTTTGTAGCCCCAAGTCCTTTGGGTCTCCCTCGTGATCATCAATGTACGTGTCTTTCGGCCACTGTCGAATTTGGAGTGTTAAAACATTCCCTTGACTCCAAATTTAAAGCTTTCCATATGGCTCAATGTTAATCCCAAAAGGGTGGACTCCAAATCAAAACTATCATTAGGCCTGTTAGCAAAAACTATTAGCCTCATTGCGCTTAAAATGAAGCCTTCTATTAGGCCAAATACTATATCTTTCAGCATCTTTGGGCCCACAAGTAAATGTGTTGTGTCCATGTGAAATCCATCAACCTCATCCCCCATCGATTTTGCTTCTATTAGCTCATGCAGCCACTCCTGGCTGCTTTTCCTTGCCAAACCCAGCCTCACCAGCCAACTCCCATACCAAACCAAATAAACCCAAGAAATCCCACCAAGAAGCAGGATTGGAGAAATGTATGCAGACCTACCTCTACCTTAAGAGGTAGAGAGGTTTACAAAAAAACCGATGGCTTGAGAAAGAAAAAAAAAATTGGAACACTCAGCTGAAAACTTCTGTTTTGTACAACACCTTTTTTAAGAAAGGTAGTTTTAGAAAAGATTGCAAACAACTAAAAAGAATTTAGAAGGCGAGAAGAAAAAAAGAAAACAGGTACGGGTGGTGGAGACAACTAAGCCATCGAGTCCTAGCCAAAAAGCACATGGGACACTCCAAAAATTCCCTCCACTATCTATCTTATGGCCCTGCAAACCAATCTGTCGGCCCTCTACCCTCCTATTCCCTCCTCCCCCCAACTGCAAACCCAACTAGCACTACTCCCATGCGATGCCTTATGGTTGTCGCTAGGACCCCATCGCTTGTTGCAGCTGTACTCTCCACCTGCCGTGCTGTCTGTCGGCCACACTTCTCAGCACTCTCACCATGTGCCCTCGCACCCCTTGTTGCGGTGTCTACTGGTGTCATCCACCATCTTTGCCACCAATGGCCACACCTTTTTCTTGTTTCTCTGTTACGATGCCCTTCCCCCTACTGTTGTTGCTCTCACCAAGCTCTCCCTCCATTGTTGCTGTCTGCTGTTGTTGCGGCTTCGCTGCTGCTAGTGGCGCCACTACTGCAATATTGGCCTTCAGCAACTTATGCGTTAGCTTTTCAGTGAACGAAAATCACGTTTCAATCTTCTCCCCCATGTGAGTAAATGTTCCAATCATAGTTGAATGGATCTTTCCGATCTCCACCTCCAATTTTCCTGCCTGCTCTACCACTTTTTTGGCTGCCATTGGTCTCAGAAACAGCTTTGAAACCAATTTGATAAGAACAAAACAAGATTATCAAATAAAATTGACCTGTAACTAATCCAAAGGTTGGCCAACTCTCCAAAGATGACTAATTCAATCCAAAAATCTTCATTGAATCAAGCATAATAATCAACCTATCCTAATCGCTTTGTATAGAGTTACTTCATCATGAAAACAATATAGTTCCCTGTTATTTTAAATAATCATGTAAATTATACATAATTATGTAAACTAGAATAAATTAGTTGTAAATTAGCTAGATTTATTTTTGTTCCTAGTTTTAAGGGTACATTTCCTATCAAGAAGGAAACTAGTTGTGTATTTATATGGTACCTTGTATAGGGAAAATAACTGATTTCTGCAAAATTATATTCCCCAATTATATTAATTAACCCTAGATGCAATCCCACGTGAGCCTAACAAAATATACCAAAAAGAGAAATTAAAAACAAAGACGTAATACCAAAAGCTCAAAATGGAAGGGTAAATTGGAAAATATCAAAAGATCATGTAGAAAAGTAGTAAAGGTAAGGAGTATTAGAAGCTAAGATGAAAATATAAGATGAGATGGTAAAAAAAAAACAAGAGTATGAGTAGTAATTCACCAGCTTGTTCTGCTTTCCTTAGATTATTAATAATTATTTTTGAATGTTTAAAGCAAAAAAAAAAGAGTTAAAGAAGACACGGAAGATTAGAAAACCGGAAAATAGTATCAAAAGAGACGAGGAACAACAATTTGGATGTTATCACAAGTTGGAGGTTGGACCGTAACGCCCGTTGCAGACTTTCTTCGCTTCACACTAATGGAGAAGAATCAGGATTATTTTGTTGATAAAATTAAACCTTGGCCCTAAATTGGAAGTTCAAGATTAAATCTTTCATTATAATTCTATGTTGTGTGCCTCGCATGGAAAATGTTCAAGAACGGGATGTGCTTCTTAGCAGGTGATAGTCATAGTCAAAGCAAGACTGCCTTATTTTTCTTTTTTGCCCAATTACTCATCTGAGACACCAAGTTGAATCATGCATGCGCTGCATATTAATCAGTAAATTTGAATTTTAAATTAACCCTTAATTTTCACCAATTACTCATCCGAAACACCAAGATGACTTGCACATTCCTGCACACTTTAGAAAAAATTGGTTTTAACAAGTAACATAAAATCAGCCAAGACATGCTAAACTTCAAAATATCAAGTGTGCAGCTATCATGCACCATCTATTATTATCTATTATCGTTGACCTACTAAATCTTGTTAACATGAAGGTACATGGAAGAAGTTGATAGAAGTTGATATTACTTTATTAATTACCAGTAACAACAATCAATCCGAGTTATTATCATGCAAATTTCACCTGAGAATCAAGTTTTTTAGCAAGGGATACAGTTCTTTTCAGCACTTCCTCTTGCATCCGAGCATCACTATCATCATAAGCTCGCACAAGCATGGGCAAGACATGAGATACTAAGTGATCCTGACTAGCCTGCCATGACAGAAGATGCAATGAGCAAGCCGAAACCGGAGATGCATGTCAGCAACACATAAGTGAGCTTCAGATAACCATAAAGAACAGACAGAGAAGTAGTTTAGATAAGATGACATGACGCATCAAATATAGTAGTTCAGATATTGAATAGCAAACCAGAAGTAATTAATAACCTTTCCCCTCATCATGATATATGCAGTGGGAAAATAAATGTGCCAAAATGTTCTTTATAAAATATAAAATTAGTGCTTCCAAATAATGTTTATTATAAACTTTTGAATGGTTAATTGGTTATTACATGCCTACATTCCCTTATAGTCCCATGCCCGTAAAATAACCAAATATATGGAGTGAACTTTGTTCCTATGTTGTTGTGCTTCTGAAGATCTAGGAACTTCTCCGGCGATTGCGATTGATCCATCTTCTACTGCATCTCTAAGAAAGAATATTCGTAGTTGTGTGAGTCATTGTTTTTTGGAGCATCTCAAGATGCCCAAACATAAAAGATCTTTCTCTAGCATATTTCATGACGTCAGTTGTATTAGATGGGTAAGCACATTAGTACACCTTATCCATAGTATGTGTAAATCAAGTCATACTCTTAAGTTGATGCTTCTTCCATTGCCCTGTTTCACATATATCAAATAAGACAACACATTGATACTCTGGGGAGAACCTAGATCCTACCCCAAAACTTCAACCACAAGTGTGTTACACCATACTCCCCCTGTACTCCTATATTTTCCCATTGATAATACGCTGGTATATATACAGCTTCACCAAAATCCCATAGACTATTGCATGTTGTACTCAGACATGTTACACCACCTATTCTTGTTTACGGTAGTCCGGATAGCATTTGCTGGAAGAGTTCTAAAGGTAAGCTTGTTCCCCATTCGGTTACTGAGGTATGGCAGGTCATTTGCAGTGAAAGAACTGAGGTACCTTGGCGCGGTTTGGTCTGGTTTAGCCGGTGCGTCCCTCGACAAGCATTTATTCTATGACTGGTACATGGAAAACGGTTGAGTACATAGGACAGGATTCTTCTTTGGAAGCATGCCCGCCAGATATGGTTTGCCCCTTTGTGTCAATCGTAGCTGGATTCACACATCTTCCAGGCAAGACTAGGAGGAATGCAGCTTGGAGTATTGTTGGGAGGTTTAGCAAGGGCGTACATGACGTTATTTTACGAGATGGCATGATCAGTGGTCACTTTGGCCGGCGTCATCAAGCAGGTGATCGATTGAAGCTAATGGGGTTCACTCTCAACCAAATGGCAACAAGGAAAAAATGGCGGAACTTTGGAAGATCCCACTTTGGACCTGTATGGAAGCTGCTTTTAATTCGAAAGAACGAGGGCCAACAAGAGCTCTCCGTGGCACTTGACGGGTTGCTTGTTAGCTTGTTTTTTATTTGTGGAGAGTTTGATGCTATGTTCTCTTTATTATGCTATCAATGGGCACTTAGTGTGAAGCCTGTTCCAACCAAGCTAGGTGACAAATTTGGTTTTCTTTTTTACACTTTATGGGGTGGAGCATATTCCAATTTCCAACCACGCTTGTTGGTGGGAGTCCCACCTTAGGTTGTAACTTTATCTATTATTTAAATAAAATTCCACTAGAGGTACCATTCTCCTTCGAAAAAAATGTTGGGTAAGAGAAATGTTTTGTCCATTGTAGTAGTCACCAATATCCAACACCATATTATACACAAATTAGGGACATAGACGACTCATAGGTAATTTTAACAAGAGTATTCTAAGGATGCATTTATAGCATGAAATCTACAACATGATTATCTATCTGTTTTGGGTGGAAAACCAAGAAAGATATTGTTAGTCACTTTCAAGCATTGAGTCTAAGTACCGTGCTATGGCACGCTCCGCTTCCGAGTTGACAAGGATATGACAATTATCACAGGAAAAAGATGACCCTGCTACTGTTTAATAAAAATGATTTTTGATAACAAATCCATTCACATTCCACAGAGCCCAATTTTTCATGAAACCACAATGTAGTAGCTTGTCATTATCGTCATAGACAAGGTTAGTTGACACTTCTTGTGAATCTCCTATCAACCCGGTTTAGATACATTCAGGAGATTGAGCTGCAAACATCTTAACGACATTATGCTTAAACATAATATTTACATCAATATCTATATCTCTTTATTATATGGGGTTCCTAAGGTTTTTGTTATCTTGGCTCAAGAACCACCTGTCTACTCTAAATATTTTATGTTCTCCTTTGGTTTCTACTCTTAAGTACACTTCACTACTAATCAAATAAAATTAGGAGAGAAGAAAATGTAACCGGCAGAAAGAAACAGAAAATAAAACGGAAATACATACCTAATTTGTGAATAAACAAAGAAGAATAAGTGTCGACAATAAACAAAGAACAATAATATATTGCCACTTTCTTACCTTGTTGACAATTAGCTCTGCATGCTTCACAAGTAGCAGTAGCGTCTCACCTGCAGCAGTGCTTAGGACGGGAACAAGAGCAGGCAGGGTTGATGTCTCAAAATCAATTTTATCCTGCAATACATCAAGATGCATTTGGCTGCATGATCAATATGCAAACATATCACACAAACTAAATCAAAGTACAGAAGTCTAACATTAGATACTAAATATCCAAGCACACAGGTTTTTATACGACACAATCAAGAAAAAGCATCACATGCCGATAGAACCTAGAAGTCCATAGGATTCCAATGAAGTGGTTTCCAGAAGTAACATTGCACAAAAATCAATTCAATGAAAAAAGGATGGTGGATAGAAGTTCTGGAAGCCAGTATAATCCAATAATTAATGATAGGCTAGAAAAACACCTAGCCAGGTAACAAAGACCTTCAACACTATAATCCACAAGCATCCGGTTGTGGTTCACTGTTTCTTTATTCCCCTCTTGTTCCAGAAAGAAAAAGAAAAAAAAAACTCCGTCATTTGATACCTAGCCTGGTACCTTTCAAATGAAAATTTCATATTTAATTACCAATTTATCACATGTTTTCATTGTACTTGTTATAAAGTAAAATGTAGTTATCAAAATTTTCTCACAAGTTTTGAGACAAAACCAATCTTAGAAGGCTTAAAAGTAACCTGCTTGGTCGCAACATCAAATAATAATTCTTTTTGTGAAATGTGTAATTTATTAATATAATCTGAAATTAGGTTTTCCTTCATTCCAAGACTGAAGATGTTATCCTATGTGACTTAAATTTCTTGGTACTGAAAATTGAGTAAACTGTCCAATTCAACTCTTGACCCATTCTTCATAACGTAACACTGTATTTGAGGGTATGATTCATGCCCAATCCCATTTAAAATACTATTATTTAAGTGAGTAAACCCATTTCTTTTACATTTATTTACAGACCAGCCATTACAATGTTCCATTGATCAACACAGAGTTCTTTTCAAGAGATGCCAGAGCACCACTTTCTCATTCTGATAAATATAGAGTTGTTTTCAAGATATGCAAGAGCACCAATTTTTCATTTTCTGCCATGTATTAGGAAGCTTGATGGTTTTGGTCCACACTCCTCTCCTCTACAGTTTACTAGTATGACAAACATATTACCTATACTCTTATTATCTGTTATCACCTTCTTGATTTTAGTGACAAACATAAACGAAAGACAGATTCATTCTCATATATATATATATATATATATACTAAATTGCTAATCATAATCAGTTATTAAATCAAGTTGAAAGCTAGGTACAAACCAATATTTACAAACACTTTGAGGTTGACTGTCAACTTGGAGGAACCATATCGTGGGTATTTTTGATATATGCATAGGGTGTTGAAGTGTAGATAACTAAACCCTTATGAAAGACTCGCAAAGACTTCATATGTGACAAGTTGGACATGATTTACCTTTACAGTCCCACTTACGGAAAGGGTTACAAGACTCATAGTAGTTTAATCTTTCTAAAATTTATCATAATATTCTTATGGTAAACATTCTCTTTTACCTTGGATAAAATTACATAAATTGCGATGCTTACAGGGAAATAACAAAACTATAACTATAGGTTCTAATACATTATTGTGATTTTGTTGGACGGTTGTTTGTTTAACCATGCATTTGGCCAATTGATACATCACTAGTCATTGCTGTACATTTTTGCGTTTTTCTTCTACTGTCAGTATAACTCATGTCCTTCAAAATGGGGGTTTTCAACACTTTGAGTTTGCTTTTTGGTAACACAGTTCTATATCCTTTTTAGTGTCATCCCAACTAGCTTAGGATAATTGGGTTCATCAAAAGCAAATTTTAGCATCGGGCAGTGGTGGAAAACACAGAAGATGGAGAAACTGCATCACACACATTTAACATAACTATATGTTTATTTTAACTGTTGTTTGGTTATTACTTCTGTTGTTCGATATATTTAGAGTTATTGGTTTGATCAGGAAAAAGTGAGCAAAATGAATTTTGAGCACAACCTCAGCTGCATCAACAGAAAACAATACTAACCTACACAAAATTATGCAGCTCTATTATAATATTAAGAAAAATTGAGTCATTCAATAATTCTCTTAATTTAAATATCGGTTTGACATATTGAAACAAAAATGAACATTTATCACTATACATTCTTTAAGAGAAGCCTAAAAAAGAAAGTAGGCATAAACTCATATAGACATTATATATAATATGATAGGAGCTGATTTATCATTAAATATGATGAAGATTTTTCTTGAAAATGGAGTTTTCAGCAAAAACGGTTTTATATTTAGTTGATGGATATTTGTCCTCTATCTGCGTGCAGTAAACTCCAAATGGAATTGCAACAACTGCTTCACCCTTTCAAAAACATTTCATATAAAATAACTATACATACGCCACACGAAAAAAGATCCTATATTAGCTATATAGTACCTGAGACTCAGCTATCATTAAAACCATGGGCAGAATCATCGGTTGCATAACCATATTCCTAAGCTCTGCACAGAGAGGCGGAAGGACCTACACAAACAAAAAAAAAGTTCACTGTCATTTTCATTATCACAAAAGATATTTAAAGAAGACAGGATTATTTTATTAAGCTCTTAGAAAAGAAAAGGCCAAATTAAAGTCATTACAGTCGGAACAGCTAGAATTCACGTTGGTGCAATGAAATAAACGAAAGAGTAAATTATGTTTTTCGTCCCTGTGGTTTGTTAAAAATTGCGAATTTCGTCCCTGTGGTTTTGAAATTTCAGTTTTCGTCCCTATGGTTTGCAATTTATTTCTATTTTCGTGCCTAAGGCCAAATACTACTTTTAAGTATGAAGGACTAAAATAGAAATGAAATGTAAACCATAGGGATGAAAAAAGCAATAAAATTTAAATCATAAAGACGAAATAAGTAAAGAATTATAAACCATAGGGATGAAAACCGTAATTTCAAAACCACAAGAACGAAAATAGAAATTTTCAACAAACCACAGGGACTAAAAACCTAATTTACTCTAAACGAAATGCAGAAGATAGCACTAGACCCATGTATAAAAAATTGACATGCAACTGTTTCTTGATACAACCCTTTATCCAAAGTTATGAACATTATTTCATGGCCCATAATTTCAGCTACAACATCAAGCACACAGTGAGACTGGAAATTCTTCAACCTTATATCGTAAAACACGAGCATCAAAATCTTTCCACATGTCCAATAACGCTTTTAGAAACTCTGACTTCTGCATGTTATCTCTTTCCTGAAACCAAGAAAAAATCAGCATAAAAGAAACAATTGTACACGCCATTAACATCATCTTAAAACAAGCATATTTAATCCAAAAGCTTATCACTGATGATATAAATTATATGCACGTACAAGCATGTGGTCCAGAAAGCGAAGTGCTCGCAACCTAGTGTCATCACGGAAAAAGGGAGAACCTGAAAAGCGAGAACAAATATTTAATACTTAAGAAGTCAAATGATATGAAGATGAAATCATGTCATTTTCACTTGAGTTTTGTTATTTACTACCAACAGGACTACAAACATAAAAGAGGAATAACCAAAAAAAAATTAATCATAAAAAAAACAACAAATTCTCCACGAACCACACCAAAAACCAACAGAACACACAATATCATACTGTAATAAAAACATTTCATGCCCTTAAGTTGCAGTCATAGAAGCAAGAAGCATCTTGGGATGAGACCAATATCAGCCCAACAGAAGTTTGACAAGAACTTTTTTAAAACGTCTTCAATATTTCTCTGTTTTCTCAAGACTTTTCCAAAACTTTTTCGCAAGAGGGGGTCTTCACTCAAACAACCTTGCTACTCCTTGGGGTACAGGAAAGGTCTACATACATCCTACCACCACACCCTACTTCCAAATAAGATTTAATGAGCAAGTTTGGTTTGGTTTGGTTTATCACTCAGGAAATGTCAAAACTACATTCCATAAGAAGAAACTAGTAAACATTGAACAACATAGGGATTAGAGATATCTCTGTTTTCTCAAGACTTTTCCAAAAAAAATTCGCAAGAGGAGGTCTTCACTCAAACAACCTCGCTACTCCTTGGGGTACAGGAAAGGTCTGCATACATCCTACCACCAGACCCTACTTCCAAATAAGATTTAATGAGCAAGTTTGGTTTGGTTTGGTTTATCACTCGGGAAATGTCAAAACTACATTCCATAAGAAGAAACTAGTAAACATTGAACAACATAGGGATTAGAGATATATGGGGCTTGGTTTAACTGCTCAGAGAGGCAAAATCAGGTATTTAAAATGCTATTGTTAACCTCCGCTAAACCCATGTTGATTAGGTACTTCAGTCAACATGGAGTTTGCTCAACAAAACATCAAATATACTCTAGACTGAGTGGGAGGAAGATGTTTGTTCACTGAGAATCTTAATACATTTTAAGCAATTTGCCATGGATGCCACAAGTCCAAATATACACTATAGTGTACTCCCAAAGACGCATATCCTATTTATCATTTGTTTGCTATAATATGTTGGTTGCAACAAAATATAGCTTAGACATTATTACTTAGCAGGAAGCGGAAACCTCATGTTCTAGAAGAGCAAAAGGTTGTTGAATTCCCATGGCTGCCACTAGTCCAGATATACACTACAGTGTACTCCCAAAGACACATATCCCTTTTATCATTTGTTTGCTATGATATGTTGGTTGCAACAAAATATAGCTTAGACGTTAATACTTAGCAGGAAGTGGAAACCTCCGGTTCTAGAAGAGCAAAAGGTGGCTGAACGCTTATAAGATCACGTGCAATATTATAACACAGGAAATAAAAGAGGGTGTAAAATTTTTAGTTACCATATCAATTGCATATGAGATACTAGAACCCTTGAGCAAGCCTTGAAATCAACAATGCTAAATCTGATTACAAATCCAGATAGCAGAGAATTTTGAAACATCTATAAGCACGAAAATGGAATTAGTCGGTGACTACATCCATTTGGGTAGGAAGACGCCCCTGATTTGTGAAATAGAGGTACAATTAGATGTCATCTTCCCTTTTCAAAAAAGCATGTCATCCTGAATATGCAAGACAATGATAATTAGGACTCCAAAGTGGGTAGTACCATTAGGTTGAGACTAGTATTATTTTGAAACATGATTATGAATCTCATTGCATCAACTAAACATTACCCTTCACTTGTGAACCTGTATTTTAAAGGTGTTCTTTGGATATTGGATATATGGAAGCAAAGATTATCCTACATGTTTATTATGATTTTGTGATTACATAGATGGGCATCTTAATGTAACATGGGAAACCTCATATACTTCTTAATATCTTAATTTTGCCTCACTTTGATTGGGTGATTGCCTCTTGCCTTGCCATTTACAGCAGGCAATAGTAACTTTGTTGACTTAGATAAACTTAAACTTGACAACAAATGAACAAAAAAAAACTTAAAATAATAATAACTGCAGTATAAGAACATGATAGTTTGGTGAGCAATTGAGCATGCATTTATAATCATACATAATGTTAGAAACCACACAGATCTTTACCAGTAAAATCCAAAGCTGAGGGTCTTAGAGCCTCATTTGCCGAAAGCATTCTTTTCAAGTCAGCAACTAGTTCGTGGGGAATGGACGAAAAAGCCTCGCTGGATAAGTATGTCAAATTATTCATGTACTGCATGGAAGTGCACAAAGCCACTATTAAAAGAAAATAGATGACGTGTATTATTTAGTTATTTTGCTAATATACAAAGTATATCTATGTAGCAAAACTAAAACCATCTTACAACATCAATAAATTAAACATTAACCGGCATCAGTTGATTATCGTCATCCATGTAGTTACTTCTATTTATCATTGTGTATTTTTATCTTCCAAGGGTCCGCTGTCTGACTGTCTCACCAAAAATATACATTTATTTGCTATTTGCGGAATTACTTTTTCACCTCCCACTTTGGCGTCAGTGCTCTTTTTATTATCAGCAACCGGTATTCCCTAAGCTTCAATGGGTATGTGCAACAGGGGTTATGAAAGCCGAAAGAATGCTTTCAATGTTTTTTAAATAATACATTATATATTCATTTCCAACTTGCTTAAGTCGTCATCGAATTTTTGTCTTGTGAGTCCTATGGTGAAGATGCTTGGGTAGGAACATAAGTCATGTACATGATTCCCTCCACCACCCTTTAAAATGTCTATCCACTTTCACATGCTTGATCCGGTCATGCTGGACAGGATTATATTACTTGTTGCTTTGCTATTACACTAGAGCTTGGGGATTCTATCATAACTTCGAGTTCTTTTAGAAGTTTCTTGGCCAAAATGCTTCACAAATTCCTTGAGCAACCCCTCTAAGATCTTCTTTGGCACGGCTTCTAGCCACCACATTTTGTTTCTTGCTCCTCCATGTTTTGGGAGCATTCACCCTCTTCCTAACCAAGCATAGGTAGAAGCCCTCTTTCCCATACACAACAACGGTTCCAAGCAAGATGAATAGTTTATAGTCAACTCAATATCGGCGAATCCCCCCATTTAATATCTTTATTACTGATTCTTTTGTAGTATTATCCTCTTCCCAAGTGATCCTTTGTGATGCCTAAGTATCATGTACGCCACCTCCATATGAGCTGCTCTCGATGAGTGCATGTGTTGACTATCCATACTCACGGCAAACACAATATCATGTCTCATATAGAATAAGTATATCAGCTTGCCTACGAGGGTGTTTGGTTCGCAGGATTCCGACGGAATTCGAAAAAACTGGAATGATCAATTCCATTGAATAAATTCCGTTCAAGCATTTGGTTCACCTATAGAATGGAATTGAATTCCACACACCGATCTGAACCCCCGCTGACCACCATCGTTCTGAACCACCATCGACCACCACCGATCTGAACCACCGCCAACCACCACCGATCTGAACCACAGCCTACCACCACCGTTATGAACCATCGTCGACCACTACCGATCTGAACCATCGTCGACCACCACCGATCTGAACCACCGTTTGGAACCACCGATCTAAGCCACAATAGTTGGATTGTGGTTTCAAAATATCCAAAAAAAAGGTATTTTGGTCATTTACCAATATTTCATTTCAATTCCAAAGCTACATTATGTGAACCAAACAGACAGATTTCAATTCTTTTAACAGATTTTATTCCAATTCTTTTACCAGATTCCATTCCAATTCTTTTAACAGATTCCATTCCAATGTCTGTCAACCAAATAAGTGGTCAAACCTGATAACATTCCATTCCAATTCCTTCAAAGTCGTATTCCTTTCACAGATTCCATTCCATTCAAAAACATTCTACAAAGCAAGCGTCTGCTTAGTCTTTATCTTGAATATTTGGGAAAAAGTCTCGAGAACCGAGTATGTTTCTCGAACATTGTCCCTACCTCTTTAGCGCTTGGAAGAAACTTATAAAGGAGCATTCGGTTCACATAATGTTTTTGAAGGAACAGGATTTGTCAAAGAAATAGGAATGGAATGTTATCAGGTTTAACCAAGTGTTTAGTTTGGCAAGACATAAAATGTAATCCATCAACTGAAATGGAATCTGCCAGTTTGATTTACAAAATGTTTAGGAACTTTTTTTCCGAAAGAATAGTAAGACCCCCATGATCGGCCTTGGATGAGATCGGCTCAGTGATCGGTCGCTACAAGAGGACGCGGTGGCATTTTCGTCATAATTTGAATCTTTGATGGCATTGTGGTAGGCGGACACGGGGATTAACATAGCTTAACCTCACTTAGAAACTTTAACATATCTTAAAACTAACTATGTAAACATGAAAATATTCAACCTTAATATACATTAACACACCATACAACTATGAACATTTATGAATATAGGTTACCATATTCCATAATCCTAACATAGATTAACATGAAAAACCTTAATACTTCTTAACCTCCGAGTAACCATGAAAACCCTTACCACATCTGAACATACTATAACACATATCAACACCCTTAACATATAGTAACACACCTTTAACACAAGTTAAAAAACAACGCTGATGTAGTGGCCGAATGACCGATCTGCCCTTCCTTCATTTTCGACAGTGTGCGCTCCGGCACACGGATTCTTCACGACAGAAGATCGTAGGTATATTCCTATGATTCCTAAGGATTTTAGAACTCCTACCGGAACCCAACTCATATTACGTATAATATATATATATATATATATATATATACATATATATCACTATGGGGCTAGTTTTGTCTTTTTAAGAAAATGGGATAGAATGAAATTCAATTGATTCTCCCTTGTGATAGAATGACCAAATCCATGAATATGACAGAATGTGTGGAATTTAATTTCATTCCATATGTAAAAGAAACGCTGGAATTGAATTTGGTCAATGGAAGCGACCACTCCAATTCCTTCACATTCTGTCAGAATCCCGCAAACCAAACGCCCCCTAATTTTTCCGATACAGGACTTCATTGAGTTGACTAAGCATGTGATGACCACTTAATTTTCTGATTTCCATTCTTGCAGAGAAGCATCTGTGTAAATGGTTTCTTTATTTCACCGGTGAGATAACCCAATTTTCACTTTCCATCAATAACCAATTTAAACATTGAGCAAATTTCAGAGAATTATTTCAATTAGATTTCTCAAGTAAGAAGCAGAAGGATGAACTCTCTTGCTCATTTGGCATTATGGTTTTGGTGGCTTCGGTCGTCGGTTCACTTATGGTCTCCAAGGATGTGGTTGCACCATCACTAGCAAGGGTTAGGCATTCCTTGCCGTTGATACCATGAAAGCAAAAAGAATCCTCTGTGTTTTTAATTTTTATGTATTTCAAATAATATATTGGAGCCTCTATATGTAGTACAACTTAAAAACATATCCCCTAGATTATGGCTTAAGTATAAGGAAAGGGATTGTGACAATCCCAGTAAAACCAGAAAGCAAATAATCCTAATTTAAGGCATATCAATAAATTCGAGATTTCAATAGGTTATTTAACATTTCCAAACATTCAGTTATGCAACATCCCTTAAATCAACTTCCTTAACTCTCATTCCATTCCTCCCTTTAATTCAAATTATTAACTGATTGATGCTCTCTTAATATACAGTTGCATTTGGTTCCATGAGAGTAGCAGCATTTTTGCTATTGTGTCGTCTTCCCATAGAGTTGTTCATTCCTTTTTTGGGTCGATGCAACTGCTGGTCTATTTTGCAGGGCTTAAATATAGTTACATGTGCTGCGCATATATATCTTTTAATTGTCAAACAAATAATAGATTGCTATTTAAGATATTTTTGAAAGTTAACTAAATGACCACAAATAGATGAGTTCGGTAGCTAAGTTGTTATCAATGAAAGAAAAAAGAACCATATATAATGCATTTTTTTCTAATGAACATCAGAATACAAGTTATAATATCAGAAATATCAAAAGGCATAAACTTTTTATCTTTGGGGGAGGGGATTTGTTTACTAAATTCAAGAAAGGCACCAAGAGCTTGGAATGCATCTGCTATCCAATACCATAAAGACAGAAAACTGCAGATGGAAAGGATCTAATGTTACATATTACTTCTAAGAGCTGGTGCCATTCAACATATAGATCAATATAATCATGTTCTGATGAAAGGCAGATCAATACCATTTTCACATTGTTGTGGCAGTCAAACAACGGCCTTTTAGCAATCAAATGGTAAGCAAGGCATCCAAAGCTAAAAATATCAGAAGAGCATCCAAATGAAGACGCCTTGTTCCTGACTAGCTCTGGAGCAGTGTAGTTCAGTGATGGCTGAAGAGGCAGTAGTGAATCTTCAACATCATATTCCTGAAAAACAGAACCATGTGAAATATAGTTCTAAACAACGAAAAATGTTTAAAATTCTGTGAGTATATACTGAGATATTAACAATTACGTATAAAAAAAGGGCATACAAGTTATAGAATGGTCTACAGAAACATGGATTGTATAGCATATGTAAGGGGAGATATGCCTTCTACTTTAAAAGGTTGCCATAAGTAAGAATAGGGACCATACTGAAAGGAGTATAACAGCAGAGTAAGAAATTCAATGCAAACATTAAATAAAAATGGATCATCATATACCACATCCATGTGGTAAGAAAAATTCATAAAAGCAGCCAAATACATATCCTTTGATGAACAATCATTACTAGTTACTGTAATAGCCCTTTTCGAGCCTAGATGTTTTAACGATAAAGAACCGTAAACCGATAGAATTCAGGACTCATCAAAACCTTACTGTGCAGTACATTCTAAGAATTCTACACTTGCAGATAAGATTGAGTCCAACAAGATATGGTACAATGATAACCTATAACAAAACGACGTTAAATGGCACAACCAATTCACTAATCAGTTAACAACCATGTGTCGGCAATCAAACCGAAATATTATGATACAGTAATAAGTAACTAAGTATCTAAGAAATAAACCTATTGAATGTTATTAAAGCTAAAATTATCCAACAAAATTAGATGTCCTTCTGGAGCTCCTATTGAGTATAAGTACATTCGACATATGAATGTTCAAATGTAGAAAAACGAGAGGATAACAAGGGGTTTGTATTATGATATATATTAAATTAAAACAAAGTGTTATAAAATCTTGATAATAGTTTAAAAAGGTATTCAATTTATAATACTGGAGATAGTGGGATCATTAAATGGCTGGCAAAAGAGGGTTATGTGGAGATAAAAGAAGAGTTCCTTTTAAGGTTTAGCCACAATTCACCAATGGTAATTAATGGCACCATAAGTGGCAGCTATAAAAGAGAGGATTTCTTCTCTTTTGCATCATTTCTTACTGCAATCTCCAGCAGAAAGCCTCCATAAAAAACACAAATAAATCGTGTAAAAGGAAAAAAAGGGACGAAGTAAAAAAAAGGAAGAGATAGAAGCCTCAAGGAATACTAAACAGCAGTTAAGTCAAGCTTCAAACACTCTTGACCATTTACCGTAACTAAGGTGATTATTTGGTTTTGATTTAAGGGCTAAATGCACCAAATAGCAACCTACTTTCACAAAATTCCTTATTATAGCATTGTACTTTCTTTTTTCTTATTACAGCAATATACTTTCAGATTATTTTTTATTAAGGCATTGTACTTTGAAAAACTTATCCATTATAACAATGGGTAATCTTTTGATTTAAAATAGGATGACATGGCACAGGTTACCAGGTTTCAGTGCCATGTCATTGTCCACGTGTAACATATTGTTGAAGTGGCATTTCTTATTATAGCATTGTACTTTCAAAAAAATTAACTTTACAAAATATATAATAAATATATTAAATTAATTAAAAAATATAAATTAATCATTAATATAACAATATTAAGAACACTTGTAGATCACAATTTATGTTGCTAACATTTTAAAAAATGTTAAAAATGTATTTTTTGAACATGAAAATAAGAATTGTTACATTTTTTACAAACAAAATATTTATCTTAAAAAGAATATATCACATTTGTTTAAAAAAATTGACTTGACATGTTATTTAATAAATATTTAAATTAATTAGGAAAACTTCCAAATTATTCATTAAATTAACAATATTAAAAAGATCTTTAAAACACATTTTATATCACTAACATTTTAAAAAATGTTAAAAAAATATGTACTTTTTGAATAAGGAAAATAATAAGTGTTACCTTATCTTACAAATAAAAACATTTATCTTAAAAAAATATATCAAATTTGTTTTAAAAAATGTTACCCTAGAATGTTTAATTTGTATACAAATTAATAAGAGTGAAATATTTTTAAAGGATTTTTTAAAGAGAGGATAAAAAACATATTTGGGTGGGAAATGAATAATCGGGAGGAAAATTGAGGAAATTATTTAAAAATTTTGAAAGAGATTTTTTTACTTATGTCATGTAATAAGGATGACATGTCATCCACATCACATCATTTAAGCCATGTAAGCAAAAAAAAAAAAAGGGAGAGTTAACTGTTTTAAAAGGTAACAAGTTACCCATTGCTATAATGGGTAGATTTGTCAAAGTACAATTCTCTAATAAAAAATAATTTGGAAGTACATTGTTGTAATAAGAAAAAGTGAAAGTACAATGCTATAATAAGGAATTTTACAGAAGTAGGTTGCTATTTCATGCATTTAGCCCTTGATTTAAAATGTGATACACTCTATGTATAGATTTGATTAAGGTCATACATGTTCCATGCTATGATTTTACATGGATGAAAAACTTTTTTTGCATCATTAGCTTGGTAAACTTGTACATTCTGGAATATCATGGAAAACTTGTTATAGGTAGAGAATTTCATGGTAAATCTGCTACATGTTGAAAGTTTCATACGGTTAAACTGTACCAAAAACATGTTTTCTGCATATGCATAAGCATGTGAGCATTTGAGTCGCTTTCTTCTTGTAATGACGTTGGACCACAGGATTGTTCAACCGAGAATATTGTCCAACTGAATTTATACTCATTCGGATAATACGACATTGCATAGCTCAATTAAATGTACTCCATTAAGACTCTGTAGGCAAGAGCCCCCTGCCATTTAGAAGTACAAGGAGGGGTCGTCAATCCTATCATCGGTGAACTGAAGGATATGTTGTTGAAAAGAGATAGCATGTTGGATGAGCTTCAAATGCACTCGATTCGAGCACAGTAAAAAATGAAACAAGAAGCAGATAGGTCAGTTAACGGTAGGGGACAAAGTAATTATGAAAGAGCTCATATAGACAAATGTCTTTAGGGGATAAAAGGTGTAAATAGCCGGTAGCTCAGTTTTATGGTCCATATCCACTTTTGCTAATTATGTGGTATGGAGGATGCTCCAACAATTTTTGCTTATTTGGCTTGCCTAGTGAAATCCGTATTGAAGATCACTAGATATTTCGTAGCAGATCTAGAGGACATGTTGATGGAAGTCCCACCATTAGTTTGTAAATATTATTTTTGTGTTTAATAAGATTTGCGAAGGTACCACCTTCCTTCCAAACAAAAGTGTTTCTGTTACTTTATAAGTGCGTTTCATCTCACATTATCCTTACACTTATGTGTAGATGATATTAGTATTAATAGAAGTGACCCTCACATTATCCTTACACTTATGTGTAGATGATATTAGTATTAATAGGAGTGACCCTACAGAAATATTTGACTATCATCAATTCTAAAACCCTTTCTTCACAAGCTCTTTAACGCTAAAATACTCGGGATATTTAAGTACTTGGCAGTGAACGTAAGAAGAAGCAAGAAATGTAGCTTCCTATCTCAAAGGTATGTGTGCTTGATTTATTAACCAAGACAAGAAATCTAGGGTCTTAACCGTGCACTAATACGATGTCGCCTAATTCAAAGCTCGATATGAAGGAATGTCCCAAGATCTTAAAATGTATAGAAGGTTTCCCGAAAGCTAAACTATCTTTCAATAACTCATCCCGACTTCGCATATACTGTTAGTGTTGTGTGTTGGTTCATGTCTTCTCCGACAGTTCATCACTAAGTAGCTTCAAAACATATATTGTATATTGAAGAAGCTCCTAGGTGTACAATAGATGGTCACCCTTCGGAGGAAATTTGGTTCCACGGAAAAGCAAGAAATGAAATGTGGTATCTCATTCTAGTGCAAAATCTCAATCTACTTGTAAGGTAATATGGATATATCACTTGAAATTATTAAATGAAGTTGCCAACAAAACTATTGTGTGATAATGAAGTTGCTCTCCACATTGCCTCTAACCTTGTATTTCATCAACAAACATAACTTACCGAGATCGACTACCATTTTGTTCGTGAAAAGTCCAATAGAATTTAATTTTTATAAAACATGTAAGCATGAAGAACATCTGTGCTCTAGGTTGAGGATGAAAGTTACAGAACAGGAATGCACATATTTAGAAGGATTATTAGAGGTTTGATTTAAAAAAATTAAACCATGTATATTGTTGTCTAGATAATATAATGAAAAAGTTAAATCCAGTTTGCTTTCAGAAACAAATCTCATCCCCCCCCCCCAAAAAAAAAACCAAATCTAACCAACATACAAACACCATCATGAATGATCAAGGTATTGTTTCATAATATAATCCTCATGACTATCTTACTTTACACCTCTTGTGACGCACAAAAGTACCAATGTGTACCGCTCCCCAAGGTCAAGTTGATAATTATCATGCCTGGCATGTATATCATGTATGTTGTTGCGTTACATAAATAAAACAAAAGATTATTCCAGTAGATACTAGCAAAACATTTCCTATTCATAAATCTGCGCCTGCCTTTATACAGTTAGATACAATATTATCTATACTTCCACAAACAAAACTCTTTCCCCTCGCCCATCTAAATCAAATGTAATCAGATCATCCATTACCAAAGCAACATATAGACACCATCACTAACCCCCATGGAGTCTTACTTTTACACCCATCATGATGCACAAAAGTATGAGGTGTGTTTGCAACCCCCCCCCCCAAAAAAAAGGTGAGGTTGACAATTGTCTTTCCAACACTACCATTTATCCTGATTCATGTATTTTTGCCACTCCTTACACAGCCATCCTATTCCCCAAAAAATTAAGGAGATCCTAAAACACTTAAGGTGGTTGAAGCCATACAAGTGGAGATGAATGGCCTTTGGATATTCGTCAATGTCCCAGCTATTCACGGGGGCCCACTACACCAAAAGCGAGAGAAACTCCATCATCCTTTACCGCAATACCTATGTTTTGACATTACATTTCTTCCTCCTGGAAACCATACCGTTGGCATCAGTTTCCATAGTCAAACTCTATACTAATGACTCCTCTTGTCAACAAGTTATCCATTAAGAGGAAACTCTCTCATAAGCAAAATAACCTATGTCTGTATTTGTGTTACTGTAACCGAGCCATAAACACTAATATCTCCATCGACTTGATGCCAAAAATCCCTTAATGGTTTTCTTGAGGAGGCTTATATGGATCAGCCACTCAGTTTTTATTGTTGAAGGGAAGGCAGTTATACCCTGGGTACCGCTGGTCAACATAGGTGGGCTATGTTAATTGATAATTGGAGTTTGGTGAGTGTTTGTCGGAGAGATTTCAGCCTCTCAAAAACTGAGAACCTATGTCATCCTTGACTTACCATTCTAATTGAAACTACACATTTGATCATCAAAGTGTTCATCAATTGGTATCAAAGCAGTACGATGTACAGGATGACGATGAGCAATTCATCAAGAATCGACAAATCGAGGGGAGTTCAGGGACGATGCATGCCAAATTCAGTTCCCTAAAGATGTACAAGTTGTAATGAAGCAGATGGAGTTGTTAGTCAAGATGCAGAAAACGAGAATCAGATAGAAGTCGCCGCACTTGAAAGAACAAAAGTTGCAGATTCTGCCGGAAAGGACGACGGGGACTGGATGGGGTTTTGTGATCCAAGGAAGAAGATTAGAGATACCGTCATTTAAGGGAGTGGATTCCGATGGTTGGGTGATGTGTGCTAAAAGGGACTTTGTGTTGAACCGATTAACCAAAGAGAAGAAGATTGAAGTTGTTGTAACTTGTTTCTAGGGCAACATGTTATGCAGGTTTCAATGGGAGAACCGATGCCGACCGTTTACAAGATGGGACGAACTCAAGGTGATGTTACGACAGTTTAAGCCAGGCCAAAATGGAAGGAAAAAAAATATGTATTTTGTTTATCACCAGGGGATTTTCTTTATAGACTTTGATGTCTTCATTTTATATATATTCCAGGTTTCATCAGGGTCACTAACATCTTCACCATTAGGAGTAACTATGAAACAAAGAACCCTAGGGCTTGCTTCTATTGACCCTTGAGCTGGCTAAGGCACCACAACTGGCCTCCCACATGATAAAGTCGGTGGTCTCCTTTTATGTATTTATTTGATGCAAGGAATCATGTATTGATTCTTTTCTTTCTTTTTTTGGTTGTTTTTGAGGCTCTGAACATCATGGTAACCTTTATAAATTCACCAGAATACACCTATTATTACCCTGTGTATACCAGAAATGATACGCATGCATACATATCAAATGACCAAAAACTCCAAAAACATTTGAGTTTTTTGCCATGGCAATGAGGGGTTGAGAATGAATGTGTAAGGGTTCCTATCAAAGTTATCACTTACAGCATAATGGAAGGGCTGCACAGCAGATAAATCTGCAGATGACTGGTCTGCTGATATTGCAAAACTGAATCCACCAAGCTTCCAAGCTCCACTAGAGTTGATGAGGACAGCCTGAAATTTCCAATGAAGAAACATGGTCAAATTATATGCTTACCCACTAGCTGCAGATTTTGGACATTAAATATATCCAATGATCAAATATATGTTCCTCTACATCGAATTAGGAGTCTCGGTTTGACTTCTATGATCATCAACTGGGACCGAATTCAGCATAGATGATTGATGAGAATTTATTTACAGCTATGATGACTTTTCACCAATGTACGAGCACCACCAAGCACATAGCTTGCAACTTTCAAAAATAGACCAAATATTCTTGTATATTTAAAAATGTTTGATTGGACCACAGTAAAAGTTAGATTTTATTTTTCGAGACAGGAAGCACTACATATGTTTCATAACCTCAAAGCAAATGACAACAGGATTGTCATCCTCAGAGAAGTAACAATCTAGAAGTACCATATTCAAAGGATTTTTCACGAAATAAAAAGCATTGATGAGAACCAAAACACCAGCCCTGAGCAAAAGTCAGTGCCCCATAATGAGAATTAGCTCCTATTTATGGTTAAAATAATTCAATCTAAACAATCAATAAAAATAAAAATAAAAAGACAACCGAAACTTCAACACAGAAAATGATCATTCAACATGATATGTTATTTGAGGGTAATTTTTATTACATATTTCGTATCTGCGGTAAAGATTTCCCATGCATGCAGAGCCATCACTTGAACTTCATCTTTGAAAGTCCTGACAATCGAGTATTTCCAGCATGCTTTCATTCTTACACGGTGCTTATCACTCGCAAGGGCTTTGACTTTGCAACTTAACTTCCGTCTTCTCTATGTACTAAATCTCCATCTTTCCTATCAAGTGGTTTATACAACCCTCCATCTTGAGTTCTTGACAGTAACTGTGGCACTTGCTCACCAAATGTTGCCTAATCCAAGATCCACATTGGTTCATGGTGCGGGTAAGGGTGTGTAATATGTATAGTTAGTGATATGTGGTCTGTGAGGAATAGTTTCATTAGGTAGATTATTTCGGTGCACCATATGTGATTGGTTACCTGCTTTAGTAGGTTTCATTTAATGCTTAGATATTTGTATATTTTTTTTATGGTAGAGTAGGTACTACCAATCTATGTTTTTATAGTGGTCAAAATCTGAAATAGCAGGCAGAACCATTATTTGATATAGCAGTTATCACGATGGTAAAATGGTGGTATAGCAATCTATATAATAATTAGAATTTATGTATATATATAAATTATCGTATTATATGTATTGGAAAAATATATAGTTTCAACATCAAAACATCAACTTAAACAAGAATGTGGTTGATAGAAAAAAAGCTTTGAATGGTGTATAAATAAAAAAAATGTCAAGGCTAAACAGAAAAAAAAAACTAATTTAAAACAATATGAAAATGATGAACACACTAACAATTAAAACAATATGAAGTGAGCATACTGTAGCCCAGTGGTTTGGTAACATCCTGGGAGGGTCAGTGGATGGTATCCTTGACTACCCGGGTTCGAACCCCGTGGTGAGCATGTTGTGATATCCAGATCATGGGCCTGCCACTTAGTGGTACCCTTAATTGGGTTGGGCCGTGGTCGACGGGGATTAGTCTAGTCGGGTGGCACCCTTAAGTGGGAGCCCGGATACCCCGGGAACGTGTGTGTGTTAACTTGCCTTTCAAAAAAAAATATGAAGTGAGCATACTGGACAATCCAGAAGTAGATTAAGTGATAAGTTGCTTAAAATATAGAATATACTAAAGCATCAACATTCTTTCGACCCTCTCACGCTTTTTTTCTCTCTTCCATTACATTCTATCAACTTCTCTTCCTCCACCGTAGACAAACCCTTCCCAACATTAATTTAAAGATGAAGATACATCTAATAACTATAAAAGATATCTTAAGGTATATTTTCTAACTTTTTTATTCATGCTTCAATAATTGGAACTGTGTGCTGTAAACTACTATATTTCATAAAATTTCAATGAATTTACTTATTTTGACAAAACAGCTTGTGATGCAGCCATTAAAATTACAAAAAGACCAACTCGTTATTCTTAGAGGTGAGGGCAAATCTAATAACATCTGACTCACCATCCTAACTACTTAAATGAGGAACAATGGCTTGTTAAAAAAGAGTATACATTTATGCAGAAAAACATCCTCTCGCTACAAGAAAATTGGAGTTATTGGACGCCTAAAATGTCTAAACATCCTAATAGAATACTTTAAAGAACTTGAGTTAATAGGACCAAAATATAAAGCGTCCTATATAAAAGTGTTACAATATATTTATAAAACGCTTTTGAATGTTTTAACAAATTTTTTAGGACGCTTTTAAGATATAGTGTCCTATTAAGAAAGTGCAAAACTTTATCGGTGATTCCAAACCTAAGGGACATAAGGTGCGACACTAGGGATTTGCTTTTTAATCAGAACAGATTAATATTGAGCAGTTTGGGCAAGGAGGTTTATTGGTGTACACGTTTATAGGGCCAACGTATGTACATGTTTATACAACTCCTGACAACTCTACTCTAAGATCTATAAATGTACATCTACACACCCTAAGAGACCATTAGTTGGCTCGGAATTGGTGGATGGAAGTTGAGAATTTGTGGCGCGGAGGATGTCGTGAACACCTATGTCCTCACTAGTGACAAGAAAAAGAGAGATTGTTTTTAATTGCTCTATCTCCCCCCCCCCCCTCCCCACTTTCTCCCTTAGTGTGCCTTAGCTCTTTAGCTTCAAGCTCTCTCTCAACCGGTCCTGCTTCCAATTTGTCACACTGATGGTCTCAATCTGAAACTCATCTGCTTCACATTACTCTTATTCACCTCCAAGGCACCTCTAGATATACCGCCTTTCGAAAACAAGGGTTTTGACTTTCAAATGCTATTCTCATCCTCTCTTTTATATTTTATTCATGCTGGAATATCTATGTTGTCTACATCTGTTACAAATGAGATAGAAGTCATCCGTAAAGAACAAAAAGTGAAATCTTCTACTAATTTTGTTGAGTATTGATGATTCCAAATTATCTTTGTTATTCTTTCACTATTCATATGAATACCCCCATGCAGTAAAAATAGGATCTCCAACTTGCCCAACATTATTTAGAATCCTTCGGTTTCAACATTTGAATGTTTAATATGAATTAGGTTTAGTAATTTTATGCTGCACTACAAGGCTGAGTAACTAAACAGTCAAAATAACTAGATCTCGAGAAGTTTAGGTAGAAAAACTCGGGCATTGTGTTTTTAGTTTCTGTTTTTGGTTACCAACTTCAAATGTGCATGTCACTTTCCTGGTTTACCATCATAAAGTAGGCATTGTGTTTGCACATGTAGGGCCACCAAGTTATTTCTATACAGATGCATCTTATACAAAATGTGAAAGTTGAAGCATGAGAAATGGTAAACACGAAGACCTTCTGTCAGCACTATGATAACCTTAATCCACATTAGGGCTCCACCATAAAATTATTTTAATTGATTACAAATTTGGGGAATGGGAAACAATTATACTACTACTGTGTCCCATTGTGTATAAGTGTATGTATGTGTGTGTGTTCGTTTAAGGAGTGGTTTGCATGAACACTGTTCCAGGAACTACTGACAAGCAACTCACATACCTCATTGTGAGACAGTCATTCCTATCATATAGTATAATGTTCGATTAATTTGGCTCAACATGCTGTTGGGCATGCCGAGATTGAGATTTAGGCTCTAAAGTTCAGAAGCCTCTCAATGTCACAAGCACAGATATATTACAAATAGTGCTATCACACAAAATCAACAAGAAAAATACATTATTTCAGCAAACCCTCTGAAAAGCAGATGCATGTGACTACCAAGCAGAATTGTTATTAGAAGATGTTTGTCTATACCTCAGGGGATATGGCACGATGAATGAGGCGGGCATTATTGTGAAGAAAGTCCAAGGATTCTGCTACCTGAAGTAAACCATGCTTCACCTCCAACAAACCCATTTCCTACAGAAGAGAGAGCACGTTTAAAAAATGTACTCATAACACATTTTGTGATGTCCAGAAAGTATAAGTAATTTTCTTTATTGTAATTTATAAAATATTTTTAACAACTTTAACAAAGTTAAAGACAGCACTGTAGATCATCATTGGGTTGGAGAAGTCCAATTTACCCTAGATCATGTATCTGTCACTGTCATAAATAGTCAGATCTATATACAGGAGAGGTATCATCCACATTCTATGTCCATGCTGAATGACAAACAAAATTGTTGCAATGCATGCTCAGAGTCACAGCAACCTCAACACGATTTAACTTCATTATCAACCTTTAAAGCTACATAATGTAGTTCATAGACCAAACTCAAAACCTGTTGTTATTTATCTCCCACAAAATCCAGTAAGAATCGCATCCTCATGATCCATTCATGTTCAATACAAGATGAATCTTTGCTGACCCCACAAGCATTCACCAAGAATATGATTTTTGTAAAGCATAAGTATTATCAAACAAAGGGTGAATTAATAGAGTACAAAGTGGATCACTGGACCTAGAAATGAGATCCTAAGTAAGACACAAGCAGGGTTCACGATAAGGCTCATAGCAGTTTGTGTAACATGTGGCTCACGCCATGGCAACTTGAGGCGTGCCATGCCGCGCATTTTCTATAAGCCGTGATTGTTTTTTTTAAATATATAATTTTTTTACCTTTTGTGTTTCACTTTTAACTTTAGGTTTTATACTTTTACAAATTTAACTAATTACCTCACTCATAGATTCATGGATTCACACACACGTCAGTGACTCACGGTTATAACGAAGCTGTAAAACCCTTCCAAGTTTTATTTTGAATCTTTGACCATAGGCTCGTTATATGATAGCAATATATATACATATATATGATTTTTCTTCTTCTAATGTGAATTTAAATTGTTTAATATCATTATCTCATTGAATAATAATAGGAAACATATATGTATATATAATTATACATATGACATACAAATTTGTCGCCTTAGGTCAGGCGTTGAAAAACGCAGTGTCCTCGCCGTGGCACGTTGCCCGAAGCTTGACCTCACTGGCCTCAAGCCATTTAGAACCTTGAACATAAGCCATTAGCCAGAACTACATATTTATCCTTTATCTCCAATAATTCCCAAGTTGGAGCATATACGCCAAACATGCCTAAGGTGTGGCTCGCCTCATCATCATCTACTTTAATCTCCATGTGGCACCAAGACTAGCCCACTGCCCCAACGGACAGAGATTTCCAAGAAATACCCACCACCTTCTTGAGTACATGACAGTCCACCTAAGAGCACCTCCAATGAAGGTTCTTCAAGGGGTTCAAGGAACCGCTATAGTTGGTGGAGGCTTCTAGTTAGGTGCAAGGTGCTTGTAGGAACCAGCTCCTAGTAGAAGGGGTTGGGTTCGTGAAACATCTTTTTGCTTTTTGTAGTTCTTTCTACACGTTTACTGTATTATGTTTTAATAAGTTTATTTTTTAAATTTATAAAAGTGAAGCAGAATAATTGTAGTTTATATTTTTGTTTTATGTATTTTGAAATTCTATTTCAGAAAGTACAATTTTAACATATATAAATATATTAGTTAAAAAATTACAATATAGTATCCATAAAAAAAATTTACATTTATCTTGTTTTATTATTTGAGAAATCATAAATTAATACAACTGTAATTTATGTAAATTTATAACTTGCAAAAAATGTAAAAAAATCGTAAACTAGAACATATATTTATTGTATTTTATTTTTTCAAATACTATATATTTATAAAAAAACAATTTTTGATTTTTATCGAGTTATTAGAGATTTTAAAAATTAAGTAATAGAATTGACATTGTAAAGTAAAAAAAAAAACACAAGACACACAAAGAAGTTGTAGGAGGTTTTCTGCAGTGGAGTTTTGTTAGGGTTTTATTTTGGTGAGAGGCATTGATGTGTCCGGTAAAAGTGGGAAGAACCTCATTTTAGGTTCTTCCACCAGAGATGCTCTAAGCATGCTTGGTAAGTAAAAGATATATCTCATTCTTGGGGAAGTGCATAGTTGGCTTGTTGCCGACTGACAATATCCCAAGTCACAATTGTACCAAACTACATAACAAGAAAGAGAAAATTGGTTTCAAAATATATCGCTACTAGTTATGTCCAGTCATAGATCAACCAGCTGTCATAATGAAATTTTGGGTTTCACTAAGCTGTCAATGTAGCCTATATTCTCATATCACAGCATGGAATTAGAACGCTTGGTAAACTTCAATAGATATTGAGGTCTACGCAAATGTCAATATGTCTACACTTTGCAAGTTCCGATTGTCATGCTTGGTGTTGAGAAAATGCATCTACTCCCTTCTACCAGTTTACTGATTGAGATTGTGAAAAGGTTGAGTCCTAATCTAGAATTAGTAAATCTCATAGAATAAGGTTATCAGCCATATTTGTCTTTGTTGAAAACATCATAGTTACACCACATACTACTAATAGATCAACCTTGAAATGCAATGATGGTATAAGGATGTATACATAGACTAGTGGCATGTATTATGTATAATATATATATGTATATATCTTGTTCGTCTAGTCCATAACAGCACAAGGTTAAAGCCAAGCCAGTACAGAGTTCAAGCTGAGTGACAATATGAATGAAAAGGTTGTAGTCGTTGAATGAAACATGGTTAGAATTGTGACATGAAAACATAAACTACAACAGTAAGAAGATGCAGACTGCAAAGGAAATGAATTAAATGAAATGAGATCTTTTGAAATACCTACCATCCCTTGGAGCTCCTTTGGCACTTTGGAAATGTTATCCAATATACCAAGGGCGTTGGCTACAGAAGCAAATAAAGGCTCGGTGACCAAGGCCATGGCATTTTTGTTCTCGTCTAGGGCCTGGATGACATGAACCACACCCGGGTGCCTCAATCTAACCAATCTCGAGGCATCAGCTCTGATGATGTCGAAGAAGGAGTCTTCGGCTGCTTTGGAAAGTCCGGCACGAAGCCTTGCCTCGGATAAAGCGCGCTTGTCAAGAACCCAGACGCAGACGGTAGGATACTGGTGAGAGAGGAGGGTGGAACCGCCACGAGCCTTGGCGGAGTAGAGCTTCCAAACGAGGCCAGGTCCAGCGGAGCCGATCTGGTCAAGGAGCTCGTAGTCCTGGAGGGCTTTGGGTCCGGTGACATCCTGGACGGTCTTCTCAATTACCGCAGCGGTTTTTGCCAGGGCCTGGGTCAGAGTTTTCATATTGAGGGACATGATTCAGTTTGATCTGAATTTGATTCCAATTTGATGATGATGGAGGAGGAGGATGAGAATCAAATCAGATCAGATCAGATCAGATCGATGATGCCGAAAATTAATTACCAATTATCGATTTCGTTGCTCCGATCAAATCCCTCTCTCCTCCGGCTTACGCTGTGTTCTCGAGTTATTGATTCTTGTCTCCAGAATAATTGACGCCTCGTTTTCCTTATTAACTGCGTGATTCACATATTCGAATCAAAACAAATTGGAAATTCAATTTTGATTATTATTTTCTCTTAATTTGTCACATGATGTCTCTTTTTTAAAATATTATTCGCGCAATGCAGCGAGATATATTACGATTTTAATGTTTTTTTTTTTTGTTTCTTTTTCACGATTTTACATTACGATTTTGAATGATTTTGAGAAAGTGATAATGTTTTTATAAATTTGTTTAATTTAGACTTAATAATATAATATTTTTTATATAAAAAAAAATATTTTGTTAGAATTCAATGATTATTTTATATATTTTAATGATATCTAAAAAAATAACTAATTACATATTTAATAATATAATTAAAACAAATTTATAGTAATATAATATATTAATTAATAGTGATAAATGGAAATTTATGCATAAAAGGAAGACCCTGCACATACCAAATTGGTGGGCGTTAGAAGTCTACATAGTAATATGTATGTTGTGCTTTGACACTTGTAAATTAAGAGATTTTTAAAATATTGCATAAAATGATTGTACCTTGTGCCTAATAATTTGTATTTAAGAGTTTTTTATCCGTGTTTTATAATATAGTATAGATAGTCATATACCCGCACACGATGTGGCGCGAAAAATCGTGAAATCGAAGAAACAATTGACAAAGATATGCTCGCGAAACATCTCGAAATCAAAATGACAACAACGTTTTATTTTAAGTTTGTATTTTTCGTCTTTATCGATACTTTAGTCATGAAAACACGGTGTTTGAGTCGTTTGGTGCACTTATATGTGAATCATGCATTGACTCTGAATTAATTTGTTATGTATTTTCAATCATATTTCATTTTTGTTTTATTTTTGTCCATATTGATGTAAGTTGTATACATTTATAATTTATCTGATTATAAATTTTTAATTAATTCAATAAAAAATCTAATATAGATATGAATAGATTTGTATACCTCGTTTTTTGTTTACAATAACCGTTACAAATATCTATCGGTATGTTATCTTCTATATGTATATATATATAGTAAAATTGATACGTCTTTATTCTATTTTATAATAGTACTAAATCAATAAATATTCAAAAATAAACTTAATTTGAAAATATTGACGAACAAATAATAGTGGTGTAATTTATAAAAAAAATGAAACGTGTTTTTTAAATATTTTAGTTGGTCTATGATTATGTAACACCCGTAATTTCGGGTGATCTTATGTATTTCATTATTGGTTAGTCTTTGGTTAACTTACGTTAGTAGATTATTGGTTGGATTTGATCTTGAGATCTGGTTGAACATCTAGTCGACAAAAAGGATCGTTTCGGATCGAAATCGTGTGAGAAGAGTATTGGGCGACTATGCCCGGCGACTATGCCACAGGGCATAGTCGCAGGTGTCATAGTCGCAGTTGGGAGGGGACTCACTGGACAACAAATAGAATGGGGCTGGTGTTGGGCGACAATGACCAGCGACTATGCCCCTGGCATAGTCGTCATGTCAATGTCGCACACGACCTCCAAAGGGTTAAAACCCATCTCAGCGATTTTAATCTCATTTGTATCTGATTTTGGAAAAGCTAGGTCACGTTTTCTCTCTAGAAGATCTGGTAAGTCCCTTCTCTACCTCTCTCTTGCCATTAATGATTTCCACCACCCTCAAGTCTTAATCATTTATGATGTTTTAGGGTTTCTTGATCATTTATTGGTCAAATCTTGTCTCTCCCTCAAGCTTCCTCTCATCTCTTCACTAGTCATTTGGTTTTAGGGTTTTAGCTACAAACCCTACAAGGTGAGTTCATCCACTTTATAAAACTTTATACATGGCAAGTGTGGATTTTAAATACCTAAACATCTCCTTTTTCATATACTTGATTTGTGAAAAGTTTGTATTAAATCTAACTTTTTGAGATTTTAGGGTTTATGAAGATGGTATGGATTGGATGTTAATAAGCCTTGATAATGTTTCTATTAGCATATTTATACTTGGGAAATGTATTTAAATGGATGGCCTTGATCATATAAAATTATGGATTTTGAGAAATGAACTTATAGTTAATTGCTGATGAGTTTGTATATTGGGTAGTGAGCATATTTTGGAATTGAGGCATGTAAAGGTTACTTATGTGTCAACTATTGATCTTTGGTAAATAATGTGGAATACCTTTGTGAAAACCACTCTCATATTATCTTATGCATATTATTAAATGTCGGTTTACGCTTTTGGCCTTACGGGCATTATGTGGCTTAATTGCTTGCATTTGGGAGTCATGACCCCATAATTGTTGTAACATTGGTCCGACGTTGGGACGTTAGTTTTCCACGTTGAGGCACGTTTAGGCATCGGATTGGGTTATAAGTCCTACGTGCTAAGTATTATGATATTGGATGAGGATCTTAACGTAAGGACCCTTCGGGGTTGAAGTTGACTTTCCGTGGGTGTAAGTTTAAAGTCACTGAGCCTGACATCCCTTGTGTGTACTTTATTTGTGTATTGGCTTTACTGACTTGTCAAGTGGCTTACTTATGTGTTCCGTCACTTGTGTTAGTAAGCGGGTCTCCCCCGTTAACCCAAGAGGTATTTGCTATATTAAAGAATCTTACCAATTATTACCATAAATTCAATTCTTTTCTTTACACTCATATTTGATTTTTCTAACTGCAAATGTTGATCTCACTAGGCTTTAGCCTAACACTTTTTTCTCAAAACGACATGTATAATAGGTTAGGCTACCGGTGGGATTCGTCGGGATTGAGTAGGTGGCCTCGGGGTCAAGAGCGGTCTTTTTGGGAGATGTAATGACCGGTGCATATTGATAGTGGACATACTTTTGGAGGAATATCAACACCTGACCTTAATCTTTCTTGTCTAAGTTAGATTATTAGGTTGTTGAAATTTATTCTTCGTTTGATCAGTTTTGTATATGTCATAACTTCTTTTCCCCGTTTTCGGGATGATACTTTGGGATGTTTGTCAGGTTATATCTATTCAGGTTACCCATTTTACAGCTGTCCTATTGCCGAAATTTCGAATTTTATTTCTTTAAGTTTTAGGGTGTTACAAGTTGGTATTAGAGCATTAGTTTAAGTGAACTAGGTATGGTTGTAGAATACCTAGACTTAAGCTGTGAATTTAAGTTATGATTGAGTGAGATTGGGTAGAGCTTCTAAGATAGGACGGTCTTAGAGTCGATGGAAACTACATAAGTTGAGAATTATGGTAATGGTGATGAAAATTTTTATGTATCGCATGTTCATAATTTCGCTTAGCTAACGTTATTATGATGATGTTTTACGTGATTATGCTTGTTTTCCATTGTTATGATGATTAATGAATGTAGTAGTACGTTTCCTTGTTTATAATTAGTATAATCTTTATCTCACCTATATTCTCACGTTGTGTGGCAGACTATGGTAAATACTCGTAATCGGCCGGAAGGTCAAGATATAGTGGCGTCCACAGTCGGGCAACCTAGAGTGACCAATGTTGACTTGTCCCCACCATTTATAAACGTGTTGGGCGGAGGACCAGAACACATACCCCAACGTAACATAGCTGCAACCCATCCGATTATGGAAGAGGTAACTCCGGAGACAAGGATGATGGAACGAATGATGCAAGCTATGAATGCAACAATGGCTCAACAACAAAAGTGTTCCTGAAATTATTGGAAGACCGAGATGCTACCCACCGCATGCATGAAGCGGTAGCAGAAAACATTCTAGTGGCGGGATTCGAGGGTACAGGACCCGCAATTCCCATTAATGAAACTGCAACCCCGATCGCAAGACAAGCGACAAGGACTTGTACTTTCAAGGCGTTTCTCGGGTGCCGACCACCGGAGTTCAAAGGCTCGGATGACCCGGCGGCATGTGTGAGTTGGATCAGGGAGATGGAGCAGACTTTTCGCTCGAGTGAATGTGGGGAGGATCAGAAGGTGGTCTTTGGTTCTCGCATGTTAAGGGGTTCGACTCTCACTTGGTGGGACATGTACTCCGCTTCTGTTGAGGTGACTGTTCTGGATAAACTGTCATGGGCAACCTTCAAAGAGAAACTACTAGAGGAGTACTGTAACGAGCGGTCGATGGATCGGATCAAAGAATAATTCCAAAACCTGAGGAAGGGTGATCTGTCCGTGAAGGAGTATGTAACACCCTCAAATCTGGAAATAACAACTCATTAAAATTTTCTAAATACATCAATAAATACTTCGATCTACAAACATAAATTGAGAATTAACCTCAATACTCCCATCATCCCATGCATACAATCTATGAAAAGGACGAATGTTACTAAACCCAAACAATTGCTATTCCCCAACCTGCGGAAGGCTTCACCGACTACTCACTCTTGTAGGGCTAAGGCTCAACTCTTCATAGCACTGCTAGAACCGAACCCCTGACGGAAACCTGATGCACATGCCGACAAATAGAAAGGTTAGGCTTAACGCCTAGTGAGCTCAAGAGTTTTAATATAAAGAATATATCTTTAAAAGAAAGGAATTTAGTTTAAAGCAAGATCCTTCGAAATGATTAGCTTAAAAATGTAAACGACACATTTTCCCCATGATATGCACTTTTAAAGACAATGCTCCCAATACTCACATTTCTTATAAAACGATGCAGCTCAAAACTCACCCAAAACGGGGTCATAGCTCGATACCCCATTTGTGAAAAATGTGAATAACCATTCATATCCCCAAACATCCAAAGCGTGGATAGTAAGTAAAGCCCTCAATTTATAAGAATATGAAACAAAACTTTACTTCTCAAAATACTTCAAACGTAAACGGAGTATAATACGCAACCCATAAATCTTGAGTAAACAATTCCCATAAGTAAAACGACACCGAAACATAAATAATAAAATGACACAATTACATACCCAAATAGCACCTTCCGGTGAGGTGCGTGGCGGAACACAAAGTTAAGCCACATAACTATGTTATCGAACTGCACCTCAGATCAAAGACTTTAGAGCACACTAACACAAGCGTCACCTCAAGTCCCCAACACCTTTAGTGCACACCACTTAACGGGCGTCACCTCAAGGACACGGTACCTTTAGTGCCCACTCCGTCGAGCTGCACCTCAAGGTTAACCGAGCTTAGTGCCCATTCGTTGCCTAGTAGAGTTCCAACCTCAAGGTTCTCATTCGACCTTTAGTGTCTACCTACTAGCATTCAAGATAGGAATCTCAACTCCTTACTTAATAACTCAAACATGCAACACCCAAATGACACGAAAAGTACGTCTTTATACTCAACAACTCCACCACGGTTATTACCCCGGACAAATGTCCTAAAGACTCAATTTAGTCAAAACCGAGCCCAAGGCCCAACAACTTACGTAAACCCCCAAATGAAAACCTGTATAATGTTGAAACGTGCTTGACCGATAAATAACAATTCCCATACAATGAAATGACTTTAAATGGAGTTTATAAAGACACATACCTCAAAGACGAGATTAACCCAAAACTCAACATATAATGGGACCAAAGGTTTTCCAAAAGGTTTATGAATGCAAACACACCAAAATGCATATAATCATGAAATAGACTTCATTTGTACCAAATTCACCAAGATGCATAAATCATGTTATTACTTACCAAGATGACCAAATCCCACTTATGAGCGTTTTATGAAACTAAAATGAGCCAAGTTTATCAAATATGAAAACTCCTTAACATACTTACACTTTAACAAATACCAAGTAAAAATGCATTTTTACTGCAAATTACTCAAAACTTATCAGCAGTTAACCATTTCATGTAAAACACTTTAAAATAACCATTTTGGCATGTACATCGTTTTCACAAATCAACTTGAACTCACCTCGCTAGATTTAGGCTAAATCTAGATTTCACCCAACGAGCTCTTTTGAAGACCACTTGAATCCACAAGCCGAAATCTTCCAAAACCTAGATCCAAACACTTCCAACCGTAAATAAACATATTCAACCTTATAGAATCTTTCCCCAAACATTTAAACATGAAACTCCAACTTGTACCCAAACCCTAATTTCCATATATGAAGAAAATGAGATATTACCTTAACCATAATTTGAATCCATCAATCAAACACTTCTAAGACACCAACACAAGCCACAAACTCCAAATCTTCCAAATGGTGGAAAGTTGGATGAAACCCTAGAACACTTGGGTGAAGAAGGCGAAGATGATAGGATCTAATTCTAGCTTCCAAAACATGGTTAGAAAGTGAAGGAACACTTGGTTTTATGACAAAAACACCCAAAAATGAGTTAGGGTTCGTAATAGGATGGTGAGGTTCGGTTCTTGGGAGAGAAAAACGAAGTGGGTGAAGATAACAAATGAAAGAGGCTGAAAAATCGGGATTTAAAACAACCAGGGGCCGATGGCGATTGTGCCACGCAACTATGCCCTTGGCATAATCGCCGGGCATAGTCGCCCGAAGGGGAAGCCCGCTGTACATCTCCCGCGATAGTGCCCCGCGAGAGTGACATCCTGTCACAATCGCGGGCACAATCGCTCAGGCCATCCCGAGGGCCAAAATTCTGATTTTTCGACCCGACGCGCTCTTGGTCCAAAATCCAAAACCCCCGAACACCATTTTGATAAGATTTATAATCCTAGCTTAACCAGATAAGGGTAGGTTGGTTAACCAAAATCACAGGTGTTACAGAGTACAACCGTTTGTTCATGGACAAGTATTCGTCTAATAAATAAGTGAAACTTTCTGTTGCTAGACTCCGCTCGTGCTCCTCTACGGAGAAACACTGTCTGATATGAGTCTATTAAGACTAACACATTATCATCTTTTAATCCCAGCTTTCAGATTTGCGTAAGTGAACAATGAACCTATCTTATAAAGTTCCTGCTAGGAACAGGAACCCGACTATACTAGAATTCTGGAGGCGCATAAAGCGCTGGGTAGCGGAAACTACTGTTGGGCTTGGTGGGACACTTGGTTTCGATTGAGAAGGAGAAAATCAAAGCCTACACCAAAGGCTTACCATCAGGGATGAGGGATTTGGTACAGGTATCCAAGGTCGCAACCCTTCGAGCGGCAATCGAGGAAGCACAGTTAGTGGAGGATTCTTACGAGCCGAGCAAGGTCGAGAGAAGTGGAGGAGCAGAGAAAAGAAAATGGGAGGGGAGTTCCATACCCTCCAAGAGGTCCAGATCATTCAACAACAATCAAAGGGGAACCGACCCTAGGCGGGATGTTCCGTGGTGTTCAAGGTGCCGAAGCAAGCACACTGACCCTTGTAATTCGGGGTCAGAGTCGTGTTTTAAATGTGGCAAGCCCGATCACAGTATTGACGAGACGATTATAATGGTATAATAGTACGGTTAAATTAAAAAATATTCAATATTGAGCTCGTTTTGAAGGTATTGACGAGACGATTATAATGGTGTAATTTGTAAAAAAAGAAACGTATTTTTTCATTGCATTTTTGTTTATATACGATTATTTGTGTTAAAATGATAAATGTGTAAAATGAAAAATGAAAAAACAAGGGATATAAAGTAAATTAAATAATTAATTGTAAGGGTGGTAAATGTAATATTTAATTTTAATAGCTTTCCAAAAACCGTTTTTCAAGAACTACTTTTTTCAAGAACCGTTTTAGAATTTTAATTATACTAGAAGCGTACTCGCGCAATGCAGCGAGATACATCACGATTTTAATGTTTCATTTTATTTTATTTTTTTGTTGATTTACAGTACGATTTTGGATGGTTTTGAGAAAGTGATAATGTTTTTTTTTATAAATTTGTTTAATTTAGGCTTAATAATATAATGTTTTTTATATAAAAAAATTAAGTATTTTGTTAGAATTCAATGATTATCTTATATATTTTAATGACATCTAGAAAAAATAACCAATTACATATTTAATAATATAATTAAAACAAAATTATAGTAATATAATAAATTAATTAATAGTGATACATGGAAATGTTTGCATAAAAGGAAGACCCTGCACATACCAAATTGGTGGGTATTAGAAGCTTGCAGTAGTAATATATATCTTGTACTTTAATACTTGTAAATTAAGAGATTTTTAAAATCTTGCATAAAATGATGGTACCTTGTGCCTAATAATTTGTATTTAAGAGTTTTTTTATCAGTGCTTTATAATATAGTATAGATTAGTGTGTGACATCAAGCGTTGTACGGTGATAAAAAATATTTTGTTTACAAATATGTAAGTTAATAAGTATATCATTAGAACTGAGATATCTTATAACTATCTACTTGTAACTCATCCCTATTTAAAGAGTTTTTTGATTAATGAGAATTACAGATTCATTATCTCCATATATTATTGTTGTGTTCGGTTTTTCATTTAACACGTTATCAGCACGTAAAGCTCAAAACCGTTTTCCACCGCCGACAAACGGTTGTTTTGCCCATTGTTGGCCACAGTTGAACTCGTCAAATTACGTCGCTACTGCGTTATCTCTCGCTCATTGTCACGTATGTCAAAAATTCTAGTAAGTTTTCTATCAATTTTTTTGTAAATGAATATTATAAAACCATGTTAGAAAAAAAAAATATATATATAGTTTATGATTTGATCTATAGAATACTTCCATTGTATTTTCGTTGTTGATATAAATTGAATTGAAAAAAAAAATTATAACAAAATCTTATTCATAATTATTTAATTTATTGAAATAGTTAATTATATAGAAGTGGATATCGATGTGAGAAAAAAATACATGAAAAATTAATCATATGAATTTTTATGAGATATTATTGTGATTTAGATGTAATTATCTAAATTAAATAGTTATATACTTTCGTTTTTTAAGTCTTTTTTTTTTGTTGTAATAAAAAAAAACTTGTGATATGATCCGCATCTTGAGCCTATGTTTTTTTTAATTAATTAAATAAGAATTTTAATATGTTTTCTATTAATTGTTTATTAGATTTTTTATTTAATAAATATTTATTATGTTAATATTGTCTTTTCATCTCATTTAGTTTTAATTGGATAATTTAAAATATATTATTTTGAACATATTAGCGTTATATATCCACGTAGGTTTGTTTTGATATATTAAATCTTGTTAATTTAACTATTTAAATATCATCGTTTATCTTCTTAGGGGATGAATTTAATTTACTTCATTTAAACTTAAATTAATTATATTATTATGAGATATGATAATATTTATCGTTTTGAACTATTATTATTTATTAATGTTTATCGAATTAGATTACAATCTTCATATATTTAGATGGTTAATTTAAATGTTTATCTTAATATTCGTATGTGTAGATGTTTATCCAATTAGTTTACAATGTTATTGTTTATTTATTATTTGTTTATGTTAATATTTAAATGTTTATCTTAATTATAATTCACAATCTTATAACTAATTTTTGGAAGTTACACTTCCAATCCCCATAACTTTTGTTATTTTGCCAAATGCTCCAAAATAGCATGAATGTTAAACTATTATTCAAATACTTATTTTAATTGTGAGTTCCTACTCATAATTTTCAATTTTATAATTAATTTTTGGAAGTTACACTTCCAACCCATATATTTTGGTTTTCTAACCAAAAGTTCCAAAAATAGTATTAAGATGTTAAAGTTTGAATTTGACTTTATGTCAAAACCAATAATTATTTGTCTAATGGAAAAAACTCTATTAAAATACTATTAATGTGTTAAAATGTTAAAATTGGTTTCATATGCCAAACTCATAGTCATTTTGGCCCCATGTCAAATGCTCTATAATATTTAAATGAAATAAATCACAAGATATCAACTAGATTTTGTCAAACGGGTGTAACCAGTCATAAGATTTATAGGGACTTAAGAAATCAATGTGATTCCCCTACTACCTGGAAATCCAATAGATTGAGTGATTTCTTTGTCGCAAATTAAAATATTGATGAAGTATTATCAACAAAATTAAAGCATACAAAAATCCAATATGGTTATGATAATGAAATTTCATACATAAAATAATAATTATAATCACAATCCGTTGTCTTATTGAACAGAAAATCATATATTATCCCTTATATATGTAAATGGTTGAAACAACTCATCCTGGAATCAACGTTGTTAGAGCATAAATATGTTGGATACAAGATCATAGAAGATTGAAGACTGAAGGTCAAAGCTAAAGTCAACTCTCAGCATCAAAGTCAAAGTCTAGTGTAATAAAGTCAAATTTTGTATTTTCTGTTTAATAATGTTTGCGCGTTTTAGTGTTGTGAGTGAACAATGTTTAGAGAGTTTGTGTGCGTGTGTATAAATAGTAGGTTGTGCGTGTAATCTTGTAACAAGAACAAGTAACAAAACAGATAGTATATTGAGAGTTTCAGAGTTAGAGAGAGAAAGTGTGTTGAGCGTATTTTTGTATTTGAGATTTGATTGTGAAATAAAAGTGAGATTAATGAAATCAATTGTCATAGTTTGATTTGCATTGTTATCTGGGATAACAATTGGTATCAGAGCAAACTTAATTCAGAAAAACAAGGATCTAATTCAAGATTTGTGATCGAAAGTTTTCAAGAACTCGCAAGTTCCTGTTCAGAATCAATTTCTGCAATTTTGTGATGATTTGAATATGATTTTAGTATTGTTGTAATCGTTTTTAAGTATAGAACATATTTCATTTGTATCTCATAGCCTAATTCGTATCTGTTTAGATTGAATTTTGGATTTTTCATAGTTTTTGTTCGAAGTGTTTAGACGTACTGTAATAGGATCAAATGTGTAATGTTTTGTGTTTGATTTTGTAATTCACTAGTTGTAATATGTTCGAAATCAGTTCTTGAACGATTCTACAAAGTTTCAAGTGAATTGGTGAAAGTTTGGATCGAAATTAGTGCGAAATTCGAGTTTTTGGAACTGCAAGTCAAGAACTCGCTAGATCCAGAGAACTCGCAGAGAAAGAACTCGCAAGTCAAGAACACGCTAATCGAAGAACTCGCAAACAGTTTTGTGCGTGAAGCAAGAACTCGCACAACACTAGGTGCGAGTTTGTACTGTTCATCACCTTTGTCATGCGCGAAGTGAAAGTTGCGAGAAGTATTCATTGTGCGAGTTTCCATTTAGCGAGAAGTATCCTGGTTAAATTTTTTTTAAGTTCAAAACTCGCAAGTCATGTTCTTGCACGTTTGCATTTAGCGCGAACCAAGTTTCTGAAAAATTTTCTAAGTCTCAATCTCGCAAGGTTTTGCGTGAAGTTCCAAAACTCGCACATAGTGGTGTGCGAGAACTAAGAACTCGCATAAGACATCTTGCGCGGACCTTAGTTCTCGCATCCGGTGTCTTGCGCGAACCACAAACTCGCACAACCCAGTGTGCGAGAAGTGATTTCACTTGATTCTGTTGTGTGCGCGAAGTTCAAACGCGCAAGTTACTGTTTTTGTGCGAAGTTTGTATCCTTTGTTATGCGAGTTTCATACTTAGAATTTTTCTGAGTTTTTCCAGATTTAAACAATTTTTTTCAAAATTGTAATATGGCCTTTAATTGTCTAAAAAATTTCTCTCGGGGCGCTGCCCCAGACCCCGCAAGGGCGTTGCCCCTTGACCCCACCTGCTAACCGGGTAGCGGGACCCCCGTGCTAAGTCTGCGGAGGGGGACAAAGTTTTTCTTTACTTAGAATATTTTCTGATTTTTCTGAAATTTAACTAAGCTTGATTTTTGTAGATCCAGTTTTTTTTTTCTGAATTTTGACGATCATGGTAAGCAGTGTAGATCAAGATGACTTCAAAATACGCTCTCTCTATTGGTACGGACGTAAAGCCTCCTGTTTTATTCAAAGGTGAATACGAACAGTGGAAGGATCGCTTTCTCGACTTTGTTGACCGTCACGCAAATGGGGAAAACATTCTATTGTCCATTACAGAAGGTCCCATGATTCCACCTACTGTCGAAATACCAGACGATGAATCCTCAGACAGTGAGGATGGAGACGAAGACAGAGTGAGAAAGATGAAACAGTTCCGAAGGATTTTGCCCAATATTCTGATGAGCAGAAAAACCGTTTCAAAGCCGACAAACAAGCAAGATCTCTTTTGTTACAAAGTATCCTGAATGAGATTTATATCAAGATAGACAGCTACAAGGAGAATGCAAAGAAGATGTGGGATCAGTTATGGAAAATGATGATGGGCTTTAAGGTAGGAAACCAGATGAAGGTGGTCAACTGTATCAACAACTATGAAGAGTTTAAGGCCAAAGAAGGTGAGAGCTTGGACGAAACTTATGAAAGATTCGTGCTTCTTCTGAACGAATTATCTAAGAACAAAGTAAAGAAGAAGTAGATCGAAAACAACGTGAAGTTCCTCAGCATCTTACAGCCGGAATGGAAAAAGCATACCCGCCAGATGAAACAGATGAAAGATTTGAGCGACATACCTCTCCATGAAGTTTACGAGACTTTGAGATAGAATGAGGAGGAAGTTGAAGAGAAAAGATCTGAGAAGAAGAAAACTGAGAAAGTATCTAACCCCATAGCCTTGGTAGCTGGAGAGAAGGAGAAAGACAAGAAAAAGAAGAAAAAGATAGTTATTCCCAGTTCTGATTCTGAGCCTGATTCAGATAGTGACGATGGTGAAAACCTCAAGCAAGCTATGCTTCTACTGACCCGAGCATTCTAGAAGAATTTCTATAAGAAACCGGGTTCAAACACACAGAGATACTCTTCGTCAGGTTCAAAGAATCATGAACATAGGGAAAGAGTTGAAGGCAAAAGATTTGAGGAAAACCAGTATGTGGAAAGAAATCCGGATGAGAAGAAAAAGTATCTGAATGACTATGTTGGTGCTGAAAAGAAGACATACGACCTAATCAAATGCTACAATTGTGGTAAGGTCGGTCATTATGCAAAGGACTGTCGGAAGCCAAAAGTCAGAAACTCGGAATATTATAAGAACAAGATGCTCTTAGCCAAACAACAAGAAGCTGGCAAGGCACTCATGGCTGAAGACGAGTTATGTCTAGATCATTCGGATGAAGAGGACAGAGAAGAAAGTGCTCACATGTGTTTGATGGGCAACACAGTGAAGTATGATGATTCTGATAAAGAAACAACTGATGAGGTAATTAATCTTTCTAAATCTGATTTTATGATTAAAATGGAAGCTATGATGGTCGAACTTCAAGATATCCAAAAGAAACTGAAAAAGGAAAAGAGCAGAGTTGAAAAGAAAAATCAAAAGATCTTTGAACTTAACAAGCAAGTTGTTGGGAATAAAGATTTGATTAATTCTCTACGCAAATATGTTTCTGATTTTCAACAAGAAAAAGATTGTTTTGAAAGTAAGATTTCTGATTTTAAATCTAAAATTTCTAAGTCTGTTTCAGAAAAGCAAGAAAATGTTCTAAAAGTTTTTAAATTGCTGGTTGAAAACAAGACTTTAGAGAAGAAGATAAATGGTTTGGAAGCCAAACTTTATACACGAGGTCAAACAGATCAAACTATTTTTCTAATCACCCCGAATGAGGAAGCTGATGTAAAAGAAAAGTGGGGTCTTGGTTATGAGAACCCATATTATCTTAAGAAAGCTATAAGAAAACAACCAACACTGTATAATTTTGATTTTCTTTATGCTGCTGGTAAATATCATCATTTAAAACCCAAGTTTGTTACCAAATCATCGGATGAGGTTGAGGCTAAAGAAGATGAGAAAAAGGAAGAATTTAAAGAAAATGCAACCACCATTTTGCTATCAAAAGCTGAATGATAGTTACAATTCTGAAAAACCAAAGGTTCTTTCAAACGATTATTTTGTTAGCTATTCTACTTCTGAGATGGAGGCAAAACCAATTAAATCTAAAATTTATGTTCCTCCACTTATTTTAGAAAGCAAAATAATTGAGCTTGAAAATGCTTTATTTGATGAAAGAATCTTGGTAGACTTAGAACAAAATGTATTTTCAGCTGTATTAAAGAACACTGTTTTCAAAAATAAATCAAATAAGTGTTCTACATCTTCTAAAGCACCTCATACTTCTGAATCTGATTTTGATGACTTATTTGAGTCTGCAAACGATTTTTTAAATTCTGATGAAGGGTGTATAAATGAGATTGATATGTTTGATTTCAATGCTAAACTTCTAGATCATTCTACTTTTGTCATTAATGGTCAAGCTTTATCAAGTGTGAATGAAGTTGGTGAATCATCAACTAAGGTTGGTGACACAATTTCTGTGAATGCTGATTATTATGCTAAAGGTAAGAAGAAAAAGAAACGACATTCACAGAAACAGAACAACACTGGTAAGCAAAAGAAAAGACAATCTCAGAAATCTGACTTTCCTAATAAATCTAAATCTTATGTTTTAGTAAAAAGGGAAAGATCTGAAGAACGAAAAGAATGGCGACCAAAAAGGAAGATCGATGAGAGTTCTGAATCATCTCCTGATATGAATTGTAATAGATATACTAGTAGTTCTTCTGATGTAATTGGTAGTGTTGCTTCCAATAAACAAAACCTTGTAATTCCTTACAAGCAGTATTCAATAAAGCAATTACTCCGATTATCTCAATCTACTACTATGTCATCTAATTATAGACGGAATGGTTTTGTCTCTCACCGATATTCTAATGATTGGTTTGGAGATTATCATGTTTGTTCTTATAAGTCTTTTACTTCAAAAGTTTTTCAAAAGTTAAGAGGATCCATATATAAATGGATACCAAAATCTTGTGCTAAACCGTTAGGACCCACTTTTAAATGGGTACCTAAAGTTATTCTTCCTTGATTTCTCTTATGCAGACCCGTTATATGTGGTACTTGGATAGCGGGTGCTCCAAGCATATGACTGGGCAGAAAGATTTATTGTCTAATTATACAGAGAAATTTTGCGGGAATGTAAGATTCGAAAACGACCAATTTTCACCAATTTTGGGATATGGTGACATCATTCAAGATAAGGTGACGATAACGAAGGTGAGTTATGTAGAAGGATTAGGGCACAACCTGTTTAGCATTGGCCAGTTCTGCGACAAAGGATTAGAGGTGAATTTTAAAGCCAAAAGTTGCTTTGTGCGTACTGAAGATGGCAAAGAACTTTTGGTCGGAAATAGAAAATCCAACCTCTACACAATAAATCTTTTAAAGGTCCAAACTGACAGTGAGGTTTGCTTACTGACAAAAGCCTCGATGCAGCAAAGTTGGCTTTGGCACCGAAGGCTGTTACACCTGAATTTTCGTTATATGAACAAATTGGTCAAAGGCAGATTGGTGAAAGGTCTTCCTGAGCCGAGATATGAAAAATAACATCTGTGTGCAGCATGTGAAAAGGGTAAAATGAAGAGGGCAACTCACAAGCCGAAACCCGAACCGAGTACAAGTTCTCCGCTTGAACTTTTGCATATGGATCTATGTGGTCTTATGCGTACTCAAAGCATAGGAGGAAAGAAATATGTGTTGGTAATTGTGGATGATTATTCGCGTTACACCTGGGTAAAGTTTTTAAGGACAAAAGATGAGACGTCCGAAGTACTCATCAACTTTCTGAAGACTACCCAAGTGAACTTGCAGAAGACAGTAAAGTTTCTAAGGACTGATACCGACACAGAGTTTAAGAACAAGACTGTTGGAGATTATCTCGAATCTGTCGGGATAACGCATCAATTCTCTGCTGCTAGGACGCCCGAACAGAATGGAGTAGTGGAAAGGCGCAATCGTACGCTAGTCGAGTCCGCTCGCACTATACTCAGCCAGTCAGATCTACCTCTATTTCTGTGGGCATAAGTTGTCTCTACTGCATGTTATACGCAGAATAGATCAATTATTCACAGACGGTTTGGTAAAACTTCTTATGCATTGATTAACAATCGTACACCTAGCATTAAATACTTTCATGTTTTTGGATGCAGGTGTTTCGTATTGAATGATAGAGAGAACTTAAATAAGTTCGGACCAAAGGCTGAAGAAGGAATCTTCATTGGATACTCACAGACATCTGCTGCATATAGGATATATATGAAGAGCTCCAAGATTGTGATAGAAAGCATCAATGTCACATTTGATGAGGAGGTGGCTTCTGAACAACGCAGTTCAAAACCCGTGATTACAGGAGTTTCAGCTTCTGGACAGATCAGTCCAGAACCTGTGTCTAATGAGAATAATTCGAATAAAGCTTCAACTTCTACATCTCATTTATCTGAATTAGATTTGTTGTTTGAATTTTTCTATGATGAGTTTCTAGGATCTAAACTTCCTAAATCTGTTGTGGTTGACAGGTCTAAAGACTCAACGACTAATCATCCGACTACTTCGGACGTATCTACTGAACTAGTTCCCCCGGTTCAGAAAGAAGCTCCAATTCAAACAGTTACTCCTTCAGTTGAAGTTGCACTTGAAAATGTTGAAGCAAAATTTAATACTTCAGTTGGCTGCACTGTCATGGATCATCAACAGACTGACCAAGCTGTCCCAACTGAAACTTCTGTACAAGAGACTTCAACTGTACTCCCAAATAATACTGAACAAGAAGAAACTGATAGTAGATATCTAGATGAGAACTATGATCAATCTATATCGAATCCCCTTCCTCACGAACACAAGTGGACCAAAGAGCATCCGATAAGCCAGATAATTGGAAATCCAAATTTACCGGTGCAAACTAGGTCTGCAACTTTGAACATGTGTATGCATGATTCCTTTCTGAGTAAGATAGGGCCAACTCGAGTATCAGAAGCTATCGCCGACTCATATTGGGTTACTGCTATGCAAGAGGAGCTAAATCAGTTGGAAGCTTTGAAAGTCTGGAGACTTGTACCAAGACCTGAAGGAAAATATATTATTGGTACAAACTGGGTATTCAAAAACAAGAAGGATGAAGATGGTATCGTAGTCAGAAACAAAGTACGACTTGTTGCCAAAGGTTACCGGCAAGAGGAAGACATTGATTACGACAAGACTTACGCTCCAGTGGCACGTATAGAAGCAATTTGCATGTTTATAGCATACACTGCTCATAAAAACTTCACCGTCTATCAAATGGACGTGAAGACTGCTTTACTGAATGGCATACTTAAGGAGGAAGTCTATGTCTCGCAACCTGAAGGCTTTGTGAATCCAGATAAACCAGATCATGTCTATATCTTGGATAAAGCACTTTACGGTCTTAAACAAACGCCTCGAGCCTGGTATGAGGTATTATCAAAATTTTTGGTCAAGTCTGGATTTACAAAAGGTAAAATCGATACCACTTTATTCATTAAAAAGGAAAAAGCCGATATCATTCTTATTCAAATATACGTGGATGATATAATATTTGGATCTACAAATCCTAAATTCTGTAAGAATTTTTCAAACCTCATGGTGTCTAGATTTCAAATGAGTATGATGGGAGAGATGAACTTATTTCCCGGATTACAAGTAAAACAATTTTCAACGGGGATTTTTATAAACCAAGTTAAGTACATTTTTGATATTCTTCGGAAATTCAAAATGGAAACTTGTAAACCTATTGGTACCCCGATGGCACCAGGAACTAAAATCAGCATGGATCCTTCGGGAAAACCTGTTGATGTTAGAACCTATAGAGTAATGATTGGTTCTTTGATGTATCTTACTTCTAGTAGGCCAGATATTATGTTCTCTACATGTCTATGTGCAAGATATCAGGCTAATCCTAAAGAATCCCATATGTCTGCAGTAAAGCGCATATTTAGATATCTGAAGGGGACTGCAGATCTTGGTCTGTGGTATCCTAAAGATACTGGTTTTGAACTGACGACTTACTCAGATGCAGATCATGCTGGATGTATGTTAGACAGGAAGAGTACATCAGGTCATATTCAATTTCTTGGAGATAAGCTCGTTAGTTGGGCGTCAAAGAAACAACTTTGTGTTTCCATGTCGACTGCTGAAGCAGACTATGTAGCTGTTGCCAGTTGCTGCTCTCAAGTATTGTGGACGAGGACACAACTTCGAGACTATGGTTTCAAGTTCAACAAAATTCCGATTTATTGTGATTCGAAGAGCGCCATTGCCATATCTGCAAATCATGTGCAACATACAAAAACAAAACACATCGATGTTAGATATCATTTTATAAAAGATAATGTCGAAAAAGGTACAATAGAACTTTATTTTGTAAACACTGATTATCAGCTTGCTGATTTGTTTACCAAGCCTCTCGATGAAAAGATATTTAATTTTCTTATCTCGAAACTTGATATGCTTAATCTCAAGACATAATCTGTGATTACATATTAAAGTTTTTCTTATTGTTATTTTTCTTCATTTCTTTATCTTTATTCTGAAAAGATATCTGCACTTTAACGTGTGTTCATGTTTTCAGGGGGAGTGAGAAAAGATGATTAGATGATCAATATCCATTTGAGGGGGAGTTAATCATTTTTGCATATGTTTGTTATTGATAAATTTTCTGTTGTATAAATGCAGGGGGAGTAAGAGTAAAGAAAATGAGTAAGGATTATGACTTCTGATTATTTCAGATCAGAACTCGTACATTCAATGTTTTACTGCTTTATGTCATTTTATTTTTCAATAAAATTTTGTGAATAAATTTTGTATTTTGACGGTTTTTTTGACTGATGCAGATTGAGAAGATGCTTACAAGATCATATCATTATGACTTTACGCTTGACTTGATGAGATTTAAGATCGAACGAAAGGTTTATTTCTTATCTTAATCTTATATATGGTTGAAAGAAGGACGACTTTCGATCATAGAAAACATGTTTTTAAACGTTCAAACCACTTCTCGATTCTTAAACAGATTTTATGAATTGGAAGTGTGATTTTAAATGGTTTTCATGGTACTTGTGCTGAAATGTTTATAAACCGTGTGTTTTTTAAAGATAAATACTTGTGTATTATCTTTTCCATATACTGTCAAATATCCATATACTGTCAAATATTCATACACACAGAGGTTTAATTTTTGTTGAATATGTTCTTACCATGTCTCATAATTGAAACAATTTTCGATGGTAAGACACCCCATTTGAACTTCAATGAATTTTGAGTGTGATTTCATTTCGAAACGTTCTTTCAAAAATGTCTATATATTGTTTCGTATAGACAACATCCAATTTTTGCTGACCTAAACCTTAATTGCTAAATCATTTCTATTTGATCTTTTCATACAATGTCAGATTTTCAAACAAGTTTCTTGCATTCATTTTCATTCATTCAATATCCTTGTTTGAAAAATCTTCAATGTTTAAAATGCTCAAATCTTCATGATTACATCCATGAGCATATATACATCTGACTTGTATATTTTGTGCTTTAACTGACAAGTTAAACCAATTGAACAACATGTTCTTTTAGGACAATACATGGGTTCTTTGTGTGAGCTTAAATGAAACTTCTATAGATTCACGTTAACCAGTGTTTCCTACCCAAGAAGTTAATCCTTGAGTAATTGATTGTGTGAGGAGTCAAAATACTGAGTGTGGGTTGAGTGATGAGGTAAAATGTAAAAGTGAGTTTGGTTAGATGTGAGCTCAATGTTTAAAAGAAAGAGGGTGAGAGATCAGAGTAAAAGAATATCAAACTCTACACCAACTACTTTCTGATCCGGGCAACCACATTACTTGTGTTTCACAATTCTTCGTGAATATTATTGAAACAGACAACTAGCCCATGCCAACTCTTGATACAAACCCTACCAGTCACTCATTTTCTTCTCAACAAGAAAATGTTTCAATATTTCAAGGGGACGCAACACATATGCTATCTGGTTTTCATTTGGAAAATCTGGATATTGAAAAAGAAGGAAGTCTGCCCCACCTTCGCACTTCGATCATGCACAATTGAGTCTGTGTATAATTACTGTTGCCTCAATGGTTTACACAATTTTGAGCCTTATAAAAGCAATCATTAAGTACTTAATTCTTCCGAACATTTGCACAAACACACAAGGAAATTTGTTTTTATTGTCATAATGTTCATAGAAATTCCTTTGTGGTGTTTCGATGATTGAATGGAAGCCCTGGGGGAGTGAACATCACAAAAACTCCTTTCCAATGTGTATTCGTTACACACAGTAACTTTGTGTTACAGACAGGCATATTAACTGATTCATTTGTTGATTCAGGCATTACATTCTAATTTGTCTGGATTTGAAAAGATTCAGATGAATATATTATTTGGATTGACAAATAATCAGAGGCTCAGTATGACAGATAAGTGGTAAGAAAAGATTTCAGATACATTTTTTGTAAAAGTTTTGATGATTTCATGCTTCTTTCATCAAAAAGGGGGAGATGACAAAGTTAAAGAAATGTCTGGTAATAACAGTTTGTATCATAGATGTGGGAGAAGATCAAGTAATGATTGTAAAAGAAAGTTGTTAAAGAAAGTTTGCTGAAAGATTGTTGAAAGATGGAATGGAAAGTTTCAAAGATTTCTGAAGATGAGCTGAATTTACAGAAATTTTCTTTGAAGATATTTTGATGAAGCATTCTAAGCTGAAACTGTAGATAATCCCTTTTTGAAGTTTGAAAGAGGTTTGATAGATTTTGGAGAGAATACAGAAATTTGTGAAGATTGTTTTGAGTTTAAAGAGAAGATTGAAGTTCAATGTCTATTTTGTTAAAGACTGACAAAGGGGGAGATTGCACAGATTGCAACAAAGGGGAGATTGTATTGCTAAATCTTTGTGAGATGATCTTGAATCCAAAGGGGGAGATTGTTAGAGCATAAATATGTTGGATACAAGATCATAGAAGACTGAAGACTGAAGGTCAAAGCTAAAGTCAACTCTCAGCATCAAAGTCAAAGTCTAGTGTAATAAAGTCAAAGTCAAATTTTGTATTTTCTGTTTAATAATGTTTGCGCGTTTTAGTGTTGTGAGTGAACAGTGTTTAGAGAGTTTGTGTGCGTGTGTATAAATAGTAGGTTGTGCGTGTAATCTTGTAACAAGAACAAGTAACAAAACAGATAGCATCTTGAGAGTTTCAGAGTTAGAGAGAGAAAGTGTGTTGAGCGTATTTTTGTATTTGAGATTTGATTGTGAAATAAAAGTGAGATTAATGAAATCAATTGTCATAGTTTGATTTGCATTGTTATCTGGCATAACAAACGTCGTAAACTCAAAAGAATCTGAGTATCATAAATGTAACACCCTCAAACTCGGAAATAGCAACTAATTTAAAATTTTCTAAAATACATCGATAAATAATTTATCTACAAACACAATATAGGATTTAACCTCAATAAACACATTTATTCTCTACATACAGTCTATAATAAGGACGGGTGCTACTAAAACCCAATAATAATCACTATCTCCAACTGCGGAAGAATTCATCAATCTACTTACTCTCGTGTAAATCTATAGCTCAACTCCTCAAAGCATTGCTAGAACCAAACCCCAACTGGAACCCGATGCACATGCCGACAAATAAAAGGTTAGGCTTAACGCCTAGTGAGCTCAAGAGTTTTCGTTAGAGATAAATAAAGCGATAACTTTAGGAATGTTATTTAAAATCATGATTTCCCAAAATGCAATACAACTAATTTGGAAACAGCTAGAAATGAAATACATTAAATCTTAAAACAATCTCCTTTCATCATTCATCCCTTTCGTGATTAAAATCATAAAACACACGTCTCTTTAAATAAAGCCAAAACCCAAAGCGCACGTAAAACATAAATGATATTATAATGATCAAACGTTGAAAACATAGATAACTCAAACTTCCAAGACATCCTAATAACTCGAATGAGTTTCAATAACCGAAACCTTAAAACATAGATAAATACCCATACTCAAACGTCTCCGAGAACATGGATTATAAAACTCCATAACCAAAACCACACCTATTGGTGACGGGGAAGACCCGATTACATTGTACGTGACGGAACACAAAATACGTCACATAGTTATGTAGTAAATCAAAACATGTGGGTTACACATAAAACACCCACCGAGCTCAACTACTCCAAGTCTATTGCCCGAAAACATCAAGTCAACCACTCCAGGTCTATTCTTGAGAGTCCCCAAAACCGGGCAACTCGGGCATAATGGATTTACACCTTACTGTCCATGGGACGCTACCCGACCGTATAGGCCCACACCCTACTTACCATGGAGCCCGATGCCTATTCCGTGCCAAATGGTGAACCAACTTCCCAAACGGGGACAGAGGAACACCGTGCCTATGGATCCATTGCACTAACTAAACCATTACATGACTTAAAACGAATAAACTAACGCGTTTAAAGTATGTAACTCTCAAATAAGATGCAATAAATGCAAATCATAACCAAACGCTCTACAATGAGCTATTAAAACGGACAAGTGTCCTCAAAACCCAACAAAATCCAAACCGAGCCATAAGCTCGACAAACCCAAAGACCCAACGTTGAAAATCATAAAATGAAATCAAATATAAACAACCCGTACTCATATAAACCTATGCTCCAAAACATGTGATTAATTCCAACGTAGTTTAGATTGGGACAATTCATTTTCCAAGTGAGTTTACAACATTTATTCTTTCAAAACGTCCTATAACATAAAACCATGCATTTCTCCAAAACTCAAATTGAAACACATTTATACTCAAAATCTACTTCCATAAAATACCAAAATACATGATTTATTTATCATAATGCCCAAAATCCCAAAGATGTGTGCTAAATAAGTTTATAAAGTTAAACACCTTTAAAATAACCAACTTATCAGCAGTTAACAAAACTTGTCAGCAGTTAAAAAAACTTATCAACAGTTAACAATTTCGTGTAAGGCACAAAACCCTTTAAAACAAACATTTTGGCATGTACACTGTTTTCACAAATCAAATTGAACTCACCTTGCTAGATTTAGGTTAAATCTAGATTTTACCCACTTAGAGCTCCTTTGAAGAAACTTGAATCCTCCAAGCCAAAAGTCTCCAAACACCTATATCCATACATTTCCAACCGTAAATAACCACATTCAACCATATAGAAACATTCCCCAAACATTACACATCAAAATCTCCATTTTGGTCCAAACCCAAATTTCGACCTAGATTTCTCCAAAACTATCAAACCCGAAATTGATAAGCCACACACTAGGATAATCATCAATGGAGCATTTATAACTTATGTTAAGGTTTAGAAATGGAAGGGATACACTTACCACTTAGGTTTTGATGAAAACCTAGAAAACCCAACAATGAGCTTGAGGTTGAAGATGAAGATGGAGATGATGAAACCTTGACCCTAACTTTCCATATTACCACTTGATGGTGTTTCATCTTCAATAAAACACAAGGATTTGAGCCAAAATAGGCTAGGGTTTGAAGGGGGGAGAAGGAGAATCGTTTGGGAGAGAGTGGAAGAAGTTTGGGTGAGAAGAAATGAGGAAAATGGCTGAAATTCGCGACTTAACAGCAGCCTACCCTCTTTGGGCGACATTGCCATGCGACAATGCCCAGGGCATTGTTGCTGGTTCTCCCAGCTTTCTTCTCGTTTACTGTTTTGGCCATAACTTCTTCGTTATAGCTCCGTTTTCACTCCGAAAAGGACCGTTGGACTCGTAATTGAATCCTTTATCCATCAAGACTATAAAATATAGGATTCAAGTCCAAAATCATATATCTTATTTTTCCCTTAAAATTAACGATTTCTGTACTAGCTTGAAACGATACCTTTTCGAAATCGGGGTGTTACAATAAATGAGTATATAAATCTCCTTTTGCAAGGTACAAGAAAATATCTAAGTCCATCAACTCCCTATTGACCCTAAAACCAACCTCTTGAAAAGGTACAAGAAAATTCCCTCATGTTTTGAGACGACATATAAGTCCTAACTTTCATAGGAATACATTTACTAGAAACCCTCAAAGAACTGTGGGATGTCCCGAAAGGGAGAATCGGGAGTATTCATGAATATGTACTTCCTGAACTAATCGTCTAGTGGAATGAAACCCACTTACTCGATTACAAAAAGGCAATTGATTTCAACAAAGAAATGTTATATCCAAAACACGTCTCAATCTCTGTGGTAATGAACTCACAAAAGATGACATGATTCCTAACATTATTTCCACCTTTCATATATAAGTAAATATTAATGAACCAATATAAGTTGGAATGAATCCTTTAGACAAACTCATCAACCTACTGCAAGTGGTTGAGAGACACAACAAGGTTATTTCAAATAACAACACTAGATATGTCGGGATAAAGAAATTTCCCGAGATCAATAATGAAAGTATTAGAGGTGGAAACAACTCTAAAGAATAGAAAGTGAAAGACAATTTCTCACACGTGGAGCTGATCAGAGAATGATTACTTTACAAAACTTAGGGGGAGAATGTTAGAACATATTTTATGTTCACTTTAGAAGTTTAGTAAAGTAATCAATATAAATGTATTGGGCCTTGTAATGGGTTTGGCCTTATAATGTATACAAGGGTTTGGGGGTATAAATAGGAATCATGTAATAGGTTTTAGGTTAACCTTCATTTTACAATGTAGCCGTATGATTACAATTGCTCTCTAGTAGTGTAGTTTTCTTGCTTTCAATAATATACTGATTTCTATCCCTATGAATCCTTGTTATTCTTTAATCAATACCAATCATGATCTCAAATGGACATATCAAGTGGTATCAGAGCTAAACAAAAACATATTTTTCTGCACGATCAGAGTCTGATTGGTTTTTGATAGAACAGTCATTAAAATTTCGATTTCTGTGTTTTGTAGTGAAATTGATTGTTCTTTATTGTTTAATTGATTCAGTGGTCACAATATATCATTATTGAGTCAATTGCTTGTATCAATTTCATCTCAGAAAGTCGAATCAATCGATTTTTGAGTTATTATGTTCGATTTTTTTTTTACTGTGGTTGAATCGATTTGGAGCTTAGAGTCGAAATTAGTATTGGGGTTCAACTACAAATGTGTTGTAAAGTTATTTTCGAACCTGTTGATAAAAGCTCAACTCAAGAATCGAAGTTTTGAAGATTTTATTGAAGAATGTTGAAAAATCGTTCCAAATCTACAGTTTTCGCAGGATTTTGTGAAGAACTCGCTAATGTTGGAAGAATTTGCAGAAAGAAGATTTTGTGTGAAGAATTCGCAGAAGGAACATTGGACACAACAAAATTACAAGGGAGGAATTCGCAAGTAGTCATTTGCGAAAGTTGACTGATTCGTAGACTACTGTGCCTTATGTTGTGTGCGAATTCTAAAGAATTCGCAGGCCACTTAGTTACGAAATGTCAAAGGTTTCGCAGATGTAGTCTTTGCGAAAAGTGGCTTCCATTATTGAAAATGTTCTAAGTTCAGAATTCGCAGGTAAGGGTGTTGCGAATTCTGAGGATTCTTAAATATATAGTTTGCGAAATGAGAGGATTCGCAGACATGAGGCTTGCGAAAGTTGGGAGTTCGCAATGCAAGCCTATGCGAATTGTGGTTCAGGCTTATGCCATCTTGCGAATTGTGCTCAAAATGCTACAGTGATATGCGAATTTTGATTGTTTGCGAAAGTTGATGTACTTTTTGAGAATTTTGACTGTTCTGAACCCAATTTATTACAAGTTTGCCCTGTTCCTGAGATTTTTACACGGAATGCATATGTGACATCACTCCTATCATATGTTGGTCACATATCATTTGCAACTGATCTATTCTTACACGAGTGCCCATGCCTGTCAAGATTTTCAGATTCTGGATTTTCAGATTTGGTCTCTGCTTGGATTGAGTTAGCTGCTTGAGCATCTGCAATCATCAGTCTGGAAAGCTTCTTTTGTGGTTAGACCGTTGATATCACTTTATCATTCTTCTGACTTGATCACTCAGTAGTATGAGCGACTGCAATCATTGTTATGCTATTTGAGTTGCAATTCAGAATCCTTAGCGCTTATAATCATCCAGCTGATTCGTGAAGAAAAGAGTTCTGGGTTTGATTATTCAGTTTTCTGGAGAGAAGTCAATATGAGTATTTTCTATCAGTTGTTGAACATTGCTTGCCTTCTACCCGTGCCTTGTAGTGTTGCTACCGGATGCTACCGCCCGTATTCTTATCAGATGAAGTTTTTAAGCTGAATTCTAATTTCAACTCATGGTTCACAGACAGATAAGATGTTATACACTGAAGATGCACTTGGGTGTCACTCCATAATCCACACATATCATTCTTGTGGGCGTTAAGGAATATGTTGGGTTTACAAGAGTCAAAAGCTGTCTTTATGTTTACTCAGTCGTCTACATCAGATCTGATACTTCAGTTGAAACTCCAAGGATAAGAGCTACAAAAGAGGGGGAGCTTAAGGATGCTTCGATGTTTATGCAACACTAAGTTTTATAAAGAAATCAAGGGGAGAGGAGCTGAAGCTGGAGCTGATCAGAGAATGATTACTTTACAAAACTTAGGGGGAGAATGTTGGAACATATTTTATGTTCACTTTAGAAGTTTAGTAAAGTAATCAATATAAATGTATTGGTCCTTGTATTGGGTTTGGGCTTATAATGTATACAAGGGCTTGGGGGTATAAATAGGAATCATGTAATAGGTTTTAGGTTAACCTTCATTTTACAATGTAGCCGTATGATTACAATTGCTCTCTAGTAGTGTAGTTTTCTTGCTTTCAATAATATACTGATTTCTATCCCTATGAATCCTTGTTATTCTTCAATCAATACCAATCATGATCTCAAATGGACCTCACAGTCATGACACTAGTTGGAAGGATTTTCCAATCCTTGGAGCAGAGATGCTACTACTACCCAGTTGATATTGGATAGTTAAAGAAGAAATACATTAATTACCAGTCATTTCGAAAAGGGAACAAGTTGAAAATTAACTATATCATATCTATGATTGGTTGAGTAAAATTTTATTTGAATGTGTTTTAACTATCAAATTAATTGTTTCTGCAAATATACACCCGAGTTTATAACAATTATAGATGTAAAAAAATACATCAAAACAAATACAAAACTCTCAATATTCTCCGTTCCGTGTAGGAATGTATCGAGGAAAACTTGAATTTTTTGACATCTCACACAATTTAAAGAGATAAACTAATATTTACTTTATAATTCATCCAACCATAATACTTAGACGATGTACTGTCATTTTTCTTGTTGGTACAAGATTAATAGTCACTGAAGCACTATATTAATAGAAACCCTGCTAAGATATTCATTATAAGAATGGAAATGGGTATATGTACCTTAACTCTAATGATATGAAAAGAACATATATTAGAGAAATTAACGTGTCAAATTAGTAGATTGTCCAAGTCATTAAATCACATTTTGTCACCAATAAAGAACTTTTGAACAATGACAAATATATGTTTCGACATGACCATGTAGGACACCATGGTCATGACATAGTGATCCATGTATTGCAAAATACACATAGATACATTCTCTTTCGAGTGAAAGGCAAAATGAGGCAAATTGCAACTGTTGACTTTTGCAGCATAAGAAGCAACAACACCATCATAATATGCCCTCTCGAATACCTAAAACTTTTGTATTCCCTGATTCTTAGCCAAGACAGGAATAAGACCATCCTAAATCTAAGGACATAATACAAAAATATTCCATTCTTACAACGAATACAAGGTGATATTTATAGACATAAACATCCAGAATGTGGGACATTAAAGTACTTTATGGTTCTGGTCTTGACACGATGAATGCACGTCGCATTATTGTCCACATGAAATGTTGCACTCCTAGCACTAGTTATACGTTTAAGGGCTCACAACCCTGATTATCTCAACAAGTCTACATGACTTGGAATGCTGGAGAATCTACATCATAAGGATTTGATGATTATTGCATATGTATTGGGATCAATGTAAAGTTTCTTATACCCCATGTGTATATATAAAATGGTCTCGTAAAAGTTGTTATCGAAAGAATATTGATTGTATCTAGGTAATTGGTTATGTGCACCAATTTACCCACATCTACCGGGGGTTATGCAAATTTACATGCAACTTTATTTATTCGTTTTTAGACCCACTACTAGCTAACCAGTCTCATGCGTACCAGTTGGTAACTGGATATAAGCCTGATATTTTACATTTATGCATGGTTGGTTATGTATTATATGTGCCAATTGTGCCCCCACAACGCACTAAAATGGGTCCTTAAGAAGACGATTTGGTATATGTTGGATATGAATCCCCAAAATTATCCGCTAATTATAAACATTGACTATTAATCTCTTTACCGCTAGATTTGCGGGTTGTCACTTTGATGAGACAGTCTTCCCGTCGTCAGGGGGAGATAGGAAAAAAGTATTTTCCAAGGGAACGACAGGAACTGTTCATGGAATATTCCCACTCTGTCTCATATTGATCCCCAAACTTCACAATGTAAAGTTGAAGTCAAACGAATCAGACTCGATACCTGATACGTTTAATGTTATTCCAAAAGTGACAAGATCACATATAGGAGATGCAAATATACTCGCAAGGTTAAAAGTCCCCAACAGGTGCACAACGCCATTGAAAAGTGCGTTACAATCACACATAGTGGAGGTGTGGTTGAGGTCCTAGCTACCAAATGGAAGCGGTGGAAGCTATTTGGTTCGATAGATACTATTATAAAGGAAGAGAATAGTGAGGCACATCCATTTATCATCAATACACAAAACTCTCATGAGATCGTAAAGTAAATTAAACCCAAACTCACTCAAAATGTGAATGGAAATTTAACTCCCGATCTATAAAATACAGTTAGAACTTTATTTCCCAAAACACCTAAAACACGGATGTGGCATAATACTCAAACCCATAAATCATGAATAAAATCCATATATGTAAAATGTCACCGAAAACATGGATAATAAAATTTAATACCCAAATAACACCTTCCGGTGACAGGAGAGACCCAATTCCATTGTATGCGGCGAAACATAAAGTTAAGCCACATAACCATGTTGTCGAACTACACCTCAGATCGTGACTGTATTGCCTGCTTAAAAAGCTACACCTCCAGTCAGAGTTTATTTCAACCCCTAATTACTCTGTATCCCCCATTGCCTGCTCTGCCTAGCTATACCTCAAGGATACACGATCTTATTACATGTTCATTCTCTAGTGGAGTTTCATCATCACGGTTCTCATTCGACCCCTAGTGCCTACTCCCTAGCATTCAAGATAGGAGCCTCAACTCCTTACTTGATAACTCATGATGTCTCACCCTCGTGCACAAGAATTAGAACATCAAGACCACAAAATCCATGGTCCCAGAGTACAACCCATAAAGGTTCATCTCCGCGAAACAACCGGGACAACAACAATGCCAACACGACATGTTTTCCAAGTGAGAAATCAAGACTCCTTACTGTCAATTATGACCGACTTACATGCCTATGGATCCAAATGCATTACAGTCTAAAATACATGACTCCAAATGAATGACACACGCACTCAAAACATGTATTCTCCAAAATAAAGTGCAATAAATGCAACTCACACCCAAAGCTCCACTTTAAGTTATTAAAACCGGACAAATGTCCCCAAGACCTGACAAAGACGAAAACCGAGCCTTAAGCTCAACCAGTCAAATGACCATATGTTAAAATCTTTAAAATGCAATAAAACACTAATCGACCAACGTTTATGCAAACACATGTTCCAAAATACATGAATAAACTCCAACACAATTTAGATTGGGACAAATCATTTTTCACATAAGTTTATAATCCCATTGACTCTTTCAAAACATCTCATAGCACGAGATCAAACATTTCCCATAATACACATTAAAAGTACAATTACTCCAAGGGATTTATGCTCGTACAATAAATCATTAAAATATCAATTTCGAAGATTTACTCATCAAAATAGTTGAAATACATCTTTCTCCAAAACCAAAAGGTTTATGATTTCCGAAATGTTCGCAAGGTTGGGAATGACCAAAGTCCAATGACCCACACGGTGGTATTTTCAGAACATTCCACAACACCAAATACACATATTTCCAACAACACTAAAATTGCATTCTTACCAAATAATCTCCATTTATGCAAATAAGTCATCAAAACATTTTCATTATGATACATTATCAAAATTCTAAAAAATCCCAAAGATGGGTGTTTCCCAAGGTTTATCAAATCAAATAAGTAAATTTCATAAAATAATCCAACGTTTGATAATTAACAAGTAAAACACATAAACACTTTAAAATGGACATTTTGGCATGTACATAGTTTTCACAAATCAACTTGAACTCATCTTGCTAGATTTAAGCTAAATCAAGATTTTACCCCAACTTGAGCTTTCTTGAAGAAACTTGAATCCACAAGCAAATCCTTCCAAAAACCTAGATTCACAAGTTTCCAACCATAAACATTCACATTCAACCATTTAGAATCGTTCCATAAACATTTTACATAAAGATCTCAACTTATATCAAAGCCCTAATTTCCATAAATGAAGAAAAGAAGAGATTACCTTAACCATAACTTCAATCCACCAACCAAAGATACTTCTAGGTCACCAAAATGAGCCCTACGCTCCCAATCTTCCAAATGATGAAAATGGTTGGTATTATTCCCAGATTTAATCAAGTTCTCATTACTAAAATCAATCAAAAACAAGATTAAACAATCTACCTGTTTTGATTAATCTCAAGATTCAATTACAAACTGATTTGAATCACTTTATCTCTCTAACCACAACTTTCTCTCTCTAACTCTGCGAATACAACAATTCTGTAAATGTTACAAGTTACTCTCTTACCACAACTACCAGCCATCTATCTATTAAAGCAAAAACAAACACACACTTATAAACTAAACAACAAGACTTTGACTTTGACTTTATTACACTTGACTTTGACTTTGCTTGAGAGTTGACTTTTGAGCTTTGACTTTCTTTAACTTTCAGCTTCAGTGAATATGATCTTGCATCCAACAAATCTGTGCACTAACAATCTCTCCCTTTGGATCAAGATCATCTCTAAAAAAATTTGCAATTCAATCTTCTTGCTTTAAGCTTAATTTGAACAATCTCCTCCTTTGTAAAACTTTAGTATTGAAAATCAGTCTTCTATTTATGCATGAACAATCTCTTCTTTCTTTGATCTTTAACAATCTGTAATCTTCCCAAAACCTGTCTTCAAACAAATAACAATCTCCCCAAAGGAAGGTAGAAACCTCTTTCAGACACTTGGAAAGAAATTATCTTCAAAAATCATTCAGAATTCTTTAGCAAAATATCTTCAAAGAAAATTTCTGTAAATTCAGCTCATCTTCAGAAATCTTTGAAACTTTCCATTCCAGCTTTCAACAATCTTTAACAAACTTTAATCAAATTGACATAAATTTCTCTTTTCAGCTCCACACTTTCTTTATCTTCTTCCCACATCTAATACAAACTGTTCTTTCCAAACAATTCTTCCAGACATTTCTTTAACATTGTCATCTCCCCCTTTTTGATGAAAGAAGGCATGAAATCATCAAAACTTTTACAAGAAATATCTCTGAAATCTGTTCTGACCACTGATCTTTCATACTGAACCTCTGATTATTTGCCGATCCAACAAGATATTCATCTAGATCTTTTCAAATCCAGACAAATGAGAGTGTAACACCTGAATCAACAAATGAATCAGTTAAGATGCATGTCAGTAACATAAAGTTACTGTGTGTAACAAATGCACATTGGAAAGGAGATTTTGTGATGTTCACTCCCCCAGGTCTTCTATTCAATCATCGAAAGACCACAAAGATATTTCTATGAACGTTATGACAAGGAAAACAAATTTCCTTGTGTATTCGTGCAAGTGTTCGAAAGAATTAAGCACATGATGATTGCTTTTATAAGGCTCAAAATTGTGTAAACCATTGAGACAACAACAGTTAAACATAGACTCTATTGTGCATGATCGAAGTGCGAAGGTGGGGCAGACTTCCTTCTGTTTCAATATCCAGATTTTCCAAATGAAAACCAGATAGATTATATGTTGCGTCCCCTTTAAAAAATATGAAACATTTTCTTGTTAAGAAGAAAATGAGTAGCTGGTGGGGTTATTATCAAGAGTTGGCATGGGCTAGTTGCCTGTTTCAATAATGTTCACGAAGAATTGTGAAACACTAGTAATGTGGCTGCCCGACTTAGAAAAAGTTGGTGCATAGTTTAATATTCTTTTACTCTGTTCTCACACCCTCTTTCTTTTTATCATTGAGCTGACATCTAACCAAACTCTCTGTTACATTTTATCTCATCACTCAACCCACACTTAGTATTTGACTTCTCACACTATCGATCACTCAAGGATTAACTTCTTGGGTAGAAAACACTGGTTATCGTGAATCCATAGAAGTTTCATTTAAGTCCTCACACAAAGAACCCATATTTTCCTAATAAAGCATATGTTGCTCAAATGGTTTAACTTGTCAGTTAAAGCACAAAATATACAAGTCAGATGTCTGTATGCTCATTGATATAAGCATGAAGATTTGAGCATTTTAAACATTGAAGATTTTTCAAAACAAGTATATTAAATGAATGAAAATGAATGCAAGAAACTTGTTTGAAAATATGACATTGTATGAAATGATCAAATAAAAATGATATATCGATAAAGGCTTAGGTCAACAAAAATTGGATGTTGTCTATATGAACCAATATATAGACATTCTTGAAAGAACGTTTTAAAATGAAATCACGCTCAAAATTCTTTGGAATTCAATCGGGGTGTCTTACCATCGAAAATATGTTTTAATATAGAGACATAGTAAGAACAAATTCAACAAAATAATAAACCGATGTGTATGAATACTTGAAAGTATATGAAAAAGATAATACGCAAGTATTAATCTTTGAAAACACACGGTTTATAATCATTTAAGCACAAATAACACGAAAACATTTAAAATCACACTTCCAAATCACGAAATCTGTTTAAGAATCGGGAAGTGGTTTGAACATTTAAGAACATGTTTTCATATCTGAAAGTTGTCCTTCTTTCAGATACCTATGAGATTAAGATTAGAAATAAACCTTTTCGATCTGTCTTAAATCTCATGAAGTCAACTTAAAGTCATAAAAATATGATCATTTAAGCTTTCTCTCAAATCTGCAAAAAGTCACAAGTCGTTAAAGTGAAAAGTTTATTCACAATCATTTATTGAAAAGTAAATGACAAAAAGCAATAAAACATTGAATGTAAGAGTTCTGATCTGAAATAATCAGAAATCATATTCCTTACTCCTCATTCATACTCCCCCTGCATTTATGCATCAGAAAAATTTAGCAATGATAAACATATGCAGAAATATGAACTCCCCCTCAAATGAATGTAGATCATCTAATCATCTTCTCTCACTCCACCTGAAATCACGAATACCTTTCAGTGTAGATATATTTTCAGAATAAAGATAAAGAAATGAAGAAAAATAACAATAAGAAAAAACTTTAGTAGGTAACCACTGATTATGTCTTAAGATTTAACATACCAAGTTTGGAAACGAGAAAATTAAATCTCTTTTCATCTAAAGGCTTGGTAAATAAATCTGCAAGTTGATAATCAGTGTTTACAAAATAAAGTTATATTGTACCTTTTTCAACATTGTCTTTGATAAAATGATATCGTACGTCTATGTGTTTTGTCTTTGTATGATGTACATGATTTGCTGATATGGCAATGATGCTTTTAGAGTCACAGTAAATCGGAATCTTGTCAAATTTAAAGCCATAATCTCGTAGTTGCGTCCTCATCCACAACACCTGAGAGCAACAGCAACATACTTCGCCTCAGCTGTTATTGTGGAAACACAAAGTTGTTTCTTTGATGCCCAACTAACAAGTTTATCTCCAAGAAACTGTATATGACTCGATGTGCTCTTCCTGTCTAACATACAGCCAGCATGATTTGCATCTGAGTAAGCCGTCAGTTCAAAACCAGTATCCTTAGGATACCACATACCAAGATCTGCAGTCCCCTTCAGATATCTAAAGATCCGTTTGACTGCGGTCAAATGGGATTCTTTGGGATTAGCCTGATATCTTGCGCATAAACATGTAGAAAACATAATATCTGGCCTACTTGAAGTTAAATACATCAAAGAACCAATCATTCCTCTATAGGTTCTAACATCAACAGGTTTTCCCGAAGGATCCATGCCGATCTTAGTTCCTGGTGCCATCGGGGTTCCAATAGGTTTACAAGTTTCTATTTTGAATTTTCGAAGAATATCAAAAATGTACTTAGCTTGGTTTATAAAAATCCCCGTTGAAAATTGCTTTACTTGTAATCCGAGAAAGAAGTTCATCTCTCCCATCATACTCATTTGAAATCTTGACACCATTAGATTAGAAAAGTTCTTACAGTATTTAGGATTTGTAGAGCCAAATATTATATCATCCACATATACTTGAATAAGAATGATATTGGCTTTTTATTTCTTAATGGATAAAGTAGTATCGATTTTACCTTTACTGAAGCCCGACTTGACCAAAAACTTCAATAAAACATTGTACCAGGCTCGAGGCGCTTGTTTTAATCCATAAAGTGCTTTATCCAAGATGTAGACATAATCTGGTTTATCTGGATTCATAAAGCCTTCTGGTTGTGTAACGTAGACTTCCTCCTTAAGTATTCCATTTAGAAAGGCAGTCTTCACGTCCATCTGGTAGACAATGAAGTTTTTATGAGCAGCGTATGCTAGAAACATGTGAATTGCTTCTATACATGCCACTGGAGCGTAAGTCTCGTCATAATCGATGCCTTCCTCTTGCCGGTAGCCTTTTGCAACAAGTCGTGCTTTGTTTTGAATTATGATACCATCTTCATCCTTTTTGTTTTTGAATACCCATTTGGTTCCGATTATAGATTTACCTTCTGGCTTTGGCACAAGTCTCCAGACCTTTAAAGCTTCGAACTGATTTAGCTCCTCTTGCATGGCAGCCACCCAATTTGAGTCGGCGAGAGCCTCTGATACTCGAGTTGGATCTATCTTACTCATAAAGGAATCATGCATACACATTGTTGGGTCATCTGAAGATTTGAAGATGACCTCCCGATCTTCCATTTTGTATCATCATACTTAGAATATTTTGAGGTTCTTTTAGCAGCTTGGTTTCTATACAAATGTTCGGTGAAGTCGAAGATCAGCCGAAGAAGACAAAGAAGGAGAATATCTCTCAAAGCGGATTGAAGATAGACTCCTCAGCCTAAATCCAAGTATGCCTACTTAATCAACACCATTGGCCAGGATGGTGCCAATCTCAAGTCTTCAAAAGCCGAAGACCTCTCAGTCTTCAGGAGCCGAAGACCTCTCAGTCTTCAGGAGCCGAAGACCTCTCAGTCTTCAGGAACCAAAGACCTCTCAGTCTTCAGGAGCCGAAGACCTCTTCGGAAGCCGAAAATTTCTCAATCTTCGGAAGCCGAAGACTTCTCAATCTTTCTCAATCTTCAGAGCTCGAAGATTTCTCACAAACACATTGTACTTTTCTGACAAAGTATATTTGTGATATCTTACATTGACGTGGACCTCATCTGAAGATCAGATAAAGTAAGTTATGTCTCCTACACCATTTTAAGGAAAGGTCTACACCATCCTGCATGTCAACACTTCAAGACAAAGTCGCCTCAAGACAAAAGGTACATCATGTACCATGCTGAAGACCTGCGTCCATCCCTTGCTCAACAGGTGTCCCATGCATTTAATGCATGAGGCACTATAAATATGGAGGATGGTTCAACATGCAAGATAACCAGTTCTACAACCCTCAAGTTCTCTAAGTGTCTGGCTTTCTCCTCTCTACGAAGTTCTTATTGTTTTCTAAGTGTTTTACAATAGTTCTTCATTTCTCTTAGTGTTAGATTGTTTGAGCAGATTCATCTGTTCTCTTCCGCAACAATCAAAAGTTTTCTATGTGTAATTCTTGATTTCAAATCAATAAGAATTAAATTAAGTGAAAAATTGTGTGTATTGTATTCAACCCCCCCCCCTTCTACAATACTCTTCTTGTTTATTTACTGCTATTTGGGACCAACAAGTGGTATCAGAGTGGTTTAGTTTAACTCAATAAACTAGATCCGTAATGGCAACCTCTTCTTCTTCTTTAAACAATGCTTCTTCTCAAAACACCACTACTGTTTCATACGACAATGGCTCTATAGCCAAACCACCAAGGTTTAACCCCAATAACTTCTTCTTGTGGAAAAGTCATATGATACTCTTTCTAGAAGGAGTTGATAGCAGATATCCAACTATTTTACATGAAGGTCCTTTTCTTCCTAGGGTTTGGGACCGGTACAATGCCAAAAAGGCAGATAAGGGAAATGCTGATGAGGTCTCTTCTGAGGAAGAAAGAACTCCAGCAAATGGGAGATACATTGTAAAGGATCCCAGTAAATATAATGATGAAGACATACGTCTTATAGCTCTTGATACTAAAGTCAGAGCCATCATTGCCCTTTCTCTGCCTGATGAGGTCTACCATTCTCTTGTTAACCTTTCTACCGCTAAAGAAATATGGTCCACGCTGTGTGTTCTTTACGAAGGTACGTTTGAGGTGAAAAAGAGCAGAAAGATTGCTCTTGTAAGAAAATATGAACTCTTTTCTCATGGAAAGGGTGAATCTCTCTCAGACTACTACAATCGTTTTAACAGTCTTCTCAATGATCTTAAACTTGTGGGTCGCATCTATGATAATGAGGAAGTTTTGTGCAAGTTTATGGACTGTCTTCCTGAGTTTTGGGAAAACATCTGTACTTGTATCAAGTCTACCAAGGATCTTGATTCCATGCCTCTCACTGCCTTGTATGACACTCTCTTCAATTATGAGCAGACTAAACTGCTTAGGAAGTCCATCACAAAAGACATCAAAGGCTCTTCTCTAGCTCTTGTCAGTGATTCTTCCAAAAATACTGTGTGTGTGTTCCTAGGATCACCTATCCCTCTGATTCTGACAACAATAGTCAAGAGGACCCCAATGACCCTTCAGAAGCCTATCTTAGTGAGGCTGATGATGAAAGAGAGGAGACCTCTGTAGCTCAGCTGTCAGAAGGTGTTGCCATGCTGGCAGGTTTTTCAAAAGGCAAACCTCGCTTCTCTTCTGGAAAATCCATGTTTTCTAGAAAATCGTCCTGTACTCTATCTAAAAACACTCTCTCTGACAAAGCAAATGAGGAATGTTACATGTATGGGAGGAAGGGACACTTTGCTTCTGAATGCAGAAGCAGGTCCTCTGATAAATCTAGACTACCCTCCTCTAACCGTACATCCTCTAAGTCTGTCAGAACCAAATTTGATTCCTACCAACCTTTTTTTTCAAAAGGCCAATATGCCTGTCTCCTCAAACTCTGACCGTGCTGAAAAGTACAAGGCAAAATATAAGAGAGAGAAAGAGAGAAATGAAACCTTGCTCAAAAAGGGAAAATGTCAAATGACTGAAACCCATGATTAGGCAGATGAACCCACTTCCGAAAGTGACAAGGAAATGGCCAACCTTTGTTTTATGGCTAAACTAGATGATGTTGATGACTGTGAAACTCTTTCCACCTCTATGGCTCTTGTTATTGCTGAGTGCTCTACCTCATCTACCCAGGTACATCCCTTTTTCTCTCTCTCTGATGCTGAGAAGATTGAAGCCTTTGACTCTTTGACCATTGACTTCTATGAACCAAAGATGCAAAGAAAAAGGGAAATGCTCAGACAAAATCTCTCTCTTCTCAACTTCAAATTTTTCTTTCTCAACTGAAACATTTTGACAAAGTTAAGGCTGAGCTTGAAGATTTGAAAACCATAAATTTCAGTCTTGCCAAAGAGAAAAATAAACTTCTTAAAAGGTTTAAAAAATGAGCAAGAAATTGTGAAAAAGTGGACAAGTGTTAGATTAAATTAGATCCCAATTTAATTGAATGTTTTTTAAATAATTGAATGTTAGGTTTAAATAATTTAAAAAAATTTGATGAAACAGTAACAAACTCGTTTTCTTGAAAAACTTTTGAAAAATTCAAATTTTCGATCCAAAAACACCAAATTTCAATTCAAATCATGATAAAATCTTTTCTGAAAAGATTGGTATGGCTCTGATACCAATTGTTAAACATAAATCCAAATCAATCAAGCTAATTACTCAAGATATGAACATTATGCACAAGAACTAGAGAGAGAATCTAGAGAGAGAAAGTAGATCTTGTATTACACACACTCTAGAATATTACTATTTGCATTAGCTACTAGTTCGTTACTACAAGATTACAAAGGCAAACCCTTACATATACTACCTATCTAAAACAAAGCCTTAACGGCTAAGGAAACTAAACAAGCTTAGAGAAAGACAATGTTGACTTTTACATATTTGACTTTCCTATTAAATCTTGGATACAATATTTAGACTTAACAATGGGCTTGAGCCTTTTTATTGTAAATGGGCCCTATTAATAGGTGCACATGACTCATTTGGTCATTTAGGTTATTTTTGGAGAGAACACAATTTACACACACTAACTAAATTTCATGAGAGTCGACTAAATGTTTAGTGTGGTGTTCATCCAATTTCCCCTCCATTGGTCATCAATCAAAGCATATGAGATGTGATTTTAATGATTGTTGTTATTAATTTCTCTCTTATATCTTCTATTTTATGGAGTTCTTCATTTGTTGCTGGGAATGGGATCTAACAATTGGTATCAGAGCCAACTGAAGAAACTTTTCTTCAGTTCGGTCATCTATGGCAACAATTGAAGATAGATGATTATTTTGTTGTTTTGGTGCTTAGATTGATTAAATCACATGAGCCTTGACACAAATATCATTTATGTGATTTATTCACTGTTTTGTGCTTATTGGAAATCCATTTTTTTGATTTAGATGTGATTTGGATGATCTTCTATAGAATATTTGCTTGATTCCTCACAAAATCTGTTTCTGCACACCATATGTTTGATGAAATGCCTATGAGAAGATTTAATTTCATTTTGGTTAAATCTGATCAGTTTTATTACATGTGTGTGTGTTCTTGATCTTTCTCATTCATTGGTCTAACACTTGATAAGCACTAAGTAGATGATTGATCTATGATCTCATCCTTGTGTGTGCTTTTGTTTATAGCCTTTATGGCATCTTGGATTCAAGGTTGTTGATCTTTGATCTGACTTTATTTATATCCAAGATTGGACTCTCTTTTTGCACAAATTTTGGTTTGTGAGATATTAAATCTGTTTGGGATTGCCCAATGCTTAATAAATCAACCATCATTTGTTATTCAATATGGTCTCAATTTGTGTTTCTCAAAACCAAAATTGAAATGAAATTGTGATCAAGATGTGTTCCATGTTGTAATATGGTGGATTTGACTTGATTTCATTCAGATTTGTGCACACACTTATGAACAATGCTTTCATTTGTTTAGATGGATATGGTTGGGAACAGATTTAATTTAGATTTAGCAGCAGCCATGCTTCATGATCAAAACACAAAGCTGCTGTCAATCTGTTTGATTTCAGAGTTCAAAAAACCCTGTGTAGTGGATAAAAAACACATGATTATGTGTATGCATCTGTAACAAAAAAAAAGATTTCGAAGTGCATCAGTTGTCCTAAATGTGGAAAAAATCGCTGTTGTGTTGATGTGTAAAACAGAAAGTTGCTGTTTGTTGCTATCAAATTTGCACAGCTGTAGCGTTTTGATCATATCTCTCTCATTATCGCTCCAAATTGCATGATTCTGGATGCGTTGGAAACCTAAGACATATTTTTATAACTTTCATGTTTTGAGTTTTCTCAAAATAACGATGCTTATATGTAAAAAACTGTGTTGAACTCGAGTGATAGCTGCTGGACAGAAAGTTGTTTGCTGCTGTTTGAAACTAAATTGTGCAGCAAATTCACACACTTGAAAAGAACAAAGATATGCAGATCCCTATTGATGCTATTTTCTGAAGAATCAAATCTGTTTGCTGTTGTGCTCCGTATTGATCTAGATTTGAAGGGATAAGGGTACTCTAATGTCAAGAAATTGATTTTCGCTGCTGTACAAACTAATTTGTTTGTTGCCGCATGATTTCAGCCCATAATCAGTTTCAAGAATCTGCAAAATCTGCAAGTTTTGGTTTGTTATGTGCTAGAACTTAATCAATGTACAGATTGCAGCTCTTTATTTCAAAAGGAGCAGGGCCATGTGAATGATTTTGGTCAATTGATCGAAGATCAAAGTCTTGATCAGAGACTACTAAGGCTTTTCAGAGGTCATTGACAGAAGATAAAGCCTCTGATATGGGACAGAACACAGAAGCTACACAGAGGCAGAATCAGAGTTGTTTCTATGTAGTTCACTATGTGTAGAGGCTGTCCAGAAGAGTTTTGGCTCATGACAACAAAAGCTAACAGATTTGTGCATATTTGAAGAGCTTCTGTGGGTTGTTCAGAGCTCTGCAGAAGCTGTCCAGAGCTTGATCAGAAACTACAGAGGTTGTCAAAAATATTCAGAGGATGTACATAAGTCCAGAACTTTTTCAGAAGCTCTGGTGATTGAATTCTATAACAGATGGTTTAAGACATATACAGAGGCTCTAGACAGAAGGTCCAGAGGCTCTGGGTGTACACATGTTCTGTCTAAAGGTCATGGTTCCAGAGGTGATCAAACAGAGGCTGAAATGTAGAAAATCCCTGTGAAATTGGCATAGTTCTGAAACACAGAGCTTAATCAGAGGCAGACCGCAGAGGGCAGATCACAGAGCCTCTGAAGATTGTCCAGAACCTCTGAAAGCTGTCCAGAAAGTTCATAAGTTAAATTCAGAGATGCCCTTAAGAGGCACAAAGGCTCTTAAGTTATCCACAGAGCCTCTGTGGACCAAATCCTCTGAAGAGCAGCGAACAGAGAGGAGGACCAGAGGTAGACCCAAGCACGCACATCAGAGGTCGATGGTCCAGAGGTCGCAATGAGCCAAGAGCCCGAAGCCCGAATTTTTCGAATTTTCTGACAGCATTGCGCTGTTTCATAAACTCGCGCACAACTTTGTACTCGAAGCTCCAATTTACATGAGTCCAGTTGCGTTGGATTTCTAAAACACATATGTACGAATTTGATGTTTTGAGTTTTCTAAAATTCCGTGATCTGATATGCTAGAATCTACTTCAAAGTCTGCGTTAGAGTGCTGGACCGAAAGCATCGCATTTCACTCGCGCTCTTTCCGCTTTCAAGAACGGTGTTCTCTCGACGTTTCTTCATGGTTTCAAGCTGCCATTGTGAAACATAGTTTTTCACTCCCTCCTCCATTATTCGTGTTTAAGGCTCGGTGCTGAACGCTTACTCAACGGGATCTTAAGAGTCAAATTTTTTGTTTTGACGACCGTTATGCGTTGCTGTGGGAAAACTTGCACAACTCACTCATTTTTCATCTAAAATGGATGAATCAAAGCTCGTTGGAAATCTAAGATGCTGATGTTCAATGTGCATGTTTTATGTTTTCTCTCAATCACACTCCTTGATGGTCAAAAACAACAATGAAGTTGAGACATGAAAGCTGGACAAGTTAGGATAATTCGTCTAAGTCTTTCAAGAATATGAGGCTACATTTGAGGGGGAGCTTATGATACTTTGAAGACTCGATGAAAGGCACACCAAAGCTTCTAAAGAAAGCAAGGGGGATACTTTATGATGATGCTTTCTTTATAAAACATTAGGGGGAGATTGTTAGATTAAATTAGCCCCCAATTTAATTGAATGTTTTTTAAATAATTGTATTTTGGGCTTTTTAATTAGTTGTATGGGCTTGAGCCTTTTTATTGTAAATGGGCCCTATTAATAGGTGCACATGGCTCATTTGGTCATTTAGGTTATTTTTGGAGAGAACACAGTTTACACACTAACTAAATTTCATGAGAGTCGACTAAATGTTTAGTGTGGTGTTCATCCAATTTCCCCTCCATTGGCCATCAATCAAAGCATATGAGATGTGATTTTAATGATTGTTGTTATTAATTTCTCTCTTATATCTTCTATTTTATGGAGTTCTTCATTTGTTGCTGGGAATGGGATCTAACAACAAGTTCTTCCAAAAATTTAGAAAATATTTTCCAAGATCAAATGTCTTGTGATGACAAGTCTGGACTAGGCTTTGGGAAATCTGACCTTGAACCTCCTTCTGACACCCATGCTCCTTTCTCTCATCCTTCATTTTATGAATCTTCTGAAGAGAACTCTGACAACTCTGAACCCTTAGAATCTTCTTATCTCTCTAAAAATCTGACGTTTGGAATGTTCATTAGAGCCAAGAGCATTGGGTCACCTCATGAAAGTGAGGAAGCCCAAGGCTCAAATGACCCTCCTAAACCCATTCTTGAGTCTATGACCTCCTTGAAAATAAATGAGCCTTCTTCTTCAAAACCCAAACCCTTTAAAATTCCAACCAAAGACCCTCAACCATCTTCAAGGAAATTTTCTTCCTCTGAAAAAGGAAAATCGGCTACCGATCTTCTTCCCAAAAGGAAATTTCCTAAGAAAGACTCTAAGAAATCCTCCTCTCTTCCTATTCCCAGATCGGTGATGTTGAAAAAGTTAAATCCCAAGTTATCCTCTTCTACTCCTTTGGACAACTCTGACAAAGGTATCTTGGGTCCCAAACTTTTTGATACTTCCCTATCTTCAAAAGCCATAAAAGTCAATGTGACTGGTCATCACAAGGAAGCTGGTCAAAGCTCCAAAAAGGTTTTCATATATAAAAAATGCTATATTTGTGGCAACACCTTCCATCTTGCTAAGGATTGTCCTTGTGGAAAGAATTGATAGAAATGCTTCCAAGGATTTTCCTTCTTCCTCTAACCCAAAAGGACCCACATCAAAATGGGTACCAAAGAAATGTTTTATCTTCTAAGTCCTACCAAATCTACAATCTTCGGAGAAAATGCATCTACTCATGTGAAGTTTGATGATCTTAAGTCATCATCTCTTCATGCGATGATGATGATTGGTGGATTTCATCATGTGCTGGTGAAGATTCTCAAAATCCTTCATCTATCTCAAAACCATATGTTCCTTTCACCTCAGACTCAACTCATCAAAATGGTGACTTACCTATCTTTTAATCTTCAATCACTGATCTTCAGAAATTCATCTCTGAAGATCAAGATCCCTCCTATCCTATTCTTCCCCAATTCTCATCATATCACCTCTCCTTCCTCCATCATTCCCATCTTCCTCTCAACCTTAAAATTCACCACAAATCATCCCACCTTCTCAACCAGACATTCCTTTCTTCATCTATTTCTGCCGATCTTCCATATCTCTTTCCTGAAGAAGTCTATGTGAAACAACCACATGGGTTTGAAGATCCTTCACATCCTGACTATGTGTATAAATTGGACAAATCTCTATATGTCTTCAAACAGGCTCCCCAAACCTGATATGATACTTTGTCCGGTTTTCTGCTAGAAAATAAGTTCTCTCGAGGTAAAATCAACAACGTTTTGTTCCTCAAGAAGACAACAGGTAATATCATTTCTTGTTCAAATATATGTGGATGACATCATCTTTGGTGTCATCGATGAATCTTTTTGTCGGGAGTTTGTCTCTCTCATAAATTTGATATGAGATGAGCATGATGGGAGAACTTACATTTTTTTAGTGTTCAAGTAAAACAAATTCTGAATTGATCTTTAAGTCAAATACTTTCGTGATCTCCTAAAGAAATTCATTTTTGAAAATTGCTTTCCTAGGAAAACTCCAATGACATCCCTTTCTTTCTTTAAAAAAAAATTCAAAAAAAAAAAAACATCGGTGGACCGATTAAAAAAAAAGTTGGTTTTTGTTACAAAAATAAAAAAAAATAAAAAAAATTACAAAAAGTTGGTTTTAGTTGGTTGGCTAGCTGGCTTAGTTTTTCAAAAAAAAAAAAAATTTTTCTATTGTTTTTTTTTGTCGATGCATTTGTTAAAAAAAAAGTTAAGTTTTTTTTCTCATTCGGCCACCTCTTTTTTTTTCCCACCTAAATACCACTTCACCAAAATCCCTTGACACCTCCCTACTTTCCTCACATTCGGCTTCTACATCCTAGCCACCGAAAAATTCCTAACCTCCCCTAAGAACCGACCACACTTCCTTTCACTCATTTTAACACTATCATTCCTTTTTCTTGTAACACTCCTACATCTATCCTACCCTCTCTAATTTTTTTTTCTCATCAAACCCACCTTACTCTTCCCTTTTCGGTTCCTCCCCAACCCCACCGAATCTCTCTCCCTCACCGAAACTCCCACCTAAACCCCTTTCCCACCCACCGAACCTCTCCCTCATCCCCTTGCCTCCTTCATCGGCCCCCAACAAACAAACTGACCACCCCCTTATAACTCCCCCATTCGGCCTCATAACCCCTTATAACCCCCTCATCCTCTCAAGAGGCTGAGGAAGGTTTCAAGGGTCAAGCCACCTACTCCACCCACCGATTCTTCAAAATCGGCAGGTGTTGAAATTTTCCCATCTGGTCCCAGGGACTCTGCTAAAACCAAAGCCACCTCCTTTGTATCCTCACAAAAGGATACAATTGTAAAATCGGGGACCCCTATTATTCCCTCATCAACCTTTTCCTAGGTTGATAAGGATGACTTGGATACCTCCCCAATCTAAGGTGCTTCTTCTCCACCTCACAGCCTATCACCCGGGATTCTCAGTCCCGATGATTCTGCATGATCTAAGGATGAATCTGCCTTTCCAGGAGCAGGTTCGGAGGATCCCGAAAACTTTCTGACTTCTTACTTTCCGACACCGTGAATTAGTTGAGGGGGAGCAACTTACCACTCATGCTTAAACTCTGCTGAAACCTATTTTGCGATGGACTGTGTGATCAAACCCATCAGACATTAGTTGAGGGGGAGTATGAATTGAGGGGAAGCTACCAACCACTCAAGTTCAAACAACCCGGGCTATTGTCTTCTATATCTTTGTATATTTTTTTTCTTTCTCATTCTTTATTCATTGTATTTTTTTATTCGTTTGTATAGCTATACTTTTTCATTCATTTGTAAATGTCAGATATACCAAAAAAATGGTCTATGTGAAAAGAACCCAAAAAGAGTAAATATAGGTCAAAATGAATTATTCAGTATACTCTTCGTTTTATTCTTAAGTATGGATGTCATCCTCAAATAGGGGGAGATTTTTGGGTCATCTGAAGATTTGAAGATGACCTCCCGATCTTACATTTTGTATCATCATACTTAGAATATTTTGAGGTTCTTTTAGCAGCTTGGTTTCTATACAAATGTTCGGTGAAGTCGAAGATCAGTCGAAAAAGACAAAGAAGTAGAATATCTCTCAAAGCGGATTGAAGATAGACTCCTCAGCCTAAAGCCAAGTATGCCTACTTGATCAACACCAGATGGTGCCGATCTCAAGTCTTCAGGAGCCGAAGACCTCTCAGTCTTCAGGAGCCGAAGACCTCTCAGTCTTCAGGAACCGAAGACCTCTCCGTCTTCAGGAGCCGAAGACCTCTTCGGAAGCCGAAGACTTCTCAATCTTTCTCAATCTTCAGAGCCCGAAGATTTCTCACAAACACATTGTACTTTTCTGACAAAGTATATTTGTGATATCTTGCATTGACGTGGACCTCATCTGAAGATCAGATAAAGTAAGTTTTGTCTCCTACACCATTTTAAGGAAAGGCCTACACCATCATGCAGGTCAACACTTCAAGACAAAGTCACCTCAAGATAAAAGGTACATCATGTACCATGCTGAAGACCTGCGTCCATCCCTTGCTCAACAGGTGTCCCATGCATTTAATGCATGAGGCACTATAAATATGGAGGATGGTTCAACATGCAAGATAACCAATTCTACAACCCTCAAGTTCTCTAAGTGTCTGGCTTTCTCCTCTCTACGAAGTTCTTATTGTTTTCTAAGTGTTTTACAATAGTTCTTAATTTCTCTTAGTGTTAGATTGTTTGAGCAGATTCATCTGTTCTCTTCCGCAACAATCAAAAGTTTTCTATGTGTAATTCTTGATTTCAAATCAATAAGAATTAAATTAAGTGAAAAACTGTGTGTATTGTATTCAACCCCCCCTTCTACAATACTCTTCTTGTTTATTTAATGCTATTTGGGACCAACACACATGTTCAAAGTTGCAGACCTAGTTTGCACCGGTAAATTTAGATCTCCAATAATTTGGCTTATTGGGTGCTTTTTGGTCCATTTATGCTCGTGAGGGAGTGGATTCGATGTAGATTGATCATGGTTATCATCTAGATATCCACTGTCAGCTTCATCAGTTTGCAATATAGGAATTGATGGGGGTACAGTTGAAGTTTCTTGTGCAGAAGTTTCAGTTGGAACAACATTTTCTAACTGTTGATTTGTTGTGACGGTACAACCAACTGATTCAGTAACTTCTGTCTCGTAGTTAATATTCACAGCTTCAACTATTGGAGTAGGTGTTTGAACTGGAATCTCTTGCTGAATCGGGGAATTTGATTCAGTAGATATGTCTGAAGTGGTTGGTTGATGTCTTTGTGAGTCTTCTGATCTGTCAACCACAACAGATTTAGACACTTTAGTTCCAAGAAATTCATCATAAAACAGTTGAAATAACAAATCTAAATCAGATAAATGAGAATTTGATGATGACGCTTCATCTGATTTGGTAGCATTAGGTACAGGTTCTGGACTGATCTGCCTAGAAGCTAATACACCAGTATGTACGGGTTCTGAACTGATTTGTTCAGAAGCAATATCCTCGTCAAATGTTACGTTAACGCTCTCAATTACTGTCTTTGATTTCTGCAGATAAATTCTGTATGCAGCAGATGTCTGGGAGTAACCAATGAAGATTCCCTCATCAGCCTTCGGTTCAAATTTATTCAAGCTCTCTCTATTGTTTAGCACAAAACACCTGCAACCAAAAATATGAAAATGCTTAATGCTAGGTGTACGATTATTAATTAATGCATAAGGAGTTTTTCCAAACCGTCTGTAAATAATAGAGCGATTTTGCGTATAACATGCAGTTGAGACAACTTCTGCCCACAGAAACAAAGGTAGATCAGATTGACTCAGCATAGTACGAGCGGCCTCGACTAGCGTACGGTTCCGTCTTTCTACTACTCCATTATGTTCTGGCATTTTGCAGCAGAGAATTGATGTGTTATCCCGACCGATTCGAGATAATCTTCCCAGTTTTGTTTTTAAATTATGTGCCATTATCCGTCCTAAGAAGCTTAACTGTCTTCTGCAAGTTCACTTGGGTAGTCTTCAAAAATATGATGAGTACTTCGGGCGTCTCATCTTTTGTCCTTAGAAACTTTACCCATGTGTAACACAAAAAATCGTCCACTATTACTAACACATATTTCTTCCCTCCTATGCTTTGCATTCTTATCGGACCACAAAGATCCATGTGAAGCAATTCCAATGAAGAACTTGTACTCGGTTCGGGTTTCGGCTTATATGCGGCCCTCTTCATTTTACCCTTTTCACAAGCTGCACACAGATTTTCTTTGACAAATTTTTTCTCAGGAAGTCCTTTTACCAATTTTCCCGTTACCAGTTTGTTGATGTAGCGAAAATTCAGGTGAGAAAGCCTTCGGTGCCATAACCAGCTTTGTTGCAGCGAGGCTTTTGAAAGTAGACAAACCTCATTGTCAGTCTGGACTTTTGACAAATTAATTGTGTATAGGTTGGACTTTCTCGTGCCGACCAAGAGTTCTTTACCATCTTCAGTACGTACAGAACACCCTTTGGCTTTGAAATTTACCTCTAAGTCTTTGTCGCAGAACTGGTCAATGATGAACAGGTTATGCCCTAATCCTTCAACGTAGCTCACCTTCGTAATTGTCACATTGTTATGAATCACATCACCATATCCTAGAATTGGTGAGAACTAGTCGTTGCCGAATCTAACTGTCCCACAATATTTCTCTGTATAATTAGATAAAATATCTTTCCTCCCGGTCATATGCTTGGAGCAACCAGAATCCAAGTACCACATATGACGAGTCTGCACATCAGAAATCAGGGAACAATAGATTTAGGTACCCATTTAAATCTGGGTCCTACTGTGTTAGCACAAGATTATGGCATCCATTTATATATGGACCCTTTGATCTTTTGAAAAACATTAGATGCAACAGAATGATAAGAATAGACATGATATGTGCCATACCAAACATCAGAATATTGTCGAGACGTATAATCATTTCTTTTATAAGTAGAAGATTTTCTAGTAGACGGAGATAATTGGAACAATTGCTTTATTGAATATTTCTTGTACGAAGATACAAGTTTTGGTTTAGTAAAAGCAATATTCTCAATTATATCAGTATTACTAGATGTCCCTCTATTACAATCAGAAACAACAGAAGATGATTTAATAGTCTATTCAACCTTCTGCTTTGGTAGCCATGTTGATTTAACTCCAGTCTTTTTCTTTTTCACATCTGAAACAGTTGAAACTTTAGAATTAGTATTGTGAGTTTTAAAAGATTGCCTTTTCTTTGGCTTACCAGTGGTGTTCTGTTTCTGTGAATGCTTAGATTTCATCTTTTTACCTTTCGCATTCTTAGTATTCACAGAAACTGTTTTATCAACTTTCATTGAAGTTTCACCTTTTTCATACACACTGGGTAATCCAAAAGAGTTTATTATGAAAGAGGAATGATCAGGAAGTTTAGCATTAAAGTCAAATTCACCAACACAATCATCCAACTCACCTTCAGAGTTTAAAAAATCAAAATCTCCATCAAGTAAATCAGACATATCATCAGATTTTGAAGCTTTTGAAGATTTAGAAAAATCAGAATTTTTAAACACAGTGAAGAACACCGTTTGTTCTAAGTCCATCAAAATTCTTTCTTCGGCTAGAGTATTCTCGAGTTCAGAAATTTTACTTTCCAACACGAGAGGAAGTACGTAAAGCTTACCTTCGATAGGCTTAGCCTCCAACTCTTTTGAAGAATAACTCTCAAAATAGTCATTAGAAAGAAATTTTGATTTAAACTGTTATTCAACCTCTCATAACGAAATGGAAGTTATATTTTAGTTGTGTTCTTCCATTTCTCCTTTTCTTTAGCTTCATCCCTCATCAGACAGTTTGGTCCACTTAACTTTGAGTTCAGGGTATTGTGGTGCCAGTTTTAAAAATCCAAAGTCATAAAGCACAGGCACTTTTGAAATACCCTTTTTGAGATAGTGTGGGTTCTCGTAACCAAGTCCCCAACACTCGCTACTCTCTTTAGGTTTGTTCAGATGAATAGTGTGTTCAATTTGACCTAAGTTGTAAAGCTTTTCCTGCAAAACACTCACCTTGTCAGTTAAAGATTTATTATCTTTTGAAAGTGATGAACACTTTTTAGCAATCTCTTTTGATTCAAATTGGCACAATTTATATTTTGAAGTAGTTTCAGCTAATTCATTGTGAATTATAGTCTTCTCTTTAGCGCTGGTATCAATATTTTTATGTAAGGCTTCAATCAATACATTCTTCTCAGCAAGATCCTTGCTAAGTTTCACTATTGATTGATCGTTTTCTTTATATATACCTCTTTCGCGTTTAAAATTAGACTTTAATTCTTGGAGTTCAATCATCATAGCTTGCATGGCATTTAGAAAATCAGATTGAGACATATCACATACCTCTTCATTGTCTTCTTCATCAGACTCAACTTCAGCTTCCATCTCTGTTTGGCCCATAAAGCATAAATGGGCTTTCTCTTCTTTCTCTTCTTCCTCGTCTGAATGATCAAGCCAGAACTCATCTTTCGCCATGAGTGCCTTGCCAGCCTCTTGTTGCTTGGCCAAGAACATCTTATTCTTGTAATACTCAGAGTTTCGGACTTTTGGCGAAAATGTCCGAGCTTACCACAGTTGTAGCACTTTGTAGGTTCTGGTTGTTTCTTCTCTTCAGCTCTGTACTGTTTTTCATCAGACCTCTTTTCTTCTATTCTCTTTCCTTCAATCATCTCCTTGTGTTCATAGTTTCGCGAGCCTAACGAATACCTCTGACTGTTTGAACCAAGTTTTTTATAAAACTTTTTCTGAAAGGCTTTAGTCAGCATGAGCATTGCCTGCTTCAAATTCTCACAATCATCAGAATCAGAGTTTTCATCACTTTCAGCCTCTTCGGACTCAGAAACTATCACTTTCTTCTTCTTCTTTAAACTTACAGACTTTTTCTTCACCACCAAGGCAATATGATCAGCAACTGCCTTTTCAGTCTTCTTCTTTTCCTCTTTAATCTCATCAACCTCTTCTTCATTCTGCCTGAGAGTTTCATAGACCTCATGAAGTGGAATTTCATTCAGATCTTTCATTTTCTTCATTTGTCTAGTGAATCTTTTCCACTCTGGCTGAAGTATGCTGAAGAACTTGACATTAAGCTCAATCTGTGACTTCTTTACTTTGTTCTTGCTAAGCTCGTTTAGTAAAGTCACAAATCTGTCATAAGTTGCCTCAAGAGATTCTCCTTCTTTGGCTTTGAACTCCTCATAATTGTTAAGGCAATTGGAGACTTTAAGCTGATTTCCAATCTTTGACCCTAACATCATTTTCTCCAATTGATCCCACATTTGCTTGCCCGTAGCGTTGTAGCTATCAATCTTGACATATATCTCATTAGGTATGCCTTGGAGAATGAAAGATCTTGCTAGTCTATCAGCCTTATGTCTTCTTCTTTGCTCATCTGAGTACTCCTCCAAAGGTAGAGGATACTCTCTCTGTTCATCTTCTCTATTCTCTCCTGCAACATTGAGTGTTTTTGTTGGAGGTTTCATGATTCCTTCCTTCAAAGAAATTATGATATAATCCCCCAGTTCATTGCGGTCTATGAAGTCCAGAAACCCGTCTTTCCGTTGCTCGTACTCTCCCTTGAAGAGTACCAGTGGCTTTACATCGGTTCCAATAGCAAGTGCTTCCCTTGATGTCATCCTGTTTTGAAAATATTCAATAAGAACTTGACAAACTGATTGTTAGTTCAAAAGAAATCAGTAAAATACAGAAAATCAACAGAAATGAAATTTCCAAAAATTCTACAAGTATAAAATTTGCAGCCTACACTAAAGTTCAAGGAATTCGCAACTCACAGAATTCACACACAAGTGAATGAAACAGAATTCGCATAAAAAAATACCAACTTCAGAATTCGTAACACAAGAATTCGTAAGCTTCTCAGAATTTGCAAGCTACTCAGAATTCGCAAGCAAGTTTAAACAAAATTCGCATGAAAGAGACATACGAATCCAACACTTAGAAACTTTTAAACACTTTTCTGCGAAATCCAAGGAATTCGTAGACTAGTCTTCTGCGAATTCTACTATATGCGAATCCTTTCCTTAAGAAACTTTTCACACTGATCTACGAGTTCTGAACTATTCGTAAGAAGAGTATTGTGAATTCTTAAGAATTCTCAACACACAGGGATGCGAAATCTGTGCAATTCACAAGAGACACACTTGCGAATTCTAACCTTGTGATTTTCAGAAACAAATATGTGAATTCTAATATAAATCCTGCGAAATCTTCAAGATTTCTGCGAATTCTATCAAATCTGCGAGTTCTTCAGGCTTTTTGCGAGTTCTTGAGCATGTCTGCGAGTTCTTGGGATATCGAATGAAAAATGTCTCTGATCCACTCAAAAACCTATCAATACTTCGAATTTCGATTCGAAACTTTGACAATTCGATCTTCTATCCTTCTAGAAACAAAATCTAACAATGAATTTCAAAAAAATTCACACAAACATACACATTGGATCAAATACAGCGCGATTGAGGCTCGTAAACTCAAAACTCGAAAAATTCAACAATTCATGAAAATTACAGTACAAATTTCAAATTAACCTATACAGACTCAATCTAATATGCATTTTGAACATACTGAATCAATTACAACTCAAAATTACACATAAAATCTCAAAATCGAATATGGACTCGATGGAACAGTGCCGAAAAACTCATATTCTTGATTTCTTGATTGGATTTGCTCTGATACCAATTATTATTCCTAGATTTAATCAAGTTCTCATTACTAAAATCAATCATAAACAAGATTAAACAATCTACCTATTTTGATTAATCTCAAGATTCAATTACAAACTGATTTGAATCACTTTCTCTCTCTAACTCTGCGAATACAACAATTCTGAAAATGTTACAAGTTACTCTCTAACCACAACTACTAGCCATCTATCTATTAAAGCAAAAACAAACACACGCTTACAAACTAAACAACAAGACTTTGACTTTATTACACTTGACTTTGACTTTGCTTGAAAGTTGACTTTTGAGCTTTGACTTTCTTTAACTTTCAGCTTCAGTGAATATGATCTTGCATCCAACAAATCTGTGCACTAACAGTTGGGGTGAAACCCTAAGAAGCTTGGTGAGGAAGATGAAGATGGAAGGGTTATAGTTCTAGCTTCCAAAACTTGCTAGATAATGAAGGATCCTTTAATTTTAGGAGGAAACCACTTAAATATGGGTTAGGGTTCATTTGGGAGGATGGGGATTGTTTTTGGGAGAGAAAGGGGGAGGAAATTTGAGGTTTTTGAGAGAAATGGGGTTTGGAGGCGAATTTCCCTTTTTATCAGCGCACAGTACGGGCGCGCGAGTGGTGGCGCGACCTGACTCGCCTAGAGAGTCGCGCCGCTCTCTGGACAAAGCCCTGTGCGGATCATGGCATGGTTCGACCCGCGTGGAGAGTTACGCGGAGCACTGCTGACAATTTGGTCTTCTTTTCAGCCAAAGATTTCGAGGTGTTACAGTAACACCCTCAAATTTAGAAAGGGCAACTAATAAAAAATTTCGATATTACATCAAGTAAAAGATAAATCTTCTTCCTATAAATCAAAACTTGATATACCTCCAAAATAAAATTCTATATTTAACCTCATCAACTCCAGTCTTATACAAGGACTAAACCGAAGTCGGGTGTTACTTAACCCAAATACAAGTTGCTAATCCCAAAATAAATGCGGAAGACTTCACCAAGCTATTCCGTTATTCACTTCTCGAGCACATAACTAGCACTCATCTCTTCACAGTGTCACTAGAACTATTCCCAACTGGAACCTGTTGCACATGCCGACAAATAAAAATGTTATGCTAACGCCTAATGAGTTCAAGAGTTTTCACCATAAATAAATAAATCGTAAAAGGGGAAGAATGCAACTTAAATCATAATCTTTCAAAACGATTTACTTTAAATATGAAAACGACCCAGTTCCAATAATACAAATTTTAAAAGACGAACTCCCCAATGTAAAGCATTCATTCGTAAAGTGATGCAACCCAAAACTCACTCAAATGTGAATAGAAATCGAACTCCCAATTTATGAAAACGTGAATAAAACTTTATATCCCGAAACACCCAAAACACGGGTGGGACATAATACCCAACCCATAAATCATGTATAATAATCCATATATAAAATATGTCACCGAAAACATGGATACTAAAACTCAATACCTAAAACAACACTTTTCGACGACGGGGAGACCCGAATTCCTTCGAATGTGGCGGGCACACAAAGTTAAGCCACTTATCAATTGTCATACCCTCAAATTTGGTGAGAGCAACTAATTTAAAATTTCAATATAACATCAAATGAGGGACAAAGCTTCCTCTTACTATTCAAAACTCGATACACCTCAATATAAAATTCTATAGTTAACCACGACAAATATAAACTCCAACAAGATATAAGGACTAAATCGAAGTCGGGTGTTACATAACCCCAATACAAGTTGCTCTTCACAAAACTAACGTGGAAGACTTCACCAAGCTACTCACTTCACGAGCACACAACTAGCACTTCTCTCTTCATAGTGTCACTAGAACTATTCCCCAACGAAGCCTGTTGCACATGCCGACAAATAAAAAGGTTAGGCTAACGCCTAGTGAGTTCAAGAGTTTTATATGAACAAATATATCTTTAAAGGAATGAACCCCAACTAAAAATCATAATCTTTCAAATGATTTACTTTAAACTCGAAGACGACTCTTTTCCAATTTCATGCATTTTTCAAAGGTGAACACCCCACTACAAAACATTCTTTATAAATTGATGCAACCCAAAACTCACTCGAAAAGAGAACGGGGATTGACTCCAAATTTAAGAAACGTGGATAAAACGTTGCATCCCAAAACACCCAAACACGGGTGGGTAAAATACTCAACCCACACTACATGGTTAAAATCCGCATGTACAATATGTTACCAAAAACACGAACGCTAGGACCAATACTCACACGACCATAAATTGAAGGGAAACCAATTATCAAAACACGAGGAGGACGTACTTCATTCAAACCTTAATATACGTGGAGGGAGGTCCAATATTAAGGTCCTCATTTACGGTCAACCATATAAGCCCAATGACAATCAAGTAAAACGTCATTATATTTAAAATGTTGTTAGCCGACAACGGGGGAGACCATATCCGTTGAGAGTGGAGGAACACAAAAGTATGCCACCTATGCAACGTTAATCGCATGACACCTCATGACATAATAGCCTAAGTGTCCCTATGATTTCTTTAACAAGTTTCACCTCAAGTCAGTTGAACTTGATGAACATTTCGGAGAACTCCATCCCGAAGGCCCGACACACTTAAAGACTACCTCCCAAGCATTACTTCAAGCGGCGAAGGTCCTAGTGCCTACCTCCTCGGTAGCACCACCAGACTCAACCCTCCTAGTGCCTACTTGTAAAGTTTCTCGTCGTAAAACATGGATATCAGAGTTCAACCACGCAATACCCAATTGACCACCCAAAACAGACGGACTTACGTGCTATGGATCCAATGCAACACAGTCTAACATTACATGACTTCACAGGAATGACCAACGCACTCGAGCATGTAATAAACATTAATATGCAACATGGTGCATTAGCATGTAAACCATAACCGGGCTCTACACTGAGCCACTAAATCCGAACAATTGTCCCCAAGACTCTTTTAAGTCAACACCGAGCCACAATGCTCAAAACTCTTTTTGACCAATGATCAACAATCCCCAAATAAATAACGCAATTGACTCCCGTCATGCAAACACACTCCAAAATATATGTGCAGACTTCAATACAGTTTAGATTGGGACAAATGGTTTTCCAAATGGATTTATACCCTTTATTCTTTCAAAACGTCCTATAACACAAAATCAAGCCTCTCCCTCAAACAAACACTAAAAATACACTTTTAACCAAATAATATATTTTTACGCCATAAATCATAAAACACCGTCATATATGATTCATTTATCAAAATGCCCAAAAATCCCAAATGTGGGAGCTTTCACAAGGTTTTTAAGGCCAGACACTTCAAATGATCAAAACCCATCAAATGACTCAACAAATGATAATTTCATGTTAAACACATAAACACTTTAAAAATGAACATTTTAGCATGTACAACGTTTTTACAAATCAACTTGAACTCACCTTGCTAGATTTAGGCTAAATCTAGATTTTTCCCTAACTTGAGCTCCTTTTGAAGAAACTTGAATCCTCAAGCCAAATCTTCCAAAAACCTAGATCCACAAGTTTCCAACGATAAATACACGTATTCAAACACTTAGAATCATTTCCCCAGACATTATACGTGAAGATCTCAACTTAAGCCAGAACCCTAATTTCCATAGATAAAGAAAAGAGGAGATTACCTTATCCATAACTTCAATCCACCAACCAAAATACTTCTAGGTCACCAACATGAGCCATAAACTCCCAAACTTCCAAATGATAAAAAGGGCTAGGTGAAAACCCTAGAAAATTGATGAAGATGATGAAGGAGATGGAGAGGATGAGGATAGCTTAACTCTAGCTTGCACATCTTGCTAGATGAGAAAGAATCACTTGAAACACTCTAGGTTTGGTGTTTCAAATGCCCAAAATCAACAATGGGGGTAAAGGGTTCGGTTTAGAGATAAGAGGAGAGGGTATGGTTGAAGTGGATAATGAAAAGAGGGTGAAATTCACGTTTTTAACCTGCTGTACCCCGAATGCGATTGTGCCAAGCGATAGTGACCATGTCACAATCGCGAGGCACTCTTGCCGGCGATGTACCGAGAGGCTTTGGCTCTCGACGATTATGACACGGCGATAGTGACCTTGTCATTATCGCGGGGCACTAACGCCCAACCCAAACCGATGCCCAAAAGTTTACCTTTCTCGCCCAAAACGTTTTCGATGCTTTTAGAGATCCAAGGCAATTCCTCCCGTTCGCAAGGTTTATCCTTATAAACCCAGGGCCACTTTTACTGACTGAAGAAAATTACGGGTGTTACATCAATGTTATAGAGATTCACATAGGGCCACGGATCCCCGTATACGACTCCTCTAAGAAACCACTGCAAAATATCCAAATGACCATAGTGTCTACTCGACCTCTAGATGAGTGTCACCACAAAATCCACAAGTCCCCGTATCGGGATCACCATGGGCACCACCGCAAGACTTAGCTTCGTATACGACTCTGCAGAGAACCACCGCAAGCTTACATAAAAACATGACTTGGGGACCACTCACTAGACTCAAACATGGACATCAAAACTCTATGATGAATAAACAAGCTGGATTACACCCATCGAGTTCAATCACCTATGATCTATACCTCGAGCCCTTCGCTAAAGGTTACACGGTCATCGAGTTCAACCACCCACGATCTATACCTCGAGTTCCCGCTAACCATAAATATTTCCAGTTCTAAAACAGGGATAAAGTTCCCAATTAAACTAACTGACTGACTCATATGCCTATGGATCCAATGCATTACAGTCTAAAACGTTACATGACTCCAGCTAATGAACTAACACATTCAAAACATGTAACTCTCAAATAAGATGCAACTAAGTACACCATACATCAAAGGCTCCTTATTGAGCTACTAAAACTGAACGAATACCCCAAAGACTCATCGGAGTATAAATCAAGCCCAAAGGCATAATAAACTTTTGGCTAAAATACGTGAGCCAATATGGTTACTATGGATCCCAATATAGTACAATAAACAATAATAATCATAAAAGAGTAGAGATTGAACCACAAAACCTGGTCATATGATTGGATTGATTGATAAAGGGTTTAGAGATTACAGAGAGAATTGAGTTATGAGCCACCGTCCAACCTCAAGCCCTAATCTCACACAAAATAAACCTTAAGTACCAAGGGCCTAAACCTAAAGCCCAAGACCATAAACAAGACAAAAGCCCAATAACAATTAAGACTTTTACAATGCGATAAATAAATAAAAATAAACTCTATAAATCTTTATATAATTTTCCACGCACTAGGACTTTCAGTCCTAACAATCTCTCCCTAAAGTTGTATAAAGCATCTATCATCTTGAAATCTTCATGTCTTGATCTTCTCTCCCTCTTGAATCTTTGAAAAACTTTGGTGTTTCTTGTCTTCATGTCTTTCTAATCCCCCCTTGAATAAATCTCTTCGTCTTCATAGCTTCAACTTTGTAACTAGATTCAATGTACAATAGCCTCGACTGGACGCACTATTGAGCAACTTTCAACTGTAGAAACTCAACACATCGGATCAGCATACAAGAAAGATAATGTGTGAGTTACGTGACATTAACAGTGCGTCTTCAGTTTAAAAACAAAGAATCTATCTTTGAGTCACGAGTTGAGTATGCTTTCAACTTCAGAACTTGTTTCAATCAACTTGTAGGAGGAACAAACTTGTAGCAAACACCATATGATGAGGGATAGAAGAATTGCAATCTTGAAATCCAGGGCTTTTCAACCTCAGATTTAAGAAAATAAGATAATGTTACTCCCCCTCCACTTTTGCTAACTCCCCCTCAACATGATAATTTGTGTCTTTGAATTTTGTGTCGTTCTCCCCCTTATGATGATTAGGAGCAACCTGGGCATCATGTATCTTCAAAGACTAACCGGGTGAGTAGCAAAATATTAGATAAGACAATTTAGTAACCAAGGGTAACAACTAACATAGAAACACATAGTCACTGTTGTTACAACCATTAAAAATAATTGTGTGGCCTATTTTCAGAGTTGGTATCGATGTATCTCTGATAGGACTTCCAGTTATCATCGAAGTAAAAGTTAGAAATTACTTCTCAAACTGTTCCGACAATATCCCAAAGATATGCGATTGAAATCACAAATATTCGTGCCTGTGTGAAAGAAATATAAATCATATCAGTTAGACTCAAAGATTGATTCAACCTGGGACGCATATTAGAAATCAATAGACACAGTGAGTAGAACATGAAGTTCGAAGACATGAGCTGATGTCTTCATTTTTCAATATCTAAGTCCTCTGAGTGAGTCATATATATATATTATGTGCTAAATCTCCGTGCATACATAAAACAAGTATCTTTTGTGAAATACTTGAGTGGCTAGGTGGGGTGACATGAGTTATCGACATTGGGTCCATGTCTTTTTCAATATTCATCTCCAAAGAACGAGAATGAATAGATTATGTGGTAACCCGGATAACTGACTTGGTTTGGTAAGGACCAATATTTATTTTAAGTCCTATCACATCCTCACCATATTCTTTTCACTCCGAGCTCATCTATCAATCTTGACTCCTCACTGATATCTATGAATTGGATGTGTTTCTTGGGTAGGTCCTTCCGGTTCTGGATTGACCATAGAAACATTAAAATCCCTAATACTCCTTTAACTCGCCAAGATAGAACATTCAAGTAAACAATGAAATACGAGTCAAAACATTTAAGAAATAGTCCTGAACTGAAGTGTTCAGAAGTCGATACGAAAATTAAGAAATATAGTACTCCCCCTCAAAAGTGGCATAACCCTTGAATGTAGTCATGTGACGTGAATAATCTGAATTAAATCACACATGACATTCCTGCAAAACAAATTAGGAAGATTTGGTTTTGGTATCCATGCTTTGATGGATCCTTGATGGTTAGTTGCCTTGGATTTGAAGCTATTAAACTGAGGGTTGGGGATACTGTAAGTACCACACCAGTTATTGACATACCTTGAATCCATAAAGTCACTATTTCCACAATGAGTGCAACAGATCTTTGCTCGGTGTAGACTGATCATCTTCGCTATAGAATAGACGTAAGAAGGTGAATCAGTCTTGGAAATAAATGACTTTGTATCAACTACAGGAGAATTTTGAGACTCTTTTCCACCACTATCTTCTGTAGTTGACTTCTTTCTCCAAACCATCTTTACTTTTCGAAACACTTGATTATTTGAATTGTCAACAAGAGAATTATAGAAAAGATTTGAAGGGCGAATCTGATCTTTTGAAAATTCATTTGCTTTGATAGAGCTTTTCGAAGAAATAGTTGTAGAAGTTGAACTTGAAGAATAAGTAGATTGAACAACAGTATCAGGACTGGTTTGTTCAGATAAATCAACTTTAAAGTTTATTTATTCAAGTTGCTTGACTTTAGCGGATAAAACATTTCTTTCTTCGAGAATTAAATCTAATCGATTTTGTAAATCAGATTTTATCTTCAACTCTTTCAAAACCTCTGTTGCTAATCCAGATAACTTCTGTGAAAGCTTGTGAATTTCAGTTTCGAAAACCTTCCTTTCAATTTCAAAGTCCTTTTCAATATTGTTGCGTTTATCAGATATTTCTTTGAAAACTGCAACAATTTTCTTTTCAAGCACTTTCTTTGCCGTTTCAAAACCTTTTCTCTCTTTTGCAAAATTATCTCTCTCGATTATCAAAATCTTTTCAAAATCAGAAATCTGTTTTGAAAGTTTTGCATTTTGAAGCTCAAAAACCTTTCTTTCATCGAAAACTTTCTTTGAAAGCTCGAGAATCTTTCTTTCAAATTTCTTTCTTTCATTTGAAAAATCAACTTTTTATTTTTCAAAAACAACAAGTCTTTTCTTTAGATCAAGGTTTTCACTCTCTACAACTTTCCATTTCTCTTCAAGGTCCAGAGTCTTCTCTTCTCGGGCTTCAAAATCTGCAACTTTTCGTTCAAGTTCAGTAATTTTCTTTGAAGCTTCAACACTTGTTGGATCACTTTTCTTCATCTTCGCTTCTTTCAATCTCTCAACCAACTCGTTTCGTTCTGCAATAATTGAATTATAGTTACAAACATAATTTTGAATATAAGCATCGTGCTCACTCTCTGATTTTTCAAACTTCTTCGAGAGATCAGAAAATTCTTCTTCAAAACATCATTTTCTTCAACAAGTTTTTCCTTTTCTCTTTTTAGACCTTGTGTCCAACTCAGATTGTCAGCATTCTCATCATTAACTTGCAAAAGCACTTTGTAATTGTTTTCCAATCTGGATTCAAGAACTGCAATATTGGATTTGAGATCGGAAATTTCTTGTTGAGAATCAGAATAAGACATTGCTACCTGAAGGAAAGATCGTTAAACAGATACTTCGATTAGAAGTTGAATTGTGCACAAAAGATCAACTCAAAATCATACACTTGAAAGTACAAGGACTTAGAGTGTACAACTTCCAAACTTGAAAGTCTAGGGAATAAAGTTGACAAGAGATGAAACCTTAAAGTGCAAGGACCAAAAGTAACAACGTATGAAACTTGAAAGTTTAGGGGTCAAAATTGACAAAAGATTGAAACTTTAAAGTTCAGGGGTCAAAAATGACAAAATTTTAAACCTTTGTATTACGGGACTAAAAGTGACACTAACTGGAACTTAAAACTAGAGGGACTAGAAATGACAGAAAGTGAAACTTAAAAGTAGAAGGACCAAAAATGACATATACTGAAACTATCAACTAGAGGGACAAAAAATTGTAAAATATGAAACTTCTAACGGACTTAACTGTAAACTAACTGAAAATGGACTAAAATGAAATAAAATTAACCAATCTAACAAACTAACTGGACTAACGGAAAAGGACCAAAATGAAAGAAATTTAACGACACACTAACGGAATCCGTTAGTTACTATTCATCATCTTCTCCAACTTGACACACCTGCAAAGCTTCGAACGGGTTAGTAATATTCAATTTAAAACAATCGTTAAAGATTTCTAATCACTCCTTAACAGATTAACACTCCGACGGTCAACCCACGATCACAAACGAACCAACCGAAAACTTTTCGGAAAACGATCGAAAACTTAAAAACTCGATATGGGTTAAAACTTTTAGACCAAAATCGATCGTTTATATTCCCTTAAAATCTCTCAACTGACTACAACTTGAAACAATCTCTCAAACTCTCGAACGAAACAACCGAAAATTTATTGAAAAACGATTGACAACTCAAAAAGTCGATGTGGGTTGGAATTTTTCGATTAAAGATGTTTGTTTAAGCTTCGTAAACAACCCTTAACGTTTTAAAATCCAAAAAAGTCGTCTATAATTACTACCAAATCAACCGAAACGTTTCAAAAATCGATCGAAAACTCACAAAGTTAACCGTTGGAGCAACATTGTCTATTGAAAATAAGATGCAAAGGGGTTGTCGTAGTGGCTCATGGTGGACTGGCGGCAGAGTTGTATTTGCGGGAGGAGGTGAGATGTGGGCGGAGGTGAGTGAAGATGCTCTTGAAACCCGAATGATTATAAGCCCGGGTCTGATGAATCGGGAGAGTGATATGGGTGAAGTGTGATGCGGGGGTATAATGCATGTGAGAAGGGGTGAGAAGGGTGTGAGGGAGTGAAACGGGTCTGGGTGTGAGACGCGGGTGATATTGATGCGGGTGAGGAGTAAGGCGGGTGCGGTGAGCCGAGGAACCAAGTTCGTGACTTAAACGACCTTTGTACACATCACAGAGACTCAAGATATAAGGGAGATCCGAGTTTAGGGAGACTCGAGAAGCAAATTTATTTCCACCGACCACAAAAGAAATAGCTGCAGGTTTGAAGATTATTTCCACCGCCGGTCACCAATGTATTCCACCGGAAAAAAAAATCACAAGCTCCACCAACCCACGATGAAGAAATTATTTGGTTGGTCATATATAAACCAAACCACAAGAACCAAATTCAAGGAACCACCGAATCATCAACTGGAAAAAAATTTACATCAGCCGATCATATGCATTCACCGTCCCATGATAACGTAGCATCCAATCACAATTAAACAAACAAACTCCTTTTCATGATGAATTCTTAACACCACCGACCCACTTTGATTTAATAACCAATCACAATTTAATTCAAAACTCCCAAAATCAATTATAGATTATATCACCCGGGTGTAGAGCCGAGTGTGGCATGAAGGGGGACCCGGTTTGGATATCACCCGGGTGGAAACAAAGTCGGGGAAGTGCGCCCGAGTAAGTGATTTGGAGACCACGCCCTGGTTATTCAAGACCCGGGTTGATGAGGAGTATCAAAGGGACACACACTACGAAGATGATGGCAACTCGAAGATTTAAGATTCAATCGTTCAAAACCATGAAGTTCAAAACATGAATGGGCCAAATGCATATTCAGGAGATCCACTTTCCAACATTGTTGTCCCAATTACAAGAGCAAGATCCAAGAAGCTAAAGGAGGCTCTCAATTATTTAATTAGAGAAACTTGGGGGAAAGAAGAAATTAAAAGGGAGGAATATAAGCCCAAAAGAGTTAATATGTTGCATATATGGAAGATTTTAGAGGTTTTTTTTAAGGAATGTTTTTTAGTCATCTTATGTTTGGTTTCCTTATTGTAGATAAGGAAATAACCTTTTCCTTTTTTTTTTTAGTTTCCTTTTCTTGTAATCCTTAAGACTATAAATAGGCTTTTGTTTTCTTTACTTTTTTCAATCAATGAAATTTATATTTTGTGAGGATTGACTTAATCTTGGGTTCTTTGTTGAACTAATTTGGGTGTTGCTTGATTAGGTCAAGTAATTCCTTTAAGACTTATCATTCAAGATTTGCTTCTCTTTAATGTGGCGTCTACAGTCTAGATTCTTTATTGCTAAGTGTCGTCCTAGGGTTTTGATTATTTATAATCAAAGTTCTAGTTTCATAGCATATAAAGGGTTGAACTTTAATTAATGTTCACTTTACTTTATTGAAGGTGGGTCTTAATTCTTTGAAGCATTATCCCTTCATCTCAATCATTTTCTCATTGGTTCAAGAATATCTAGTTCCGCAACGTATTCCGCATAACGGTTTTAAACTTTTATCAGAATACGGCGGCGCCGAACTATTTAAAACACCGACTAAACCTTAAATTTAATAAAAAATCGGTCCAAAACCCTTTCAAACAACGAACTAATCTCAATAACACTAACTAAAATCGTTTTTGAACCAAAATTAATGATTTTTGAGAATTTTTTTTAAGATAATCAAGAACAAACGATTTAAAGTAAAACCAAAATTCAACTTCAATTCAACGAATTAGAACTCCAAACTTTACCAAAACTCAAATCACAGAAACACACAGATTAAAAAAAACTTTGGGTCGATAAACATGAACTGTTGAAAATCGATCGAATCAAAGAAAAAAAATTCTTCGATCCTGCTCTGATACCAATTGTGGATCACAGTACAGTTCAATAAACAATAATAATCAGAAAAGAGTAGAGATTGAACATCAAAACCTGGTCATATGATTGGATTGATTGATAAAGGGTTTAGGGATTACAGAGAGAATTGAGTTATGAGCCACCGTCCAACCTCTAACCTAATCTCACAGAAAATAAACCTTAAATACCAAGAGCCTAAACCTAAAGCCCAAGGCCCATTAAACAAGACAAAGCCCAATAACAATTAAGGCTTTTACAACCCGATAAATAAATAAAAATAAACTCTATAAATCTTTATATAACTTTCCACGCACTAAAACTTTCAGTCCTAACAATTACATAAACCAAATTACATCTTTTCCCAAAATCTTTGTCTCCCAAATCTCAATTGGCATTCGGCCCAAAACCAAAAAGGTTTACAATTTCTAAAATGTTCACAAGGTTGGGAATGACTAAAATCAAATGACTCACATATTCATATTTTCAAAACGTCCCATTACATAAACGATGCATATTTCCAACAAACACTAAAAGTGCATTTTGACCAAATAATCTACATTTATGCAAATATGCAATAAATCATCAAAACACTTTCATTTATGACTTATTTATCAAAATGCCCAAAAATTCCAAATGTGGGTCTTTTACAAGGTTTATAAAGACAAATACCTCAAATAATCAAAACCCACCAAATAACTCAACAATTGATAATTTCATGTAAAATACATAAACACTTTAAAATGGACATTTTGGCATGTACACCGTTTTCACAAATCAACTTGAACTCACCTTGCTAGTTTAAGTTAAACCTAGGTTCCAAACCCAACCATTAGCCTCCATTGATGTAGAGTCCACCGATTCCAAGTGATCTTCAATGATGAGCTAGGGTTTCTGAATAACCCATTTCCTCAACTCTAGGAATTAATCAATAACAAGTAAACCTTTAGATCTACAAAGATCCTTATACTAAAGTTTGGAATATTCGAGAAAACTTACCACTTCAAGATATTGAGACTCTCCACCTAAAACCCTCCAAGGAAACTCTCCAATTCTTCAAATCCAAGCTTCCAAATATCAAACCCTTATGTTTCCTTAGGATAAATCCATCACAGATACTCCAGATCTGATACTAGAGCTCCCAAAAATCGCAGTAAGGAGAGAAATGGATAGTGGGAATAAAATGAGAGAAAACCTTAAAATTTGGGCATAAATTGCCTAGACCGCTCCCCGCGGCCTTGGCCGCGACCTAAAGTCGCGGGCCAAGCAGTGCATGCTCCTGGGATGCAAACCACAACGACTTACGTTGGCCTACCTGCGGCTTGAGGCCGCGGGCCAAGCCGCACACGTCGCTTGTTGTGCCTTCTCGCGCCTCGTGTTTCTCTCGGATGACCGCTGCCTGTTTCCTTGGCCGATCATTGACCGTTCTCTAGGAAATTACGGGTGTTACACATTATTTTTCTCTTGCACAAATAATACACATAAATATTTCTTGAAAGCATACTAGAGAAGGAGGTATTCGCTGGTATTTATACTTAAATTATTAAGTGTACTAGAAGGTACATGTCACATGTTTGGCTGCTTGTGAACGTTGTATCATGATAGTTCATGTGCATGAAATGAGACAATAAAGCGTAATCTATATTATACATTTGTCACATAGTTGCATGGTTTTGAATTTTGCAAAGAGAACGACATAAGAAACTTAATCTGCAGTATTCAATTTCAACTAGGGGAAGAACGCTGAAGACATAACTTGAAGTTTTCTTTGTTTTAAAGTGTGAAATCTTGGATTAGGTACAAGAAGCTTGGATCTGCAATATTCAGTTTTAGTGTTTCACTTCATTAGATAGGCAGATCGTTTGAACTGCATCAACTCTTCCTATCTTTATCTTCAGCTACATCTTGGCATAACTTGAAAGTTTTCTTTGTTTTGAAGTGTGAAGCTTGGATTGAGTGGGCATTGAGTGGGCATTGAGAGACAAGTCACTGAAAGAAGAATATGTTCATCACCGAGTGAATATTCAGTTAACCCTGAACATACCCAGACGCTGAACATACAAGGAAATAAAATTACAGTAGGCAACACTAAGTGTTTGAGTGAGTCATCATCAAATCATTGAGGTGGATCAACAATTTCCCCTTATTTGATAATGGTAAAGTACTTAGTCAGAGACACTAAGTTATGACAGTAAAAAGATCAAACTCATAGATTCAGTGTCTCATTTTATGTTTTCAAGGATCTTTTAAGCGCTTAGAGAATTTCTTTTAAAATACTTCGGTGATAACTTTTCAACGTGAATTCAAAATTACATGTACTAAAAGGAAAAGTATAATAACTTAACAGAGTATAAATATATTGAACAAAAAGATGAACTTCTAAACTAAATTGTCAAATCATTAAACTTTACAAAACTTGGTACAAAAATGCTTATTATATGCTTTATTTTCTTCAGCTATATCCAGATGTTTCGTAGTAGATTTACTAATAGCGGAAAATCGTATAGGTCCACAAAGTGGCCACCTGTGTTGCCACAGTGGCGGTGCAAGTGTATACCAGACACTATGATCGCTATTAAGTAATAAAGTGGTGAAGTACCAAGATCGTTTCCACAGGGATTAGTCAACTAAGAATCAGAGACATTCTTGAACTTCTAATACTTGTTTGAGTTTTGAGAACAATATCAATATTTGTGAGTTTTAGTTGTGCTAAATAACGATTAAAGTAATCAAATAGTTAAAAGAGAGGATGTGGGTACAAGCACTATCTAAGACAGATGTAGTAACAATATGGTTAGAAACAAGTGGCACAAAACATCTATAAAAACCTCTTTCTCTTGAAAGTGAATTTCCACAGAGAGTGGCCACTTGTACCCACAAAGTTGCCACTATTGCCGACTCAAGACTTGTCGATTTAACTAAGTAAACCTCTAAGTATTTCAGTTCCACTAGTATGGATATAGATGCCCAAATCTATTTATGACACCTATATCGACCAACATTTTGAACCTTAGTTAGAATCATGCAAAAACCCGTATCTCTACGTGGTTATGAAAGACTCTCTCAAATCTTCTTGCATCACTTAAGCCGTATTTCTGGATCCGCCCACTTCTGGGTCTAAGATCTAATATTAACACTTACAAGTGATCGGTTTGTCTGCGTTGAGTTGAAGTCCCGACTCAAGTGACCAAGTCTAAGAGTTAGCAATGATGACAACACCCAAGTGTTGCTTACTAGTCTTAGCCTTGGCTAATAACCACAACCAAAGGGGTGTTTAGTTCATGATAAAAGTAAAAGACATGGAAGAAGAGAAAAGATACATAAATATAACTTGCATAAATGAAAGTAGAAAGTTGTCACCACTTATATCGCCACAGTGGTGATGTTGTTACAAGAAAATTAAATGCAACTACAACTAAGAACTTAATGAGAGAATGAGAAGTAAATGATAAGGTCCAAATATGAGAGATTTCTCCTGGAATTGATGATCTCCAATGGTGACCCATAGCCTCCTTATATAGTGCTTTTGAAGAGAAAAGGTTGATGTGACAAATCCTAAAAAGCTACTTTAAGGAAGAGTGTTGAAGCTTCATTTGATTTCCAAAATTTGCCTTTTTCCTTGATTATTACTGTGAAAGCTCAGGTTATCCTTTCTTCTATTTCAAAAAGCACATTACGATAAATGTCCAAGACTTATCCAAAACTTTCAACCCACTGTCGCCACTATGGTGATAAAAGTGGCCACTTTGCTGCATAAAAAGCTAGAAAAACCGAATCTTTGCCTCCTTGAAACTTCATCATCATGTTGGAAGTTATTAGACCAAGTGAAGGAGGAAGAGGGCAAAATGGGCAATAAAGTGGTAAAAATAAAAAAGAAAAGAGTGGAAATAACTCTCAAGAATCGAGAGTTATCACACCCCCAAACTTGAACAATTACTTGTCCTCAAGTAAAAATAAATAAAAAAAAAGAACTCAAAGGATGATAAACAAAAAGTTGAATACTCGGATTTTTGCTTGAATGGAAAAACTTACATCAAACTTTTTCATGACTCTTGATTTGAATGAAGCACTTGTTACACTCTAACTTGAAAGATGTACAACGTCCTTTCATGAAATCCGTAAGTTGAATTTAATCAGTAGGGATTGTTTCGGTCTTGTGTATTTGGGTTATTTATCTCTCCATATTTTCTTTTGAACTCCCCCCAAATTTGACATTTTTTTAATGGCTCCAAAACTTTTTTTGGTTTGTGGCATATTTTTCTTCTTTTTGACCCCATCATTTACACTTTGATTCACCCTACATTTGGATTTTTCAAAAAAAAAAAAAGGGTTATATGGATCATCAAAGTATTTGCTTTATACATACTACCTCAGCCCCCAAACTTGATGCACACAATGTCCTCATTGGGATATTCGAACAAATTTGATTTTTGCAATGGTAGGCTTGGTGTCAAATGGGAAAGTGTATGGGCTAAAATCATGAATGGAGGCCTACATTGTTTTAACCACAAAATTTATGGAAACAATCAAGTAATTGTACCTGCAAATGATATTAGCTAGAGTGGTAACCAATAGTGGAGAATCATGAACAAACAGAAATGTAAGGGAAACAAAAGCAAGGCGTTACATGATAAAAGTCAAGAACCACGATATCTAAAGAGTAAAACAAAAGAAATACCACAAGTACCCAAAAGAAATACCAAACCAACAGTTCAACAACAAAAGTGATGATGTTGCAAGGGTGCTCACGGTTCACTAACCTAAGCAGTCGACCAACTTCAATCACGGTAGTGGCATGAGGAGCAGTAACTAGCAATCATAACTTTAAAGGGGTTGGGAAGCATATGGGGCATCGGCTTCAGAGGTCTCGACCTTCAATCGAAGTCGCTGACTATTTGGAAAAAAAAGCGACGAACGAGGTTTTTTTTGGGTCATGGCTTCAAGTTCCATCTGAGAATGTAAAATAGGAGTGTGGGATAAGGGAGTAATGAGTAAAAAGAAAGATAAAGGGGTTGATGGGCTAAGAGAGGGTGACGATATCAAGGTTGATGATGGCTAAAAAGTAGGACTTAATGTTTGCCTTTTAGATTATTGGGAACCATTTTTTTTGGCATGGTGATGGTGGTAACCAACGGTTTGGGGAGGCAAAGATGAAAGGATATAGATTAGAGAAAAACAAGTGAATGGATGTGGTGTGCTGGGTTGATGGGTTGGAAAAGGTGATGTGGTTACCATACCAAGGCTTATGATGACCAAAAAAGTAGATGAGATGTTTTTTTATAAAATCTCTTCTACAACTCAATGCTTTACCTACAATGAAAAGCTTTTGACATAAAATACATATTAAAAAAAGTACACACAACAAAGGGACCAATGGATTTTTAAAAGACAAAAGAGAATTATGGAAAAAAATGGTGGATCATTGGTTGCATGCTTAGAAAAGTGTGACTTTGGACAAAAAAATATGGATTTGCAGCCATGTGGTAGGGAAAAAAATCATTCAAAAACACTATTGTTTTGAAGATTAAAATTTCAACGGTTCCCTCCAACAGTTCAGTCCTCACGGTGGCAACCAAAGTAGCCACTTTGCATAACTCCTAAATTTCCTTTTGTTTTTTGTTTTTTGCTTTGTTTTTTTTTTGCAACAAAAGTTAAAAGATATTAATACTAGAGAAAAAAACATTTTATTGAAAAGGCTATTTCTAGCCTTCTAGATACTCAACAAGAAGGGTTTGGAGGGTGATGACACGCCATTGGACAGAAAATGTTTTTTCTTGTGTTTATGGTGACTCAATCTTACTTCTTTCAAACATGATTTCCCTCTTATTGGTGGTTGCATTTTCTTTGGACTCTTAGGCGGCGTTTGGTTCGCAGAATGTTTTTGGATGGAATGGAATTTGTTAAAGGAATTTGACTTTGAAGGAATTGGAATGTAATGTTATCAGGTTTGACCACCTGTTTGGTTGACAGACGTTGGAATGGAATCTGTAAGAATTGGAATCTGTCTATTTGGTTCACATAATGTAGCTTTGAAATTGGAATGAAATATTAGTAAATGACCAAAATACCCTTTTTGAAACTTTTAAAATCGAAATCCAACTATTGTGGTTCAGATCGGTGGTGGTTGACGGTGGTGGTCGGCGGCGGTTCAGAAAGGTGTTGGTCGGCGGCAGTTCAGAAAGGTGGTGGTCGGCAGCGGTTCATATCGGTGGTGGTCGTCGGCGGTTCAAAACGGTGGAGGTCGGCGGAGGTTCAGAAAGGTGGTGGTTGTCAGCGGTTCAGAAACGTGGTGGTCGGCAGCGATTCACGTCGGTGGAGGTCAACGAAGGTTCAGAATGGTGGTGGTAGGCGGCGGTTCAGAACGGTGACGGTCGGCGGAAATTCAGAACAGTGGTCGGCAGCGGCGGTTCAGAACGATGGTGGTCGACGGAGGTTCACATCGGTGAAGGTCGGCGGCGGTTCAGATCGGTGGTGGTCGGCGACGGTTCAGAAAGGTGGTGGTCGGCGGTGGTTCAGAACGGTGGTGGTCGGTGGCGGTTCAGAACGGTGTTGGTTGGCGGCGGTTCAAAACGGTGGTGGTTGTCGGTGGTTCAGGTCGGTGGTGGTCGGCGGTGGTCGGTGATAGTTTGATCAGTGGTGGTCGGCAATGGTCTGTAGTAGTTCCTAAACGGTGGTGGTCAGTGGAGTTAAGATCGCTGGTGGTCGGCGGTTGTCGACATAGGTTCATATGGGTCTGGTAAATCAAGTAGGGAAGATGTTTTGTCTTTTTGAGAAAATGGGATGGAATGGAATTGAATTTCCTTCTCAATTGTGATGGAATGACCAAATCCATGAATGGTGGAATGTATGGAATTCAATTCCATTCCATATGAAAACCAAACACCTGAATAGAATTTGGTCAACGAAATTGATCATTCCAATTCCTTCAAATTCCATCGGAATCCTACGAACCAAACGCCCCCTTAAAGTGAAGCTCATTCCCACTCTCTTCTTCAAACTTCTCACCACACATTTCAATATCTACACTTAGGTCTTCACTCAACAGATTAATGACCGAACAATTTTACAATTCATCATGGAACTTAAGGGACTTGAAAACGTTAAATGTCACTTGTTGGTCATTTACCCTCATAGTTAACTCACCCTTTTGGGCGTCGATGAAGGTTCTACCCGTGGCAAGAAATGGTCATCCTAAAATGATGGGTACATTCTTATCGGCTTCATAGTCTAAAACTAAAAAGTCGGCCGGGAAAATGAATTTGTCAACTTGGACCAAAATATCCTCAATCTTTTCTTTGGGATGTGCCAAAGATCTATCTGCTAATTGCAAGGTCACGGTGGTGGGTCAAACTTCTTCTATTGCTAACTTCATGAAGATGGACAACGACATGAGATTTATGCTTGCTCCTAAGTCACACAAGGCATGACCAACTTCCTTACCTCCTATCGAATAAGGGATGGTGAAACTACCCGGGCCCTTTAGCTTAGGTGGAATTTTGCAAGTGAGGAAGCACTACTCTCTTTTGTCAAAGCTACCATTTCAAATTCACTCAACCTTTTATTTTTGTTAAGGATGTCTTTCAAAAATTTAACATAGCTTGGCATTTGCTCGAGAGCTTCTACCAAAGGTATGTTAATATGGAGTTGTTTAAAAATGTCCAAAAACTTTTTGAAATGATTATCAACTTTTTTATTCTTCATCCTACCGGGAAAAGGGAGGTCTCTTAAGTCTAGCTCCGGTTGGCTAGGACTTGCCTTTTTGTGTTGTGAAGTGGGCATTGTCTCACCACTGTGGCGAGGTTGTGCTGCTGGAAAAAAGGATGCAATGTACCTGCTGCTTTCTGGGCCCGAAAGTAGGCACTTTTCTGCCACAGTGGGAGAAAATAGAGCTGGAAAATTTGACTTGTCAAAGTGGTGGGGATTTTCCTCTTGCATAAACGCGACGTTGCCTTGCGATAGTGACATGGGCATTGTCGTCGGTCACTATCGCGGGGTCTGTACCGTGGGTCGTTGGGAGAGCACGACTATGCCCCTGTGACAGTGCCATGGGCATTGTCGCCGGACACTGTCGGGTATTAGGATATTTAAGTAGCCTCTAGACGGGTTAACACCATTTACTTCACATTTTTCTTTTGTAAACCAACTTTGGAGAGTGATGAAGGGGATTTTCTTCCACCAAACCATAGTTGCATTCAATTCAAACTCTTGAAGTTGGTGGGATTGGATAGGAGCATTCAAGAGGCCATTAAGAGCTTGTTAGGAGAAGGGCATTCTACCTCAACTACTCATCTTCTCAACTTTAAGATCATCTAAGTTTCTAGGGTTTTCTATAAAACCTAGTTTGTGAGTTTCTACTACTATTTTCAAATGGGATACATATCTTGTATGTTTACTTGCTTAGTATTTCATATATATGTAGAAATCTGATCACCTGATAAGTTTGACCTAACTGCTACTTGCAAGATTGTTGGGAATATAGTCATGGCACTTCATGTGGACTTTGATGAGTTATCAATGATGTTATTTAAACTTGATCATGTGGTTTTGGTGAGCCATGGGTATTATATTTGTACTTGTATATTTTGGTGTTTTGTACCTAAAATATGCATGGGATTTTTATGAGGTCTTATACATATATCTTGGTGATATGGAATTATGTATAGAGATGGATATCGTACGTACGTAGAATGAACCATGAGTAAGTGCTAGGAGGATGTAGTCTTAGGTGCCACCATGATGGTATGCACCTAGACCTCCGCCATTTGGAGTAATGCCTGGGAGGTAGTCTTCAAGTGTGTCGGGCCTTCGGGATGTTGCTCATACGAGTGAACATCAAGGTGCATTGACTTGAGGTAAAACTCATTGGTGTGATGGGTCTCCCCCATTGATTCACTTATGGCCTTAGTGACTAAAATGTTATAATTGTTCATACCATGTTCATAAATGCTATGTCATGCTTTTGTACAACTCACTAGGCCCGTTTGGCCTAACACTTGATTGTTTTGATGTGTATCTCAGGTTCTAGCGACGCGAGCGCCAAGGAAGTTTAGTCGGCCTTTAGAGGTGAGCTTGGGAGCATTTTTGGGATGCCATTCTAGAAGACGATCCTTTTGGAAATAGTTGACAACTGATTGTAATCTTATTTCTAGTTAGATTTTAGATTAGGAAGTTGTCATCTATCATTGCTTCTTATTACAAACTTGTAATTAGCAGACATTTATTGTTCCTTTTTAAATGAGCTCATGCTTTGGCATTTATGTGATTACCACATTTCCATTTTCCGGAAATTTTTGTTTGTCCCGTTTTATGGGGTGTTACATAATCTATTTGCCTTCACAGATGCATGCATGAAAATGGAATTTAAAAAGGTGATACATGAAAGTGGGAAAAGGCTTTGCATGATTCAAAAGTCAATATCCGACGAGTAAAGTTCAAAATGAGGGATATGGATACAGTGTGTTAGGCGGGTTTCAAGTGTCTATACCTGTATCATACACGACTTTGTCACTGTTCTGCTTTCACATGAAGGAACCGGGCGACTTTCATAGAGATGTGCTCTCTATAACATATCGATCGACTTCTCCCAACAATATAGACCATTTTTTTAGCATTAAATCTGTATTTCTTCATTGATTTCTCCATATCCAAATACCGTAAACATTAATCAAGTATGGTAGACTTCTCGGTGGTCTTTTCCGCCCGTGGTTTTTCCCATTTTGGGTTTTCCACGTAAATCCGGTGTCGTTTCTATCTCTTATTTATTTTCCCGTCAAGTTATAGTTATTGTTGTGTGGTTGATTATCATTTTCGTCTGAAGTAATGCTATAACAACTAATAATAAAGAACAAGAATTCTAAAAGATTAAAGACTTGATATTAAAATTTCTATAGAGAGAGAGTCCCAAGATCAGTTCTAAAACTGATTCATTACAACTTAGAAACACAATGTCATCACCCCTATTTATACCAAACAAGGATGGCAAAGATGTAAATACAAAACTTAAAAATAATAATAAAGATACAACAACTAAAGGTTTTTTCCAAAGTTACACTCCAAGTATGTCATCATCTTCCTACTCCAACCAACTACTACTTCAATTATTGTCAAAAAGATCTGGAAATGCCAAAAATTCAGGATTTCAATCTTCATCAAAATATCTTCATAGTTCCATCCCAAAACAATCCCCAATGCTACAACATCAATCTGACATCACAATAAACAAAAGATTTTAAGTTGTTTTACACAAAATAACAACAAATAGGTAAATCATAAACTTAGCTCCATGAATAACAAAAAATTGGAAAATAAGATAAGAAAATGACTCAATTGTTGGGATAAAAAGAATTTGAAATCCTAAAAGATAAGAAAAAAGATGCAATATGCATTGAATTCTCAATACATATCACAACCTCAAACTTAAAGTTTTGCTTGTCCTCAAGCAATAAAAGTAAAATAAGAAAATGACTCAAAGTTGAAAAGATTGCAATATAATGGCAATAAGTGCACACAATGTGTAGAGTATATCACATACAATTCATAGCCTTTCATAAATCCAAAGTGAGACCTCCATAACCTAGTTATATGTATGGACCATAAGCTAGTATGACTCTTTTCTTTGTCAAACATTACACAAACTTCATTTAGGATCACTAGGGCTTGTAGGGTCACTCTTTTTATGACATATCTTCTCTCACCAAGCCTTTTCTCACACCAATTTTCACCAAATGTTCGATTTTTTTTCAATTTTTGGCACTTTGTGCTTTTTTTACCCCTATGGGGCATTTTTTTAATTTTTGTGCACCTTTACCCCTATGGGGTATTTGTGGTGTTCTTGTCATGTGAGAGCTTTGCTCTTTTGTATTGACATGTATTTCCCATTTTGGGTAACTTGTAACCCCCTCAACCTCAAACTTGGAAGTTGACAATGTCCTCATTGTCTTAAAATGAATGCACAAAATTTTGTTTAAAAAGGTTACAAGTGGCTAAAATGGTGTATGAAAAGAAAGCCTAGGTCATCCCCTAAATATATGAAGTATGTGCAAGTCAAATTGTGTCCCAAAAAGAGCAATTCTAGTTCTAGCAAGAACACAATGCTAGGTGAATGTCATGCAACTATGGAATTATTAGGGCTATGTACTCAAAAGATATATTAGACTCTACACATGTAATCCTGCAAATAAAAGAAATCTAAAAATGAAAATTTTATCCCAAACTCAAAACTGAAAATTTAAAAACATGGAGACTAAGATAGATGACTAAACCTGTCCTACTCATGAGGAGTAGGTTGTGATGTTCCAGCTGCAGATGTGGATGGCAATGCTGCAGCATCACCCACTGCCACCTTTCTTCAACAGATCTGCCTTTTCTTGCAGCAAATGTTGGTTCCCTCCAATAAGCTTCTGATTTTCTGCTTTGATGGCTTTTAACTTCTGTTTTTTTTTTACTTACCTACTCAAGTACCAAGGCATGGTCTCTTACCAACTAGTCATTTTTTCTCAAAAAGTTTTTGAAAGGTTAGGTTGAAAAAGGTACCATGATTACTTTTTCTAGAGAAAGCTACCATCCCATCCCTTTGTATCTGATGACTCCATATTTTATCCTCAAAACAATTTTTTTTTTGAAAACTCATTTTTTTTTTCTTTCAAAAATTGGAATGGTGTACAACAGTCAATGTTGTAGCATCCCGAGGGTTCTTTGGTTATGCCATTTCTTGTTTTTTTTAAGAGTGATATATTTTATAGGACATGTTTCTATGTTCCTCCATCTTATAAAGTTGTATTTTTTTTCTTTCCACTTATGCTTATATACTTTTCTCACCACTCGGTTCACTATATGATCATGACACAAGCTTTTAATGGCATAGATGGGGGAACATTTAATCCCACAAAGATTTTTCAAAATCACCTCACCAACCGTATAACATGATTTTATGAAGCTTCCCGAGTCCTTGGATTGACCGTCGCATCCATCGTTCAAAACAACTTGAACATTTTCTGCACAACTTTGCTTCAGGACTGTTGCGGTATCTGCAACAATATATTCTTTCTGCACAATTTCAAAGCATGGGTTAGTGACAATCTTGGCATTTTGTTGCACCTCTTCACTATTTTGAAGTGAAGAGGGGTTGCTCAAATGCTTAGATACTTCCTCGGAACCCTCTATCTCTTGACTATTTTCCAAGGTATTTGTTTCACCCTCATCCTTACCAACACACTCAAAATTTTCAATCTCACCAGGTATAGGAATTTGGTTTTGTCTATTACGCTCACTAATGATCTCTCCAACACAGGTCGTTATGTTAATAACAACTCCATTTATGTTCTGTAAGAAATCATTCATCAAAGTTTCAAGAGATTCGAAGTTTTTAGTTTGTTCTAAAGAAGATGTAGGGGATGAAAATGAGTTGTTAAAATCATCCCCTTGAAAATCCCAGAAAAATCAACTTGTTCCTCCCAAGATTGGTCAAAAGTATTCGAGTAAGTGTTACTCCAATCTTGATAGGGAGGTAATGGTGAAGTGAAAGTACCATGAGCTTGACCACTTAAAAACAAATTAGGATGATCCTCCCATGATTGATTGTAACCATTAAAGTGTGAGGTATCCCAATTACTATCTCCCATGAAATAATGGGATTCGGGGTTCGAAGGACAATTATACAAGAAATGATTTCCGTCACAATAGTCACAGAAAACAGTTTCATACGGACCAAACGAATGTCCCATGGAATCCATATTCAGAGAAAGAAAAACTCAAAGATTTGTTACTCGTACATACATGGAGACGTATGACGAGAAACAAAGATGGTACAAAAATTAGCTTAACAAAACTCAATCTCTCAACAACAATAGATTTACGCCTATCCCCGGCAGCGGCGCCAAAAACTTGATACGGATGTTTACACACCTCTAGACATGTGATAATTGAACCTCAAAACAAGTATACAATGGGATCTAATATCGTCTTTTCAAGTAATAAAATGGTAAGAACCAAGTATCATATTCCACAGGGATAGGTATCTTATGTTGTAAGATCTCGAGATGAAAAACTAACTTCAGATGGCGAGTTTGAAGACTTTGTTTGGGTTGAGTGAACAGTTAATTAAAATAACAGAGAATAAAGAAAGCAAGGGTGTAAGACTTTTGGTGAGTATTAAACACAAGATTCCGTGGACCAATGTTGTAGGAATGCTACAACATTGTATTTTTCAACAACTAGTTCCACCATCTACTTTGAAAGTGATCCTTCTGAATTCTCACCGTGACACTTGTATTTAGATTCTACTAGACACATTCCTATGCAGTATCAGAACCAGTGATAGTGCCAACGGTGTCTTCAAAGTATATGGATAAACAAATTCCTTTGTTAAAAATTGTTAGGACCGAAAGTCCTGAGTGTTGAAAGTGGTATAAAGCATTTATAAGGGTTCAATATGTAATTCTTTAATAGTTGTTTTGTTAGTTGGGCCCAAAGCCCATAAAGCCCATTAGTTTGTAAAGCCTAAGTATATAAAGGCTTATTTAGTTCATTTATCAGTTTAGGAAGTTTAGTCTCATTATTCATAATTCTCTAGTCAATAGGTTTACTTTCTCTGATCAGATATTCTCTCTGTAAACCTAAACCCTTTCATTGAATATTAATCATATGACTAGAGGTTGTGACTATATTATTGTTCTACATTGTTGATTATTGTTCGTGATTGCACTGTACTGGGATCTACAATTGGTATCAGAGCAAAGAGACTGAAGGTTTGATCCAAAAAGGTTTGTCTAAAACCCTTTAATTGCTTATTTGATTATAATCCTTGCTTAACTGATTATCGATTGCATATTTATCTGTGCTTCTTTCAATTTGTTTTTATAAAATCTGTGTTGATTGAATTTTTTTTCTTGAAATCGATTACTGTTTCTAAGTTTTATCGGTCAATTTTTGTTTTCTGGAAAAAACAATAAGTCGATCGATCTGGTTCTTGAAAAATCAAACTTTCTATCGATCTGAGTTTTCTAGGTTGAAGTTTCGATCGATTTGTGTTCTTGAATAAATCAATCTTTTATCGGTCTGATTCTTTCGGGGTTGTTTATCGGTCGTCTGTGTTTGTTGAAAAATCAATTTTATCGATTGATTTTCTGGGTTTACAAATCGACCTGCAAAATTTGTGCTTGGTCGATTGAGTTTCTGGGTCGATTGAGTGTTTTCGATCGATTCAGATTTATCATGTTTATCGGTCGATTAGTTGTCAATCGAATTATCGGTCCTATCTGTTAATTGTATTATCTGTTATCAGTTTTGTGGTTATCTGTTTTCGACCGGTACTCATCGACCGATACAACTTTGTTCGACCTACCGGTACCTTGTTGACCGGTACTGTGTGACTCGACCGATACTTTGTTCGACCGACCGGTACCCGTATCGACCGATACCTTGTTGACCGGTACTTTGTGACTCGACCGGTACATTGTTCGACCCTACTCGACCGGTACTCTACCGGTACCTTGTTGACCGGTACTTTGTGACTCGACCGGTACATTGTTCGACCCTACTCGACCGGTACTCGAATGGTACCTTGTTGACCGGTAATTTGTGACTCGACCGGTACATTGTTCGACCCTACTCGACCGGTACCCAATTGACCGGTACTTTGCGCCCGATGCCTTATTCGACCGGGTCCCTGTTCGACCGGGTCCGACCGGGTCCTTGTTTGACCGGGTCCTTGTTTCGACCGGGTCCTTGTTCGACCGATCCTTGTTCGACCGGGTTCGACCGGGTCCCTGTTCGACCGGATCCTTGCTCGACCGGTCCTTGTCCTGTCCTGTTTATTTATTGTTTTTGGATCATCTTGTTTGTCTCACGATCGCTACAATGCAGTTAAGATTAAAGTTTAAACCCGTTCAAGTTTCATCTCTTTTCAAAGCCGGATCGAATTAATTCTATTCGATACGATCAAAACTGATGAACCCACCAAGGCTGCGGTCCAAAAGAGAATATGAAGAGTAGAAAGTTGATTTTTTGAATTTTGTGGATGAACATGAGGTGGGTTATTATATCAGATTATCATTGACTGAAGGAGAGATGCAATCCCAAATTCCGACAGAATCTTCGCCTGTGGAACAGGAGAAAAGAGAGAGGGCTAATAATTTTGCTCGAAATTATATGACAAGTAGTATTTCTTGTGACATTTTGAGTGAAATTTCTGGTCAAATATTTTCTTACAAAACGATAGGAAAAGAGTTGTGGGATTGCATTGAATGGTTGATGTTAGGGCCAAGGGAATTGTTAAAAGGAAGAGAATTGGAATCTAAGAACTCTGAGCTTAAAAGAAAGATCTCTGATTTGGAGCAAAAGATTGCAAAGGACAAATCCGATTTTGAGAATAAAGAGAAATCTTTTGCAAAGAAGTTCTCAGATTTTTCCAGAAAATGTGCTGATGAGAAGAAAGAAGTTGAGCTGAAATGTATAAAGCTTTCTCAACAAGTTTCTGATTTTGAGAAAGTACTTATCTTGGAAAGAGAGAAGTTTGCCAAAGAAAAGAAGGCCATTGAACAAAAGAATGTTGGATTCTTCAAGGAAATATCCGGCCAAAGAAAAGATGCTGAGAAAGGATTTGAAGAAGAAAGAAGCATGTTTGAGACTGAGATTAAAAAGCTGACTGTCAAGTTATCTGAACTATCTGAGAATGCATTGAAAGAGCAGAAAGCGAAGTTTGAATTAAAGAAGAAGATTGACCTGCTTGTTAAAGAAAGAGACAACTTTGCTTCAAAGATTAAAGAGCTTGAAAAGATTGTTTCCAAGGTAGTGGTGACTGAGCAAACGACTCCAGAGTCACAAATCCACACATCTAGAAATAATTCAACTGATTTCAAAAAGACAACCTCAAGCTCACATCTGAAAACTGTTTCATCAAAAAGGTCAGTTAAATCATATGATCAGATTCGCAGTACTAACATTTTCTTTGATAAATATGTAGATGGTTCAGGTACACAAAGAAGGAGAAGAATAAGATATAAAGAAGAGGAACTGGTCTGGAAGAAGAAACCAGTTGAAGATGAGAAGAAAGATGAGCTGAAAGGTAAGAAATCATGTGTAAATACACACAAAGCCAAGAAGAACAATGCACGTAAAGGTAAACCTGATCATATCTACTCGAGAGATTAATTAATCAGGTTGTCAGGTATGAAATACTATTGTTCTTATTGATGTACACATGATCTTATTCACAAAACCAGTGATCATTTCTGGTATGGTTCTTATTTCGTTACTCCCACAAGAAATGCAACTAACATTCATGGAGCCAAATACCAGTGGGTACCAAAGCCAAAAATTGATTCTGTGTTGCAGGCACCTACTGTCAAGTTGGAGTAGAAGAACTAAGGCTTCTAAGTAAATCAGCTTAGAACCCGTACTTCAACGGAGTTTGTCTTCTGATTAAAAAGGGGGAGCTTATCTGATCTATATCAATTCTTTCATGATTTGAGGGGGAGCTTAAAAGGTAAATATATTCTAATACTAGATCTCTGATTGTTTGAAAGAAGAACAACTTTCGAACATGAAAAACAGTTTCTGAAATGTTCAAACCACTTCTTGTTCTCAAAAGATCTTAAGAGTTTAGAAGTGTGTCTTTTAAATGTTTTTCAAATTTTGAGCTTTAATGTTTAACTGACCGTGTGTTTCCAAAGATCAATACTTGCGTATTATCTTGTCCATATACTGTCAAGTATTCATACACACCGGTTCAATATTTTATTTGACATTGTTATTACCATGTCTCAAAACGAACCAATTTTTCGATGGTAATACCCCCGTTTGATATTCAATGTTGTTGAGTATCTATCATAATTTCTATTCTTGTGCTTTCATTGCAAAATTGTTTATATTCGTTCATATAAACAAAATATCCAGTTCTTTGATACCCTAACCATTTTATTTGATCTGATTGATACATTGTCAGATTCTCAAAACAATTCTCTTGATTTCATTTCATTCAATCAATATCCGTGTTTTGAGAAATCTTCAAAGTTCAATTGCTCAAATCTCATAAGCATACATTTTGACAGTGTTATCATACATTTTGTGCTTAACTGTTTAGTTAAACTGTTGATCAACCATTTTTTTAGGACTTACATGGAATTCATGTGTGAGCTTAAACAGACCTTCCATGGATTCACGTAAACCAGTGTTTCCTACCCCGGAAGTTATCCTAGAGTGATTGAGGGGTGAGGGGTCATAAATCAAAGAGTGGGGGAGATAACTCACCGGGTTGAGTTTTTCTCATTGTGCTGAGCGGTAAAATGTAAATGAGAGTTTGGTTAGAAATGAGTTTTAATGACAAAAAGAAAGAGGGTGTGAGAACAGAGTTAAAAGAATATGAAAACTCTGCACCAAACACTTTCTGAGCCGGGCAGCCACATCTACTGATTGGTTCACATTCTTTGGTGACCATCATTGAAACAGGCAGTGAGCCCATGCCAACTCTTGTTTTTACCCCACCAGCAACTCGTTTCTTTCTTAACAAAGAAATGTTTCATTTTCTTTGGGGACGCAACATATCTGCTATCTAGTCTTCAATCGGAAGTTTTAGATATTGAAAAAGAAGGAAAGTTGCCCCACCTTCGCACCTCTTTCATGCACATTGAGTCCGTGTAATATCTGTTGTTGTCTCAACAGTTTACACATTTTTTAGCCTGAGAAAGCTAAGTAGATTCAATCATTCTACACTTGCACGTACACATAAGGAATAAGTTTTCTTGTCATAACATTCATAGAAAATTCCTTTGTGGTTTTTCGATGATTGAATGGAAGCCCTGGGGAGTGAATATCACAAAAACTCCTTTCCAATGTACATCCGTTGTACAAAGTGGCTCCGTGCTACTTACAGGCATACTAACTGTATCATTTGTTGATTCAAGTTTACAATTCCTATTATATCTGAATTTGAAAAGATTCGGATATATACATTTCATGAATTGACGGATACTCAGATCAAAGGGCGGAGAATGTCCAATTATCATAAAGGGGAGATCAAAGAATGTGTTGAAATTGAAGAGTTTTGATGATCATGATGTTCACAATAATCAAAAAGGGGGAGAAATTTTACAAAGTTCAATTTCAGTTCAAGTTTTGGTGAAAAGAAATCATTCCATAATGATTCAATTTCTGAATGAAGATGAGTTGTGAAAGTTTGCTTTTCTGAAGACAGTCTAGAGATCAAAGAGATGAAGATATGAGTTCAATGTTGTTTCAATGTCACGTAAAAGATTTCAAAGAGTGTATTTCTTTTATCCCGTATCATGTGGTGTTTGCTACAAGTTTGTCCCTCCTACGAGCTGATTGAAACAAGTTCTTAAGCTGAAAGTCTATTCAACTCGCAGTTCAAAGACATATTCTTTGTTATTAAACTGAAGTTGCACCGTGGAATGTCACGTAACTCGCATATTATCTTTCATGTGTGCTGATCCAATGTGTTGAGTTTCTACAGTTGAAAGTTGCGTGATAGTGCATTCAGTCGAGGCTATTGTACATTGAATCTGGTTACAAAGTTGAAATTATGAAGACCAAGAGCTTTATTCAAGGGGGAGCGTGGAAAGACATGAAGACATGCAACACCAAAGTTCTTCAAAGATTTAAGAGGGAAAGAAGATCAAGGCCTGAAGTTTTCAAGAAGATAAATGCCTTATTCAACTTTAGGGGGAGATTGTTAGAACTGAAAGTCCTGAGTGTTGAAAGTGGTATAAAGCATTTATAAGGGTTCAATATGTAATTCTTTAATAGTTGTTTTGTTAGTTGAGCCCAAAGCCCATAAAGCCCATTAGTTTGTAAAGCCTAAGTATATAAAGGCTTATTTAGTTCATTTATCAGTTTAGGAAGTTTAGTCTCATTATTCATAATTCTCTAGTCAATAGGTTTACTTTCTCTAATCAGATATTCTCTCTGTAAACCTAAACCCTTTCATTGAATATTAATCATATGACTAGAGGTTGTGACTATATTATTGTTCTACATTGTTGATTATTGTTCGTGATTGCACTGTACTGGGATCTACAAAAATCACTCTTCCGAGTCGATTCCCATATCATCCAAGTTGACGTGTTCCAAGTGGCTCATTCCTGAGTCCACCACACTTTAACACTTTGACTAGTGATCAACTCGTCAAGAATCAATCGGTTTGAAAAACATAGATAACAAGTTCCCTTTTTAGCAACTCTTCCAAGTATATACTTCCCATATCATTCAAATTAACGTGTATTCATGTGGCTCATGCCTGAGTCCACTACACTTTACCACTTTCAAAGTGATCAATTCGTCAAGAAGTGCATTTGGATTTATAAAACTTAGAATGAAATGGTGGAACATCATTATTGAGAAATGATGTCCACTTTCTTTTGGTTTAAAAACTCACCATTTGCCTCACACCCAAGCTAATAAAACTAGCTACTCATTACGTAAAATAAAGTGCAAGAAATGTAAATGACATAAAGTAAAGACATAATGTAAATGACGGAAAATATAAATGACGAAAATGTAAAGTGCATAAAATAAAGACAATAAGCAATAAAGAAATCTAAAGACAGGTGAAGTAATGCTATAGCAACTAAAAATAAAGAACAAGAATTCTAAAAGATTAAAGACTTGATATTAAAATTTCTATAGAGAGAGTCCCAAGATCAGTTCTAAAACTGATTCATTACAACTTAGAAACACGAAGTCATCACCCCTATTTATACCAAACAAGGATGGCAAAGATGTAAATAGAAAACTTAAAAATAATAATAAAGGTACAACAACTAAAGGTTTTTTCCAAAGTTACACTCCAAGTATGTCATCATCTTCCTACTCCAGCCAACTATTATTGTCAAAAAGATCTGGAAATGCCAAAAATTCAGGATTGCAATCTTCATCAAAATATCTTCATAGCTCCATCCCAAAACAACCCCCAATGCTACAGCATCACTCTGGCATCACAATAAACAAAATGTTTTATGTTGTTTTACACAAAACAACAACAAATAGGTAAATCATAAACTTAGCTCCATGAATAAGAAAAATTGGAAAATAAGATAAGAAAATGACTCAATTGTTGGAATAAAAAGAATTTGAAATCCTAAAAGATAAGAAAAAGATGCAATATGTATTGAATTCTCAATACATATCATTCACGCAGAAGTATTTGAGGCGTTAGACTTATACTCTCTCCCATTTAAATAAGTGATGATCTTTATGCTTCGATAAACCTTCGGGTTAAAACAGTGTGCGGTTGTTTGGGTATGGTTGGTTTTGATTTAGTGGGTCAATGGTACGACGCCATACTATGTGTCAGTGGTGTACTATCTTGATGGGTATTCGTGAATAACGATGAGGTTATGGTTGGCTAGTGGAGTTGTTTGATTTGGGGTTTTATTTCCTTGAGTAGGCGTCAACCTTTTCGACATAGCAACCCTGGAACAAAATATTTGGTGGTATACCCACGTTTGCATAATGGTCATTCCGAGGTTAGGTGGCGATGCTTGGTTTTGAGGACAAAGAATGTTGGTGTGTTTCAGTGCACTTCCGTTGGACCTGGTGTGTCTGCAGGTCAGGTGGTAACTTTGAAGAGATTTGATGTTGATAATTAAGAATCAATCATTGGTGTTTCGGTAATCGTCAAGGTTTCCGTTGATTCGTCGATCAATGATTGAAAGCATTATGGGAGCGTGTAAACTTGGAGTTTGGGATAAGCGACTATCTGCAGAGCGTGATGGTACATTTCTAGGTGAAACATTAGACTGATTCTTTGATTAAAGGAAGTTTGAGAACCCTTACAGATGTTGCACCTTGGGAAAACAAATTTATCGTTGATTTGGATCAAACCAAACTAGTGTTAGGAATTGTCGTCAAGGAAGGGACGATGAATCTTTTATAGTGTGGATTTGTCAGGATCTTAATTCTAAACAAGAATAAACACTCAGAAACAATATTAAAGGAGTTTGCGGAATAACACTTTAATATTCAATAATCAATGAAACAGTGAATCAGAAGAACAACTTGTAAACTTTATTGAATGATTGTAAAGCTACAAGATTCAACACTCAACCTCAATATTGATGAACAGGCTCACCAATACGAATTCTACTTCTCTAGAATTAGGATTACAAACCTTGAGGTTGATTCTCTCTCTCAAAAACAAAAATTCAGAATTATTTTTTATCAAACCTAAACTATTCTCTATATAATGAAGATAAAAGATAATTACAAAAAAATAAAAGATCTTCAAAATAATATTCCATCTTTATCTCCAAGCTTTCCATAATCTTCAAACTTGATCTACACGAATCTTGATTATCTCTTAAGCAGCACTAAGTCTTCAGCAGCATTAATACTTTGAGCAGTATTAATGTCAGCAGTACTAAAATTGCTTAGCAGTAGTAATCTCCTCTAGCAGTATTAATCTTGACTTAGCAGTACTAATCTTGATCAGCAGTATTAACTTCACTCAGCAGCATTAATCTCAGAAGTATTAATCAAGTTCTTCTAGCAGCATTAACTGTACTTGTGCATTTCTGAATTTCCCAACAATCTCCCCCTAACTTGACTTTTAGGAAGAGAAGTCAAGTTCTTAAGATGGTCTTCTTAGATGCTCCCAAAACTTCATGGCTCATACACCTGTATTTGCATCCAACCCTAAACTCTGATCGATTGTTCTTTGAATCAAATACTTAGCCATCTCTGAATCTGGAACACATCCTAGCTTCTTCTTCAACATTGCATGAAGCTTCAGTCTGCTGTGATTGTACACTCTATCCACTAGGAAGTACTCTATGTGATTTATGTCCATAGTTAGTGCATATACTCCACTAGTTTCATATAGAGTCCAATTGTTGACAGTTTTGAACACATTTCTGATCACATGCTCCACTTCTTCAGGTTTGAACATCATACACAGATACTCCATCACTAATTTTGTAATTGAAATCTCTGGAGCTTTCAGTTGATCTGCATACAACTTCATTCCTATGTCAAACATCTCTTCTAAATCTGACCTGGAGCATGTTCTTACAATCTTTGCCCAAGTGTTATACACTTCAAACTTTTCATCCTTTCTTTTGAGCCTTATGTATTCCTTGCCATCAACCTTCATTGTGTCCCATAGAATAACCTCAGGTGGCTTCACTCCAACAGGTTCAGCTGAAATTGGTTCAGGCACTTTGTTCATCACTACCATGTACATATTTACATCATCAGTTCTTGCTGGTTCTTTCTGTTCAGATGGCTTAGGTGCCCCTTCTTATTCAGCAACCTTCTCAGCTTCTTCTGTAGCCATTCTAGGCTTCTTGGTTGACTTTCTCCTTGCCATCATCTTGGTTCTTTTTAAAGTCCTTAGACTTTCACCAAGAGTGGCTTCTTTCTTTGGTGGTGTTTCTTGCTCATCAGGGAAAGGCTTTTCTATCATGAAGTCATTTCTTTCTTTCATTCTCTTCTCCATTTCCACCCAGGCAGTTTCATTCCCTTGAAGCTTTAGTATCTCTGAATCATACAACTCTTTAATCTTCTCAAAAGACATCTTTGAGAACATCTCTTTTCTGACTCCTACAACACCTTTGAGAAATGTAATCATCTTGTTTCTCTCTTGGGTACCTAGGAAGGTCTTTGAGGGTTGTCTCTTCTTTGCAACTGTTTTTACCACCACTGATTTCTTCAGAGTTGCAGCTTTCTTCTGTGCAATTTCAGTTGCCAGGCTTTGTTGATAAGCTTCATTCAGTTCAGCAGCTAGAGCCTTAGCCATCTCTCTGTCCTTTTCAACCTGAACCCTTTCTTCTTGCTCAATATCAACTTGTATCTTCTTGGCCAGAGCTTCATCTGATTCAACCAACCTTTGCTTTTTGATTGGTTGATCAGATTCCACCATTTTAGCTTTGCCTTTATCTTTGCTTGCCACCTTTTCAACACTTGCTTTCTTTACAGCTTCACCTCTTTCTTTGATGACAACTCCTTTGGCCTTTGAGGTGACCTTGGGAGTATCATGTTTGGCTTTGATTAAGGTCTCTGCTATCTCCAGATCTATTAAAACCTCTTGTACTGTTTCTGCTGCTTCATTTAGTTCAGCAGTATTAACAGTTTCTGCTGCTTTGCTTGAATCAGCAGCATTAACTGTTACTGCTTCTTGTTCTGTTAATGTTGCTTTCTCTTTTTCTGCTTCTTGTACAAACTCAGTTTCCACTACTTGTTGCTCCCCCTCAAAATCAGCTTTCTCTTGCTCCCCCTTATTTGTGGCATCTTCCATGTTGGCATCAGCTTTTGACTCCCCCTTTTTGGGAGCATCAGTCACTGGTTCCCTTATTTTAAGCACATACTGTTTCTTATTCTTTTTCTGAAACAATTTCTTCACCATATTCTTCAGTTTGACAATCTGTTCTTGTTGAGACAGAATGATCAGTTTCAGTTCTTCTATGTCTTTTCCCTGCTTGATCACATCCATGTTGATGTTGCCCATTGTTTCCATCAATTCATAGTAGTTATATATGTCCTCACTTTCTCTAGGGGTGTGAACCCCTTTTGATGGATCATGGGATCTTTTTGTAGTAGAGGTCTTCTGCCTAGCAGAAGCACCTGCTACCCCCATGGTTTCTTGGCACCTGGGACCTTTGGATGATTGCTCACCCAAAGTTGCCATGAGGAAGGTCTTATTTATGTTACCACTGACCTCCTCTGTGCTAGCAGGAGTAGTGGCAGCCTTAGCACCCATATGCTCAAACATCTCCTCAGTGAGCACCTCCTTGGGGTTGGGAGACACCCCTGTGGTTTCCCTGTAGATATTCTCTAATGGAGAATTCTCCATTAGAGGGATTAAAGGCTCAGTGGGTGAAGGTACAAGAAGGGAAGGAGCCTTCTTTACCTTTTTCCTTATGTAAGTTTGGGTTATTGGAGAAGTTGGCTTTTGAACAAGAGACTGAGCGATTGATATGGAGGGTGAAGGTTGGGATTGGCTAGCAGTGGGATGGTCTAATGAGGGCCTTGACCCTGCTGCCATACCTTCTTCATTGTGGGATACCACCATCATTGTAGAGAACAATGGGGTGTCAACTCCTTCCGAGTCCAATGGAGATCTTTTCATGTTTGAAAAGACTTTACCTTTGGGGATTTTTGGTACATATACCTCATCAAAGTGAGGCATATCCGTCAATTCATGAGTTATAACTTCCTGTACAAACCTTGGGTACATGTAAAAACTCTTTTTGCTTCCCAAGTTTGATACAAGATCACTGAAAATCATTCTTGAAAAATTGTACTTTCTGGCAGTGGCCAAGATAACCAAAGCATAAGCAATGGTACTGCTAAACTCACTCCATCCAGTAGTCTTTTTGGAGATACAGTGCATCAGAGTATGAACAAGAAAACGCCATTGGGTATAAAATTTTGCTTTTGAGAATTTGAAACCACCTAATTGGCCTCCATACCCCATTCTTAACAAATTTGAGAACAATTCCTCATTTGGAATAGAAGTAATACCTGCAGCATCGTCTAGACGTAGACAGATGCGTATCACCTCTTCAGAAACTGACAAGGGTTTGTCACACACCCTAGTCTTGATTCTCTGCACACCATTCTCTGTGACTATGGTGGCATTTGCCCAGAATTGTCTTTGATGCTCTATGTAGATAGTTGGCGACATAGTAAGAGCATGGGCAATGCGGTTGGACTTGAGAAAATCCACAACCTGGTGAAATCCAACAGCTTGTTTCGGCTTCTGTAGCATCGCAATCTCGTTGTGCTCATCAATGAATGCCATGGATGCCATTGTGCTTGAGTAATCTTGACTGCAACACTTGGTGCTTGAGAGAAAAGGGTTAGAGAGCAGATGAATAGAAAGCAAAGAGTCGTTATGAACTTTTGGGCGGGCAAAAAGGGTATTTATACGATTCGGGACATAAGCAGTATTAACTCCTAGCAGTATTAACTGAGAGCAGTATTAACCACTGGCAGTATTAACTAACTAGCAGTATTAACTGAGAGCAGTATTAACTGTGCACTGGCAGTATTAAAACTGCACTGGCAGCATTAACTATACTTACACTTTTTGAAGCTTGAGGTACTCTGAGCAAGGTAATAACTTCCTGAGAAATATGTTAGTAGCACCAAAGAATAAACCAATAACAGGTATGTAAACACTTTTTAAAACATGAGCTCATTCAGAGTTGATCATGCCCACACTTGTGACCAAGAAAGTGAATCTACCCACATCAAAAGCTTTAGTGAATAGATCAGCAAACTGGTTGTCAGTATGAACTTTAGCAACTTGAATTAGCTTCTTCATTACAATCTCTGATAAAGTGATACCTGATCTCAATGTGCTTTGTTTTGGAGTGCTTGATTGGATTGTTAACAATGCTTATAGCACTGCTATTGTCAATGAAGATTGGAGTGTGAAGAAAGGTTACCCCATAGTCCAGCATCTGATTTTGAATCCATAGAACCTGAGAGCAGCAACTTGCAGCAGCAATATACTCAGCTTCTGTTGTTGATAAGGACACTGTGGTTTGTTTCTTACACTGCCAAGATACTAGTCTTGCACCCAAAAGTTGACATCCTCCTGAAGTAGACTTTCTGTCCATGTTAGCACCTCCCAAGTCACTATCTGAATAAGCAATCAAGTCAAAGTTGGATTCATAAGGATACCAAAGACCTAATCTAAGTGGCTTTCTTAAGTATCTGAAAATCCTTTTAACAACTTGCAGATGTGATTGCTTTGGCTTGACTTGGAATCTGGCACACAAACACACTGGAAACATGATGTCTGGTCTTGAGGCTGTGAGATACGTGAGAGATCCAATCATTGATCTATATAGATGGACATCAACATCCTCCCCCTCAAGATCGACAGTGATCTGTTTATGAGTCTCCATAGGTGTGCTTGCTGGCTTTGAGTATGTTAATCCATATTTTTCTAGGATGTCTTTCACATATTTTGATTGGCTTATGAAGATCCCATCTTTCTTCTGTTTCACTTGAAGCCCAAGGAAGAAGGTAAGTTCACCCATTGAACTCATTTTAAAGCTCTTGTGCATCAACTTTTCAAAGTCTCTACACATCTGATCTTTTGTAGATCCAAAGATGATATCATCCACATAAATCTAAACCAATAGGATGTCCTTCTTACTTCTTTTAATGAAGAGGGTCTTGTCAATTATTCCTCTTTCAAACCCATTCTCCAAGAGGTAGGTAGACAGAGTATCATACCATGCTCTTGGGGCTTGATGCAGACCATAAAGTGCTTTCTTCACTTTGTATACTCTGTCTGGATATGATGGATTTTCAAATCCAGGGGGCTGACAGACATATACTTCTTCATCAATTGTGCCATACAGAAATGCACTCTTCACATCCATTTGGTATACCTTGAACTTCATGTATGAGGCATAGGCTAGAAATAGCCTAATTGCTTCTACCCTTGCCACTGTAGCAAACACTTCTTCATAGTCAATGCCTTAATCTTGAGTGTACCCTTGTGCCACCAGCCTTGCTTTGTTTCTTATCACAATACCTCTCTCATCCTTTTTATTCCTGAAAATCCACTTGGTGCCAATAGCTCTATGACCTTTTGGAAGGTCCACCAAGTCCCAAACTTCTTGCAATTTGAACTGCAGTAACTCTTCTTGCATAGCTTCTATCCAACTGGAATCTTTCATTGCCTCAAAAAACTTCTTAGGCTCAATCTGACATAGAAAGCATGAGAGTATTGTGTGTTGCTGATCCTGCAGCTCTTGAAGTCTGCTTTGATTCCTTGTTATCATAGGAGAAGAGATGTCTCTTATGACCAGCTCTGGAGGATGATTCTTTTCAGTTCTAGTCTGATGACTAGGTTCTTCATTGATTCCCACATCCAGATTGGAATCATTTAAATCAGCTGAGGGGATCTCATCAGCTGCTTCTGGCTCTTCATGCACTTGATTCTCCTCATCTCTTCCTTCTTCTTCACTCTGAATTGGTTCAGTCATTGTCTCTTTTGCACAAACATCAACAGACTCTATTGTAGGTATGGGAAAGATCACAGACTGAGGAATAATGTCTTGTACTTGTACTTGTTCATCCCTTGATCCTCCACTTCCTGAACCTGCATGATAATCACTACTGAAACACAAAGAGTTAGTTAGTGAATCAATGTCAAATAACCACTGAGGACCAGATCCAATAGGATTTGGTGTGTTCTCATTGCACTTGACATTGTCACTTTCCTCAATTATTCTAGAAGAAGTATTAAAAACTCTGTAAGCCTTACTCTAAGATGAGTAACCAACAAGAAAACCATCATCAACCTTGCTATCAAACTTTCCTAAGTGAGTTTTGGTATTGAGAATGGTACAAGGACACCCAAAAGGTTTGAAAAATCCTATAAAAGGTTTTCTGTTATTTAAAAGCTCATATGGTGTCTTGTTTTTAGGCTTGACTACTAGAACTCTGTTTTGGACATAGCAAGCAGTATTAACTGCTTCAGCCCAGAAAGTAATTGGTAGTTTTGAATCTGCCAACAAAGATCTAGCAGCTTCAATCAGTGTCCTATTCCTTCTCTCAGCAACACCATTTTGTTGTGGAGTCCTAGGAGCACTGTATTGCCTCTCAATTCCTTTTTCCTCACAAAAGGTGTTTAGGTCATGATTTTTAAATTCAGTACCATTGTCTGACCTAATGACTTTTACCTTTTGATTAGTTTGGTTTTCAATTCTTAGAATAAAGGATTTGATCAGTCCACTTGTCTCATCCTTAGTCCTTAGAAAATATACCCAAGTAAATCTAGAGTAATCATCAACAATAACTAGGCAGAATGATTTCTTACCAATACTCATAACATTTGTAGGACCAAACAGATCCATATGCAACAACTGAAGAGAATTAGAGATTGTGTTCAACTCTTTGGATTATGAGAAGTTTTGTGTTGTTTGCCTTTGAGACAGGCAACACAATGATCATCACATGAAAAGACTTTGGAAGGTAAACCTCTTACAAGGTTGTTTTTAACAAGTTTATTCATTGTTTTAAAGTTCATGTGACACATCCTTCTGTGCCAAAGTGATGATTCATCCAAAGAAGCTTTTGAAACAAGACAATTGAGGGATGAATCAGTTGAAACACTTTCCATATCTAAGCAATATACATTATCCTTTCTGGGAGTTCTTAGTAGTATCATCTTTTCATCAACTACCTTGAATCCAGGAGCAAGGATAATGCATTCAGAATCTGTAAATAATATACTATGTTGTTTGTCACAAACATGTGATACACTTAACAGGTTGTACCTTAACTGCTCAACATAGAATACATCTTCAAAGGTCATTTTACCTTTGGTTACATCCCCCTTACCACTTATCTTACCTCCATCTGGAGTATTACCAAAGGAAACATGCCCACCATCAATTTTCTTGAAATTCTTGAGGCATGACATGTTCCCTGTCATGTGTCTTGAGCAACCACTATCAACATGCCAAATACTCTTCCCCTTGAGCTGTTGGTTTCCCTGCACATAAGATTAAACAATTAGTATTGATTGGGGACCCAAGCCAAAGTGGTCTTGGGTCTCCCTTTCTCATCAAAGTATTTACATTCCTTTTTGATGAGGTTTTTAAACTCAGAGCACTCTTTATTAGAGTACTTTGTCAATATGATTGGCTTAGCAGCACAAACACTAGAAGCAGTATTAACTTTAGAAGCACTAATAGAGTTAGCAGTATTAACTTTTAAAGAAGTACTAACAATGTCAGCAGTACTAACATTGTTAGCAGTAGTATTACTTCTAGCAGCACTATCATTGTCAGCAACACTATTTGTGGTAGCAGTACTAACAGTTTTAGTGCTTTTAGGAACCCACATATTGACACTTTCTTTAACAGACTTTTTCTTCATGTGGCTTTTAGATTTAACAGTTTTCTTAGCCACATGATTCCTTTCAACCTTCTTCCTATAACCAAAGGGTTTTTGCATAGATCTTTGACAGTTCATCCTTTGGTTCATAGGGTTGAAATAACAGTTTTTGGCAAGATGATTCAATTTGCCATAGATAAAACAAGGTTTTGGTCTATTGATTTTACTCAAATCAACCCCTTGTTTTATTGCCCACTGATTATTCCAGTTTCTTTGATTTCCCCTCTTTTTATCATGTTTTTGAGGCTCATTCTTCTTACATGCACACTGTTTGCAAGGACCTGGATTCACAACTGTGGTCTGTTTGTAATGGACCTTACTAGACTTTCCCTCTGTCTTCTCTATGACCTTGGATTTGATCCAAGCCCTTCCACAGTCCTCATTGGTGATAATGTTATTCTCTAGAGGAATCTCACCACTCACTTTGTTCTCCTTACTCTTACCAACCTCTTTCTCAGTCTTATCCTCAACAACTACTTCATCTAGGGGATCTATCTCAGTGGCTCCCTCAGGCAAGTCCTTCCTATCTTTGGTTTCTAGCAAGTCTGAGGTAGGGGGGATGTAATTGTTGTTATATGGTGGTGGTGTGGCATTATACCCAATTCCTCTTCTCAGCTTATCATGAATCTGAGTTTGTAGTAAAGAGTCCATTGCTTTAGAAGCATTGGAAAACTTTTCTACATCAAGCTTAACCTTGGTTAGCTCCTCTCTCAGCTTTTCACTCTCCTCTTTAGATTTGGCCAGTTTAAGTTCTAGATCCTTTTTCTCCCACTTCCAGTAATTGGTGTCATATGAGTGTTGGAGTTCATTGGCTTGAAAGCCTTTAATCTGTTCCTCAAACCTCTCAACAATTCTCACATAGTCCTTTATATCCTTTTCTAATCTCTTAAGGTCATCACTCATCTTCTGGTTGTGATCCCTGTACCTTTTAACAGTGTCTATGCAAGTTTTAGAACAGAGATTAGAACTTACCTCAGATGGGAGATCAGATACTTCAGCCATAAGTGCTTGATTTTGGATAGCCTCTTCTGCCTGATCACTCCAGTCAAACCCCATTCCTTGTTGAGAAACAAGGGCTTGAGCAGAGTTTCTGTTATGGTTGAGGTTTCCAGACTGTGCTTGTTGGTGGTTGTTGTTGTGAGACACTCCACTTCTGCATTCCCTGGCAAAGTGTCCCTTCAGATGACATTTGTAGCACTCCACCTTTGATTTATCAAACCCTGCTCCATCTTCTCTTCTTTGGGAGAAGTTGTTCCTCCCACTCCTCTTTATGAACTTCTTTACCCTCATGGAAAGCATGGCCATCTGCCATTTAATATCCATCTCTTCCAGATCATCAAGATGAAGTTGTTCCAAATCATCATTAATTAAGGAGGAATTTCCATGGTTGGCAAGAAAGGCTTCAAACACAGAATCAGTGCCTTTTTCTTGATTTGCTCCATTAGCATCATTAATTGATTCAGGATTAGAAGTAGAATCAATTGATGCTGATAGGAGTGCAACATTATGAATATATCCATAAGGCTTCTTCTTTTCCTCCAACCCAGCTTCAAATACTCTAGGATCATTGTACAGATCATCAAGTTCTTTCTCTTCCAACTGATCATTCTGTCTAAATGAAACAGTGTACATGGTCCATTCATCTCCAAGGGACCTTAAGAACTTTCTGTTTACATCATCTTGATCAATCTGTACTCCCATAGTAGCTAGTTCACCAATCAGTTTGTTAAACCTGTCAAAAGTTTGCGTCATGGACTCATTCTTAGTTGACATAAAGTTTTCATACTGTTGCTTCAAGATTGCCTTTTGATTTCTCTTGGTACTTTTGGTACCAGAGAATCTCTTCTCTAGAGCATTCCAGAGCATCTGTGCATCAGTGCAATTACAGAATTGGTGTTGATATTCATTGGGAATGGCCAAGAGCAGTGTGCTCAAGGCTTTCATCTCTGTCTGTCTTGTCTTTCTTTCTGCATCCGTCTTTGGTGGAGTTCTTTTTCCATCTTCACCAATCTTTCCTGCATCAGATGGGCCATTCTCAATGATGTCCCACATAGAGTAATCTGTGAGGAGAATGTATTGCTTGATTCTAATCTTCCACATGTCAAATTCATTGGGTCTGAGCATTGGAACCTTTGAGACCAGAGTACTGTTTGATTCAGCTGTGTTTTCCATGATGAATAAGATTTCTGAGAATACTTGCTCTGATACCACTTGTCAGGATATTAATTCTAAACAAGAATAAACACTCAGAAACAATATTAAAGGAGTTTGCGGAATAACACTTTAATATTCAATAATCAATGAAACAGTGAATCAGAAGAACAACTTGTAAACTTTATTGAATGATTGTAAAGCTACAAGATTCAACACTCAACCTCAATATTGATGAACATGCTCACCAATACGAATTCTACTTCTCTAGAATTAGGATTACAAACCTTGAGGTTGATTCTCTCTCTCAAAAACAAAAATTCAGAATTCTTTTTTTTATCAAATCTAAACTATTCTTTATATAATGAAGATAAAAGATAATTACAAAAAAATAAAAGATCTTCAAAATAATCTTCCATCTTTATCTCCAAGCTTTCCATAATCTTAAAACTTGATCTACACGAATCTTGATTATCTCTTAAGCAGCACTAAGTCTTCAGCAGCATTAATACTTTGAGCAGTATTAATGTTCAGCAGTATTAACTACTAGCAGTACTAAAATTGCTTAGCAGTAGTAATCTCCTCTAGCAGTATTAATCTTGACTTAGCAGTACTAATCTTGATCAGCAGTATTAACTTCACTCAGCAGCATTAATCTCAGAAGTATTAATCAAGTTCTTCTAGCAGCATTAACTATACTTGTGCATTTCTGAATTTCCCAACAGGATTATTGGGGAATTGGGTTAGAATGTCGAGGTAAACCTTAAGTAGAAATCGATAATTGAGGAGACCTTGATGTGTCTTAATTAGAGGTATCTAAGAGAAAATTTTGCTTTGGGGTATTCTTGGTGGAAATGACTGAATAAGGTCGTAAGTTACACTTGAGGTAATATGAACAACATAAGGTTGGGAGGCAACTGAGACTTAATGTTAAGAAAATGATTAAGCAAGGACTGAACGTTCATCCCGACATTGGTGAGATATATCGAACGTTGAGGTTGAGTTTGCGATGGCTCGTTATGAGAAACGCAACGACAACCTCAACCGGGATGTAATCGGGTTCATATGTGAGGTAAGGTGTCGTGAAGGCATTCCTTTTGGATAAGGAATCAATCGATCTTGCCAAGTGCGATGTTGGGTGCTTGGTGGTGCCAGATTTCGAGGACGAAATTTCTTTTAAGGTTGGGAGGATTGTAACACCTCGATTTCGAAAAGTATCGTTTTAAGTTAATACAAAAATTGGTAATTTTAAGGGAAAAATAATATATAGAATTTTGGACTTGAATCCTAGATTTTATAGTCTTGGTGGATGAAGGATTCAATTACGAGACCAACGGTTATTTTCGGAGCAAAATCGGAGCTATAACGAAGAAGTTACAGCCAAAACAGTGAACGAGACGAATGAACAGTGCACTACGCGACTTGTGCCGCGACTTAGAGCCACCCACGCGACTTAGGGGAAGCAGACGACTTATGCCGTGACTTATGGCCACGTGGTAAGTCGTGAAACGCCCTGTTCGAGCATAAAACCTGATTTTCAGCCCTAAAACTTCATTTCTTCATAACTTTTGCATCTCAACTCCGTTTTTGGTGATTCAAGTTACCATGGTTTTGTTTTTGATATCTATTCAAGGATATAACAAGAGATTTGAAGTCTATTGTATAATACAAGAGTATTTTATGGTGGTAAGCTCATCATCTCTCTCAATGTTAAGTTAGGGTTTGATGATTACATCCTTTTCCCTTTCATCCTTCAACTTGGGTGTGATTTTGATGACTTGTGTAGTGAAGGTGACCTTGTAGATGTGTTGGATCTAAGATCTTGGGAGATTTCTTGGAGATTCAAGCCTTCATTAAAGGAGATTCAAGTTTTGGGGGTAAAACCTAGATTTAGCCTAAATCTAGCAAGGTGAGTTCAAGTTGATTTGTGAAAACGTTGTACATGCCAAAATGTTCATTTTAAAGTGTTTTGTGTTTTACATGAAATTGTTAACTGCTGATTACCTGATAAGTTTTGGTTATTTTGAAATGTTTAGTTTTATAAACATGGTGAAACACCCATTTTGAGATTTTTGGGAAATAAATCATGTTGAAATGTTTCATTGATGATTTTACATATATAATTGGAGTTCATTTGATGTAAGTGTCATTTTTTGTATTTGGTGTTATAAACCTTTTCGGAAAATGCATATTATTGTGTTATGAGGCATTTCGGAAATATAAGGGTATAAGTTCATTTGAAAAATGGTTTGCCTCAACCAATGATGAGATTTGAGTTAATCATACTTTTGGTCGTAGTGTTTGCATGAGAGTTGGTCAAACGTGTCTCAATGTTTATACTGGCTTTCATTTGGGGGTTTACGTAAATTGTTGGGCCTTTGGCTCGGTTTTGACTAAATTGAGTCTTGAGGACATTTGTCCGGATTAAGAACCGTTGTGGGGTTTTGAGTATGATGGCGCATTTTTCGTGTCATTTGAGAGTTACATGTTTTGGGAGCTTTGGTCTTTCATTTGGAGTCATGTAATGTTAGACAATGTTGTAATGGATCCATAGGCATGTAAATCTGTCTGTTTTGGGAAAGCGGGTAAGGTTGGTTATTGACCGTTGACCGCTTGTGTTCACTAGCGAGTAGGCAATAGGTGGCTCGAGCCTCCGAGTTGAAACTCGTCTAGATTGGATAGGCACCCATGTCCGTAAGTCCTTGGGGTGGAACTCGACGGAGTATGGCAAGAGGCAATAAACGGTCTAAGGATTGTGATGTATGGTATGGCATAGGAACTAGGACTGAGATATGTGGTGAAATCCAATAACATCACGGGTGGCCCCATTCACGTGTTCTCGCCACCCAAGATGGAAACGTTTGAGATGACATGCAAGCAAGTTGTATGGGCGGCCTACTTGCGTGTTCCTCTACTCTCCCATCGTTGATCCGTGGTATTTTCTAAATGTTAATGTCGTATCTTATCAACGTTAGTTTTTGTGTGGTCGACGGTAAATGATGGCCTTAATATTGGGTTTCCCCCACATATATTAAGGTTTGAATGGAATACGTCATTTCTACGTTTCGGTATTTTGTTCCTTTCGTTTTATGGTTGGGTGAGTATTGGGTCTAATGTCCATGTTTATGGTGATATTTATTTATATGGGTTTTCGTCAATGGATAAACAGTTGCGTGTGTCATGTCCCACCCGTGTCTTGGGTGTTCCGAAATATAAAATGTTACCCGCGTTTTATAAAACTGGGAGTCCTCTCTCTATTTTCCTTTTGAGCAAGTTTTGGGTTGAACTTAAATTTACGAAGGAACGTTTTATATTGGTATCTTCGCCTTTAAAACAGTTTGGTTTGGTTAACGATTAACTCGGTGTCTCTTTCGTTTAAAATGCATAATTATTGTTAAACGAGTCGTTTTCATAAGTGAAGCATATCATTTTGAAAGATTATGATTTTAATTGCATTCTTCCTTTTTAAACGATTAATTTATATATGTTGAAAACTCTTGAGCTCACTAGCCGTTAAGCCTAACCTTTTTATTTGTCGGGAATTGCATCAGGTTCCAGTTAGGGGTTTGGTTCTAGCAGTACTATGAAGAGATGTGTGCTTTAGTTTTTCACAAGTGTAAGTATTTGGTGAAGTCTTCCGCAGTTTGGAGATAGTGACTATTATTGGGTTTTAGTAGCACCCGTCCTTGTTATAGACTGTATGTAGAGAATAAATTGTGTGTGTTGAGGTTAACCCTTAAATTGTGATTGTTTATGAATCATTTATTGATGTATTTAGAAAATTTTAAATTAGTTGCTATTTCCATATTTGAGGGTGTTACAGATATGTCGTAGGCAGAACCTATGTTCAGCATTTGGAAACACTTTTGCAATAGCTGGTATTATCCCCTAGCGCAAACAATAAAAAATTAATTAAGTAAATGTTAGCAAGTTAATTAAGTAAAGCAAAAAAATCAATAAATATGAAATTGATTAAGGGATACCTTCTGTCGATCACTAATAAATGTGAAATTCGAATATCTACCTAACTCAAGATCATCTCCAAGGTACTCCAAAAACCAAGTCCATGAAATTTTTGTCTCGGCTTCAACCACCGCATAAGCTAAAGGATATGTGCCATTGTTGGGGTTAACTCCTACTGCAATTAATAGTTGCCCTAGAAAAGGGCCTTTCATAAAAGTTCCATCAAGTCCCAATATATCCCTCATACCAGCTTTGAATCCTTTCTTCAATGCCCCTAAGCATACGTATATCCTCTTGAATTGCCTTATTGAACTAGAAAGATTGAACTCACTAACCACATCCAACTTTACAGTCGTGTCTTCATTTGTTCTTTGCAGTTCCATAACATAGTCCTTTAACTTCCCATATTGTTGCTCATAATCACCCCTAACATGAGTTTCCGACATTTGCTTTGCCCTAAAACATTTCATAGATGAAAAGGTTTGTTGGTACCTCTTCTGAAAATGGTCTTGAACAGCCTTAACCAGAATGCTTGGGTTAGGTTTAATAATCTCTACAAGTTCTTGTGCTAAGAAACTGATAGTGCATTACTTAACTTTTCTTGGGTGAATACATTTGTGGATATCAATAAGTGTCTTAACAACCCACGATTCATCTTTCTTGCATGTGGATATATGCAATACCCAAGGACAACTTGTTTTTACTTCTTCATTTGACCCACCAACCTGTTTCCCCCCACTTGTACTACCAACATCACAATTAAATGAAGGAATTTCCCCATACAAATTGCCCTCGCCCTCGTTAAATCATTTTTAACAATTGCAAGGTCCCTCCTAGTTTCTATCGCATGTAACCTTATCAACTTCTTCACTTCATCCCTACTACCAAATGATTGGCCAACAAAGAAATATACCTTACTGTTGGAAGGTGTTGATTCTTGTTGCTTTAAGTTTTCCCTTCTTGCCTTCCTCAACCGTTTGTTCATTATCAAATCATGATCACTATCATCTGAACAAGTGTCTTTATCAGAATGATTTAATGCAACGTCATCTACTTCCACTTTCACATCGACATCCAAAGTTGGGATATTTTCTGTTCCCCCTACATAATCGTTGTCATGTGAATCATCTTCCTCATCTAAATAATAATCCTTATCTGAATTATCAATCTCATGTTCTGTCCTAGCTTCATCACTCCAAAATGGTTCAAATTCCTCATTTAGATCTTGTGTAATTGCACCCAAAAAACTGCCACTTCCCTCACCCAAGCAAATGTTGCTGCCCCTTTCAACCCACGGTAATAATAGTTGCTTCTTACATCCAACATCTGGATGTTTTGTTAAAGACTGATCAGGAGGTGACATGAGAGAGGTTATCAAGTTGGTGATCCCATGTTCACTATTAAAATTTAGTTCTTTATACTTACCAACATACTTTAACAAAACAAGCATATCTTGGTCACTACCTAGTGCCTGTAAACCAAAATCCAAATTTGTGTTTGATATCATGAAATGGTAATATAACTTCTTACCATCATCACCATACCCCAACTGTTGCATCATTGCATCAATGTCATGTATAGAAAGTTCATCACCATCTATTAGGTCCACATGACTTACCTTTCCATTAAGATACCTCCTTCCAGGAAAGTTGGAAAAAAAACCCCATGATTAATCTTCAAAGAAAAAATGTGGGATGATTTTCTTCAAAATAAAACACAAATCACTCACCATTATTAAAGAATAAACGAAAAATCATATGTGAAGAATCGTTTTCAACAAGAAAATACAAAACAACACTAAGTAAACACTTACTGTAAACTTCATATAGGTGAACCACTTGATAAGATTCTCGAACCTGCCACATGGAACTTGTTGATCGTGCATAATACGTGATAGGAAGAGCGTGGGACAAAGATTAAAGATGGTTTAAGTGTAAAAAACCCTAGTTTTTTATAGAGGGTTAAAGTGAAAAGGCATGAGGAGAAGGGTTTTGAACACTGTTGAAATTGAAAAGGAAAGGATGCGTGTTGGGGGAAATAAGGGTTATAAACACTGGATAAAACTTTTACAATGGGTTAAAATCAAAAGAACTTGAAAAGACACAATTGCCCATCAAATGAACGGCACATGTGAGGGGTCAACGTCTATTTATTAACAGATATGTTATGAAGGACAAAAATAGAAATAAAGGGGAAACCATAGTTACGAAAAATGCAGTTTTCAAAGACCACGGACGAAAATCGTTATAAACACCAAACCACAGGGACGAAAATCGTAGTTTACTCATTTATTTATTTCTGGTCTAAAATTGTAACACCCGTAATTTTCGGTAAGTAAAGGTCGCCCGGACGTTTTCACAATTTGGAAACGTTGGGATTTATGTTGGGAAGGCATTACTTAAAGTCCCTGGGAGTGTCGAGGTTCTTGGTGTTGAAAAAGTCGAGTTTCGAAGCTTCGTACGGGCCCGGCTACAATGCCTGGCGACTATGACAGTGTCATAATCGCACTTGGCATTGTAGCAGCGAAAAACAGAACCTGGGGGAGAATTGGCAATGTCGCACAGAGGGCGCAGTGTAACGCCCGGATTTTCTGGTAAGACTCTTGTCACGAACCTCAGACTTCTATTCTTGCAAGCCTTTAGTTATGTTATCCTTGTACCTTAATTCGATTCTAGTTGGGATGAGAAATGACGTGTGAAAATACGTAAATTTGGCTTTGGTACGTGGTCGGCGACTGTGACATGCGATTGTGCCCATGTCACAGTCGCGGTAGGCATTATCGCGCAGAGGCCCTAACTCTCGGTACGTTTCTCACGAGAGTTCCTCGCGATTGTGACATGAGTCACTTTCGACTGGCACTATCGCGCCTACACCGAGAACTCTCGGTACAACCCACGCGAGAGTGCCTCGCGATTGTGACCTTATCACTCTCGCTTGGCATTATCGCCGCGTGTGTCTGATGACTTAAAATCGCGAATTTTGGTCCTTAGCTCATTTAATTCTCATCTAACAATCTGTTTTCTCTCTTAAAACTCTCCCTATCACTCTCATCATTTAAGAACTCAAATCTATGGTTCCTAAAAGCATTTACTACCTTTGATTTCAAGTTGTTGGTGTCCACACTCAAGGTTTGGAAGCTAGGGTTGTCACCTCCATCATCTCCTTTGTCACCTCCATTCAAGAAGGAGATTTTTAGGGTTTTGGGGTTTTCATCAAAACCCATTTTTGTGAGTTCATCTATCTCATTAAATGATTATGTGTCTACATGAAAAACCCATTTCTTTTCATAACTCTAAAAATCTACATTTTTCTCTACTTTGTGTTCTTGAAACTCTCTAAGTCAAAATATAGGGTTTTGACATTATGATGACTTTATGTGGTTTGATGACTTAATAAGTTGGTGGAATGACATACTTGGTATTAAGTATGTGTTATGGCCTTGTGAAATCAAATGGGAAGAATATGCTAATCTTGATCTTATTGAAGGATAGATTTAAGAAATATATGTTATGAATGTGTTCACAATACTTGTATGTTGGGAATATTATGTAACACCCTAAAAATAGGGATAACAAAAATCCGAAAAAAACGGATATGCGGTATTTTAAAATTGCCAAAGCAAGAGCCTCCCAACAATGGGAAAAATACACAAACATGTTTAAATACAGTCGTAATTAAACGGACAATAAATAACCACCAATTAATCTAATTTCCATAACTAGGAAAGAGATTACAAATAAGGGTGTCATTTATAAACCCAAAGGCTCTCCTACCAAAAGTAATTCCGATTGCAACATTCCCAAACTCTCACCCAAGCACTATGCCCGCTTAGAACCGGTGCCGCTAAAACCTGAGATACACACCGACACCAAACAAGTGTTAGGCCAAAAAGCCTAGTGAGTTGAACAATAATAAGCATGTATGGAGAGTCATAAATTATTATCAGCAGTTAGCTAGTGTTCAATATATGAGGAGTCATTAGGGGAGACCCAAAGCACCAATCAAGTCCCACCCAAGAGTCGATATACCTTGATGCCCTTAACAAGGAACACCCGAAAGGCCCGGCACACCCGAAGACTATCGCAAAGAAAATTCCCCGAATGGCGGAGGTCTAGGCACATACCATCACAGTGGCGCCCAAGACTACATCCTCCTAGTGTACTGACTTGGTTCGTCCAACATAACGCATATAGGAGGTCCTTTAGGTATATTTCAACCCAATATATTTCCATACCGACTACGGGTACAATATTACCATCCTATCCTCATGAAGTCTAACAAAAGACCCAAATAACAATTATATTCATCATGCATATAAATATGTCACCAAAGTGGTATTCCAACTAGAAACCATCATATTATACCAAACATGTATTCCTTAATCATGTCAAATACCCATTGTGGGCACACATAATGGAAATCCCCAAATAATTACACAACATAGAGTAAATCATGGGATGATACTTCATATACATATATCTCACATAATCTCATGGAAATACCATCAAATATATAAACCCGTAAAGATGACCATTTTGAGCAAATATGTGATAATAACAACAAATAAGCAAATATGATGTGTATTCAGTTTTAACAAAAGTTTAGTAACTCACCTTGCTAGATTTAGACTAAATCTAGATTTTACCCACTTATAGCTTTCCTTGAAGAAACTTGGTTCTTCAAACCAAATCTTCCAATACCTAGTTTCACAAGGTTCCAACCATAATTAATCATAATCAAACACAAAGAATAATTTCCCAAACCATATACATGAATACCTCAACTAATACCGAAACCCTAACTTCCATAACCGAAGAGAATAGAAGATTACCTTAACCCAAACTTGAAACCACCAATCAAAACACCTCTAGTTCACCAAAATTATTACAAACCTTCAATCTATGAAAGGGAGAACAAAGGGTGGATGAAACCCTAGAAAACTTTGGTGAAGAAGATGAATAGGGAGGGATGGAAGCTTACCACCACAAAATGCTCTATTATACTTCAATAGACTTCCAATATATTTCTATATCCTTGAAAATCTCTCAAAAACGAAACCGTAGCAACTTGAATCACCCAAATCGGAGCTAGGATGAGAAAGATATGAAGAAATGAAGTTTGGGGCTGAAAATCGCGACTTTTAACACTCTGGTACCCGTAGGCTATTGTGCCAGGCTATAGTGACAATGTCACAATCGCCGGGCACAATCGCCAAGATTTTACCGAGAGTGTTTGGACTCTAGAGATTGTGACAGGCTATAGTGACAGTGTCACAATCGCCGAGCACTATAGCCGAGCACGTACCGAACACTGTTTTAGCCATAACTTCTTCATTATAACTCCGTTTTCGCTCCGGAAAGAACCGTTGGACTCGTAATTGAATCCTTTATCTACCAAGACTATAAATCAAGGATTCAAGTCCAAAATAAAATATCTTACTTTTCCTTAATATATCGGTTTCTGTATTAACTTAAAATGATACCTTTCGAAGAATCGGGGTGTTACAATCCTCCCAACCTTAAAAGAGATTTCGTCCTCGAAATCTAGCACCAACCAATCACCCAATATCGCCCTTGGCGAGGTCAAATGATTCTCTGACCAAAAGGAATACCTTCACTAAACCTTACCTCATATACGAACCCGATTACATCCCGGTTGAGGTTGTCGTTGCGTTCTTTATAACGAACCATCGCCAACTCAACCTCAAACTTTCCATATAACTCACCCAAAGCAGGATAAACGTTAAGTTTTGGCTTAATCACATTCTTAACATTAAATCTCGGTTGCCTCCCAACCTTATGTTGCTCATATTACCTCAAGAGTAACTTACGACCTTATTCAGTCATTTCCACCAAGAATACCCAAAAGCAAACCTTTCCCTTAGATACCTCTAAATACGACGCATCAAGGTCTCCTCGATAATCGATTTGTACTTAAAGTCCACCTCGACATTCTCACCAAATGTATCCGATAACATTACCACCAAACTCCCACCATGCGCTCAAGCATCGATTTCCAAATCAGCAAAAGTCCTGACAATTCTCAAAATACCAATGATTGATTCTTAATGATCAATATCTAATTTCCTTAAGTTTACCGCTCGTCCTATAGACGCACCAGATCTAACGGAAATACATTGAAGCACACCAACAATCGTTGTCCTCAAAATAGAGTGTCGACACCTATCCTCGGAATAACCATTCTGCAAACGTGGGTATACTACCGAATATTTTCCTTCCCAAATAGCAATGTCGATCCAATGTTGACACCTACTCTTGGAAGTAGTCACCCAAATCCAACATCCTTACCAGTCAACCATAACCATCATTATTCACGAATACCCAACAATATAGTACACCACCGACACATAACATGCCGTCGTATCAAATTCCCACAATTCCAAAACCAACCATACCCAAACAACCGAACAAGATTTTAATCCGTAGGTTTAACGAAGCATAAAGATTGTTACTTAACTAACTGGGAGAAGGCACATGTCTAACGCCTCAAACTCCGAGGACTCTTCTAACCCTTAATATCGATTTCTAACACGAGGGGGCTCACACTTATAGTCCAATGAGTTCAAGGTTTTTCACACTACTATGCCAATTTGAAATTTATAAAACTCTCAAATACATAAGTTTCATAACAATTAAACGTGCGGTGACAATACACTATCGTGCATTCGATAGGTTTCAAAATTGATTACCAATGCCACACATATAAAACCATTTTCAAAACTCATTTGATCAATACTTACGTTAATAAAATGGTAACGAAAGATGCGTAACAAAATTTTCAAACAGACTACCAGGGTTCTAGTATGCATCAATTTAGGCTATGCATATGACAATAAATTTTCGTCCTATAACATGTGCAATACAAGTTTGTACAACTCCCAAAAAGAATTTTACAACTTCAACTTTAAAATCTTTTACTTTAACACAAAACGTCGGAAGATAAAATTTCCAACAAGACCTATATACGTCCGATCATTTCCCAAATGTAGCAACACAACAGGAACACAAATAAATAAATATATATATATATATATATATATATATGTTATTCGCGTTTCAAATTTGGGTCGTACCGATAAAACGTACTTACCCAAAATCGTAATTACAACGACATGTAAACCGAAAATTCATTTCATGCATTGCGGAAAACTCCCATCAGTAAAATCAATAATTGAAATATGTTCTGAGCAAAAGTTCCATCCGAAATAACATAAATCTTTTATACGATTACTCACACCAACAGTATAATTTATGCAATGAATGAGAAATAGTTTTACGTACTAAAACAGTGTATAACAAGACTTTCATACAAAACGACAGAAGGGAATTTCACAAAATCGAACCTCAAAATTTCTGCAATTCACCCTGAAATGTCATGAAATAAAACTTCCCATCGTGACTCGCATATATCGGTTTATTCCCCATAATTTAGTAAAGACATATGCATGCGATTTGAGCAATTATAAGAGTAATTTAGTTTAATTCCAAACTGTATAAATAAAATGTTTGCAAAACCCAAAACAACATGCTCATGATATCGAACTCTTAAAGTTTTCTCTCTTTTAGTCACAATACGACACGAAATAAAATTTCACAACAAACTTGCATGCGACCGTTTATTTCCCAAAGCTAGTAGATTGATATGCGTAAGCACCCGGTTAAAACATGAAATAATTTATGTCGGTTTTGAGCTCAAAGCCAATTATAAAACACCATGATGGAAATTTCCAATAAAATATGCATACTTGATATGTGCAACTGAACTGCTCCCACTAAACTCAAAAGGGAATCAATACCACTGGACGCCAATAAAATTTCCACTACTGTTTTTAAACCGGACAAGTGTCCTCAAGACTCCATTTAGTCAAAACCGAGCCAACGACCCAAAAGTATAAATAAATAAAATCTCATCGTTGGTTGAGGCAAACCATTTTCCCAATTGAACTCATACCCTTATGTTTTCAAAATGCCTCATAACACAATAATATGCATTTTCTGAAAAGGTTCATAAAATTAAATACACAAAATGACCCTTACGTCAATTGAACTCCAATTATATATGTAAAATCATCAAAGAAACATTTCAACATCATTTATTTACCAAAATGTCCAAAGATCCCCAAAATGGGTGTCTCAACATGTTCATAAAACTAAACATTTCAAAATAACCAAAACTTCTCATTGGTTGAAACAAAAAGTTTTCCAAATGAACTCTTTCTCTTCATGTTGCCAAAATGACTCATAGTTCAATGATATACATTTTCCACCGGTTTATAAAATCGTATGCACCAAATGGACAATTATATAAAATGACTTCCATTTATATATTACATCGTAAAAGAAATATATCAAAATGATTTATTTATTAAATTGCCCAAAAATCACAAAGATGTGTGTTACATAAGTTTATAAAGTTAAATATATCCAAATAACCCAAAACTTATCAGTAGTTAACAATTTAATGTAAAACACAAGCACTTTAAAATAAGTAACTTATAAATAATAGCCCATTTTCTTTTTTTAAATAATAAAGACCGACTCATATGCATATGAATCCACTGCATTACAGTCTAAACAGTACATGACTCAAATTGAATGACTAACGCACTCAAAACATGTAATTCTCAATTGATGCGCATTAACCGCCATCATACTTGGTATTTCACAATTGGGCTATTAAACCGGACCGAAGTCCTAAAGACTCATTTATTTTCAAATATGTCTTTCCAAGTTTAACTGCTGATAAGAATGGAAATCATAAAATGGGACTATATCCATACTTTCAAATACTTCACATAAATATGCAAGTAATGCTTCGTAAAACATTCCATTTCATGAATGATGCATGAAAACCGACAACCATTCAAAAGTATATTTCTTTGACCAAAGATCGTTTTATGCAATAAAACGTTAAAACACATTGATTTGTGACCCTTTATCAAAATGTCCAAAAATCCCAAATGTGGTGTTATACAAAGTTTATAAAGGTAAGTACTTCAAATAATCAAAGATTACCAACTAACCCAACATTTGATAATTTCATGTAAAACACATAAACACCTTAAAATGGATATTTTGGCATGTACACCATTTTCACAAATCAACTTGAACTCACGCTCCTCGATTTCCCTAGTTATACTATCGTCATTCAGATGCTCAACACCTTAAGGCAAAACCACAGACTTCATAGGTTCACCTTACCATTTCTCCTTGAATAAATCGATTCAAAAAGTCTATGGTTCTAATCCAACCAATTAATCAGACTTGAAACTGTCCACTTAATGCAATCACCATACTTACCGTTACTCCAAGTAACGAATTATAAAATCATCAACTTTTTCTAATAGTTACCCATTCAGAAACTTTCTTATTACTCCAACGGTCGACATACCAAGGCAGTTCATATAAGCACGAGGATGAATAAGAAAGAGATTAACAGAATTAAACACGAATGAAACGTACTACTACGTCTACAAATATCCTAACGTTAGTAAACCAAACACAAGAGAACGTACTACTACCTTACCAATTGTCACAGTAACGGCACTTCGAGCACCATCATGTATAAATATCCTCATAATAACATTACCTAGGTGAGATTATGAACATATAATACATAAAGGTTCTCGTTACCATCGCCACAACGCTTGATACCCGTAGTTTCCGTCGACTCTAAGACTAACCCATCTTAGTAACTCTACCCATCTCACAATCATTGCCTAACATACTCAGTCTAAGTCTAGACATCTTACATTCATGCCTAGTTCACTTAAACTAGAGCTCTGATACCAACTTATAACACCCTAAAAATAGGGATAACAAAAATCCGAAAAAAACGGACATGCGGTATTTAAAATTGCCAAAGTGAGAGCCTCCCAACAATGGGAAAAATACACAAACTTCTTTAAATACAGTCGTAATTAAACGGACAATAAATAACCACCAATTAATCTAATTTCCATAACTAGGAAAGAGATTACAAATAAGGGTGTCATTTATAAACCCAAAGGTTCTCCTACCAAAAGTAATTCCGATTGCAACATTCCCAAATCTCTCACCCAAGCACTATGCCCGCTTAGAACCGGTGCCGCTAAAACCTGAGATACACACCGACACCAAACAAGTGTTAGGCCAAAAAGCCTAGTGAGTTGAACAATAATAAGCATGCATGAAGAGTCATAAATTCTTATCAGCAGTTAGCCAGTGTTCAATATATGAGGAGTCATTAGGGGAGACCCAAAGCACCAATCAAGTCCCACCCAAGAGTCGATATACCTTGATGCCCTTAACAAGGAACACCCGAAAGGCCCGGCACACCCGGAGACTATCGCAAAGAAAATTCCCCGAATGGCGGAGGTCTAGTTACATACCATCACAGTGGCGCCCAAGACTACATCCTCCTAGTGTACTGACTTGGTTCATCCAACATAACGCATATAGGAGGTCCTTTAGGTATATTTCAACCCAATATATTTCCATACCGACTACGGGTACAATATTACCATCCTATCCTCATGAAGTCTAATAAAAGACCCAAATGACAATTATATTCATCATGCATATAAATATGTCACCAAAGTGGTATTCCAACTAGAAACCATCATATTATACCAAACATGTATTCCTTAATCATGTCAAATACCTATTGTGGGCACACATAATATAAATCCCCAAATAATTACACAACATAGAGTAAATCATGGGATGATACTTCATATACATATATCTCACATAATCTCATGGAAATACCATAAAATACATAAACCCGTAAAGATGGCCATTTTGAGCAAATATGTGATAATAACAACAAATAAGCAAATATGATGTGTATTCAGTTTTAACAAAAGTTTAGTAACTCACCTTGCTAGATTTAGACTAAATCTAGATTTTACCCACTTATAGCTTTCCTTGAAGAAACTTGGTTCTTCAAACCAAATCTTCCAATACCTAGTTTCACAAGGTTCCAACCATAATTAATCATAATCAAACACAAAGAATAATTTCCCAAACCATATACATGAATACCTCAACTAATACCGAAACCCTAACTTCCATAACCGAAGAGAATAGAAGATTACCTTAACCCAAACTTGAATCCACCAATTAAAACACCTCTAGTTCACCAAAATGATTACAAACCTTCAATCTATGAAAGGGAGAACAAAGGGTGGATGAAACCCTAGAAAACTTTGGTGAAGAAGATGAATAGGGAGGGATGAGAAGCTTACCACCACAAAATGCTCTATTATACTTCAATAGACTTCCAATATCTTTCTATATCCTTTAAGATCTCTCAAAAACGAAACTGTAGCAACTTGAATCACCCAAATCGGAGCTAGGATGAGAAAGATATGAAGAAATGAAATTTGGGGCTGAAAATCGCGACTTTTAACACTCTGGTACCCGTAGGCTATTGTGCCAGGCTATAGTGACAATGTCACAATCGCCGGGCACAATTGTCAAGATTTTACCGAGAGTGTTTGGACTCTGGAGATTGTGACAGGCTATAGTGACAGTGTCACAATCGCCGGGCACTATAGTCGAGCACGTACCGAACACTGTTTTGGCCATAACTTCTTCGTTATAACTCCGTTTTCGCTCCGGAAAGAACAGTTGGACTCATAATTGAATCCTTCATATACCAAGACTATAAAATCAAGGATTCAAGTCCAAAATCAAATACCTTACTTTTCCTTAATATATCGGTTTCTGTATTAACTTAAAATCATACCTTTCGAAGAATCGGGGTGTTACATATTACTTTAATGGGTTTCTTGTGATAGATAAAATGATATTACATGATATTAGATGTTATGCTTACAATATAAATTTTCCTTGCAATAACTGAATGTCATATGAGGATTTTTGTATGGGAATTTATAGTCAATCTTTGACTTGTTATATTGGTGGACTATGTTTGGTTGGAATGGTGAGATCCCAAGGTAAAGATCCATGAATAGGGTTGAACTTGGTGACTCTTTGGGGTAAAGATTCATGAATAGAGTTGAACCCATATTTACATTTAACTAGAGATTCATGAATAGAGTTGATTTTATAACGGCTAAAGATTCATGAATAGAGTTGATGCCGGTAAATAACCATTCCAACTACACTCCTCTTGGGTTGTGGCCATTGGGGGATGCGTTGATTTTATTAGTTATCTATTATTATAAATTGTTTACTGAAACATTACACTTTATCGCACCTATATATATATATATATAATTTGGATGTACTCACTAGGCTCCAAGCCTAACACTTGTTTACTTGGTATTCCTAACAGGTTCCGTTAGGGTGCGTTTGGTACGCAGACAGGACATGACAGTACAAGATGGAACATGACAGGACACAACAGAACAGGACAACTGTCCAGCGTTTGGCAAGACATGACAGAACTAGACAAAACAGGACTAGACTAGTTAAATGACGAATTTACCCCTGATGAAAAATCATAGATTACATCACATAAAACTAATTTACATCATTAATACATAGTGCAATGGATTATCAAAAACATAAAACTAATTTATCACGATTGGATTTTGGATATGGAAATCAAAACCCAAATTTTAAGTTTCGGATTTTAGGTTGTTTCGGGTTTCGGTTGGTCGGGTTTCGGATTGATGTCGGTCGGGTTCAAGTATTATATAATGCAAAAGTTAAATATAAATTCATTCGTTTTTTAGGATGAATACAATCGATTGAAAGATTGATGAAATCGATAGCAAGTTTAAAATTTAGAAAATATTTCAACAGACTATAATTTACGATTTTCAAAAAATAATTAGATAAATATATATATATATATATATATATATATATATATATATATATATTTAAAATATAGATTTATGTTATTTCGGGTTTCGACAGGTTGGGTGGCCAACGATCAAACCCAATCTGAACCCAGATATCCTCCCAAATGTTGGGTTTCGGATTATCGGATTTCGGGGTATTCGGGTTTTGCAAAAACACCTTATTTTCGGTTCGGATGCGGATGCGGATTCGGATTTCGTACTATTCGGGTTTTGCACACCCCTAGCTTGGAAGCGTGGATGATGAGAATACATGTTTTATGTTTTTGTTTTTAACAAAGGGTATATTAGTCAAAATATTGTTGTTCTCTTAGTTCCAGGGGGTTGGAGTGGGACAAGTGTGTCACATGCTTGTTCCACTTAGTTCTAGCGTCCCACATATGATCACGCCAAACATGGGACAAACCTGTTCTGTTCTGTCCTGTTCCACTCTGTTCTGCATACCAAACGCACACTTAGTGGTGGGGTGGCGAAGTCATGAGTGGAGAGCCTAACCGACTTTTGGGATATAGCATATGACGGGATAGTGAGCGTACATAATCACTTGTTGATATTGTCAAGGATAAATATGGATAGCTTTTATTATCCTTTGTAACTCCCATATCATTCAAGATTGTAACCCCTATTCAAGATTGTAACTCCCATATCATTCAAGATTGTAACCCCCAATTCACCTTTGTAACCAATGTAATTGTACCTATATATACCCTTGTAATGTAATAGTAAATAGCAAGTTTTCTCATTTTATTATATGGTATCAGAGCATTTTTTATTCTGGTGCTCCTCTCTCTTCTAAAATGGCTACTGGTACTCCACAAACTATTCCCAATGTTTCAACACCAAACTCACCCTTGGTTATTATTTCTCTCCCTAATATTATCAAACTCAACTCTACAAATTACCTCTCTTAGAAATTACAAATTGAAGCCACACTTGTTGGGTATGATTTGTTCAAGTATCTTGACGAATCTTTTCCTTCTCCTTCAACAAATCCAGAAAATCTAACATGGATGCGTCAAGACCGTCTTATCTATGGCACTCTTATCGGCACTTTAGAGCAAACCATTGTTCCATTGGTGTCTCTTACCAATACCTCTAAAGAATTGTGGGATACTTTGTCTCGCACATTCGCTAGTGCTTCTCGTGGTCATATAAAACAACTCAAGGCTCAATTTAAAAGCATTACCAAAGGTCCTCAAACCATAGTGGAATTTATGAACGCCATCAAGGTGTGCGCTGATCAATTGGCCCTCCTCGGTCACCCAATCAAAAGTGAAGATATTACCGATAAGGTTCTTGAAAGCCTTGATTCTTCTTATCAAGGAATTGTTGAATCTGTTAATGCCCGGGATGATCCTATCTCATTTCCCGATCTTATGGAGAAACTGATTCAAAGAGAGTTGGTTCTTAAATCACAATCTATCCTTGGTGCTATGCCGGCTACTGCTCATGCCACAACCACTCGCCCTCACTTCTATCAACCAACCTATACCTCCAACAATCACTTCAAACATAACCAACCCAACAAACATTTTCAACGTAACAACACAACCGGGTCTAAACCTTTTCTAGGGAAATGCCAATGGTGTCACACAAAAGGACATTCACTTCAAAAATGTCCAGTCTTTTTATCCAAACATCCTGCCATTCGACCTCCCCCACCCCTACCTTTTCCTCTAACCTTCCACAGGCTCATTTTACTCATCTTTCACCAACACAAATTTCTAACCCTTGGCTTCTTGATACCGGAGCTTCTCATCATGTTACACAAGATCTTGCAAATCTTTCTCTTCATCAACCCTATGATGGCACTGAGGAAATCGTCATTGGAGATGGATCGAGTCTTCCTATTACTCACACTGGTTCCACCACTTTCTCCAATTCTAAATCTCTCTCTCTTTCTAATGTCTTATATGTACCTAATATGAAACGTAATCTCATTTCCATTTCTAAATTTTGTTCTGAAAACAACATTCTAATTTAATTCTCTTCTGATTCTTTTATTGTGAAGGATCGTCTCACGAGGGCACATCTTCTCACGGGACCAACTAAGAATGGCATCTATGAGCTGCCATTATCATCCTCCATATACGCCTTCTCCATTGTTAAAGCCTCTGTCATCAACTGGCATCATCATTTAGGACATCCATCATTACCCATTCTCAAGTCTATTGTCTCTTCATTTAATCTTAATGTAGCTAATGGTTTATCTTTCCACTGCAATGCTTGTCAATGTAATAAAAGTCACAAGCTTCCTTTCAATCAAAATAGCTTGGTTTCTCATTCACCGCTAGACCTAATTTACACAGATTCATGGACATCTCCATTACATTCTTTTGATGGATTCAAGTATTATGTTATCTTTGTTGACCATTTCACAAAGTACATTTGGTTTTATCCCCTCAAAAGAAAATCTGACACCAAAGATGTCTTCATTCGCTTCAAAGCTTTAGTTGAGAAATTTTTTAATAAACAAATCAAATCTTTTTTTTCTGACAATGGTGGGGAATATGAAACTCTTCACAACTTTCTCACAATTAATGGAATTTCTCATCTCACATCTCCACCACACACACTGGAACATAATGGTTATGCGGAACGTCGACATCGCCATATAGTTGAAACCGGTCTTTCTCTTTTGTCTCATGCTAGCCTTCCTCTTGATCTTTGGTCCTTTGCCTTCACTGCCGCTGCATATCTCATTAATCGTATGCCAACCTCTACTCTCTCAAACAAGTCTCCCTTTCACTGTTTGTTCGGAACTCCTCCCAACTACCTCAAGTTACGAAGTTTTGGATGTCTTTGTTACCCATGGCTAAGGTCGTACTCCATTCATAAACTTGACAATCGATCCATTCCATGAATCTTCATTGGATACTCATCTTCTCAAAGTGCCTACTATTGTCTTGACTCTATCACAAATAAAATTTATACCTCACATCATGTACGGTTTCTTGAAGATCAATTTCCATACCATCAACTTGCCACAACCACTCCTACATCCTCCTACCCAAACCCCTCCACTTAGTGCCCCATCTCTCTTCCTATTATAACATCCCCATTGACAACTATAGATGAGACGTCCAATGAGCAGTCATCTACATCTTCTCCTCCTTCCCCACCTCCTCCCCCACCTTCAAACTCCTCATATTCGCCCTCTCCAACACCCTCACCCTCATCTACAAACTCTTCCCATTCACCTCCTCCCCCACCCCCTCCCACCCAAACTATAACCACACGTTCCCGAAACAATATTTTTAAACCGAATCCAAAATATGCCAACCTAACCACTACCCAACATAGACCATTTGAGCCAACCTCTATTACCGTAGCCCTCAAGGACCCTCTTTGGCGTCAAGCTATGCTTGATGAAATCCAAGCTCTCCATAAACTTGGGACATGGGACTTAGTATCACCCGATCCATCCCAAAACTTGGTGCGGTGCAAATGGGTTTTTCGAATTAAATACAAACCAAATGGTACTATTGAGCGATATCGAGCTCGTCTAGTTGCCAAAGGTTTCCAACAACAACCTAGTCTTGACTACACCGATACATTCAGTCATGTAGTTAAACCGGCAACCATTAGAACTCTGTTAAGTCTAGCCGTCACAAGCAATTGGTCTATTCGACAGCTTGATATTAATAATGCTTTCTTACATGGTTCACTTCATGAACAGGTTTTCATGGCACAACCTCCAGGCTTTCCAGACAAAACATATCCGAGTTATGTTTGCAAACTCCGCAAGGCAATATATGGGCTCAAACAAGCCCCACGAGCTTGGTACACAAAGTTAGCTAATTTTCTCTTAAGCTTTGGGTTCAAAAGGTCCATAGCCGATGCCTCTCTGTTTATCTTGAATCATCACATATCTCCAATATATTTAATGGTTTATGTGGATGATATTGTTCTTATGGGGCCTAATGCTCATTCCTTGGATGATTTTGTCAAACAACTTGCTAGAAAGTTTGCTTTAAAAGACCTTGGATCACTATCTTACTTTCTAGGTGTGGAAGTTCTCCCTACCATGCATGGTCTCTTTCTTAGTCAAAAGAAATACATCAGTGATCTTCTTGATCGCACTAAAATGAAAGGAGCAAAGCCGGTGCCAACTCCTATGATCAAAGACTCAGCTCTATCACTGTACTCTGGTACCTTGATAGACAACCCGACAGATTATAGGACAGTAGTGGGAAGTCTTCAATATCTCACCCTAACTCGCCCAGATGTTGCATTTGCGGTTAATAAGTTATCACAATTTATGCATCAACCTCGTTCAACTCATTGGGCAGCCTTGAAAAGGTTACTAAGATATCTTTCTGGAATATTAGACAAAGGTATCACCATCTACAAGAACTCCCCACTCAATCTTCATGCGTTTTCGGATGCAGATTGGGGTATGAACAAGGACGATTTCACCTCAACCATGGGTCAAGTTGTATTCTTGGGTCGTACACCCATTACATGGAGCTCCAAAAAGCAAAGATCTGTAGCTCAATCATCTACCGAGGCAAAATATAAGGCTGTCTCAAAAACCGCAGGTGAACTTCTATGGCTCCGTAATTTACTGCAAGAATTGGGTGTCAATCTCCATCACCAACCGGTCATTTATTGTGACAACATGGGTGCCACTCAACTCAGTGCCAACCCAGTTTTTCATTCTCGAATGAAGCACCTCGCTCTTGCGTATCACTTTGTTCGTGAACAAGTTCAAAATGGCACCATGCGTGTCATTCATGTGCCTACGGGAGACCAGTTAGCCGATGCTCTTACAAAGCCTCTAAGTCGACAAAAGTTTACTATGTTGATGTCCAAGATCGGTCTGTCGTCACTGCCATCCGTCTTGCGGGGGCATGTCAAGGATAAATATGGATAGCTTTTATTATCCTTTGTAACTCCCATATCATTCAAGATTGTAACCCCCATTCAAGATTGTAACTCCCATATCATTCAAGATTGTAACCCCCAATTCACCTTTGTAACCGATGTAATTGTACCTATATATACCCTTGTAATGTAATAGTAAATAGCAAGTTTTCTCATTTTATTATAGATATTTTGGAAATAGATGACGACACCCAATTATAATCTAAATTAGATTGTTTAGATTAAGTAGGTTGTCGATCTTCTTTTTATTCATTGGAAATTGTAAACGCTTATACTTTCCCCAAATTGTGTTGGGATGATGTCATTTGTGAACTTGATTTTCTATATATATATATATATATTTCAGGTGGTTTCTCTTTAATTTATAAACGTGTTATTGCGAAAATTAACGTTTTAAAAAGATTCAAATTTTAGGTTGTTACACGCAGTGTGCTGATAAAGTCGGGATTCCAGCCTTCTTTCTCATTTCTCTTCTCCAAACTTTTCTCTTTCTCTCCCAAATCATTCCCCCTTCTTCCCCCTCAAACCCGAACTCATTTTGGGGCCATTTCTTGAGTTCTTAAGGTGTTCCATCATCAAGTGGTGGAGTGGAAGCTATGACCAAGAGTTCACCATCATCATTTTCAACCTCAAGCTCCATTTTAGAGTTTTCTAGGTTTTCACCAAAACCTAGTGGTAAGTTTATCCTCTCCATTTCTAAACCTTATCATGAGATATGAATGCTTCATTGGTGATATCCTAGTGTTTTATTCCTCCAATTTCGGTTTGGAAGATTTTGGAAGATTTTGGAGGTTTTAAGTCAAAAATTAGGGTTTTGGTCAAAATGGAGATTTTGATGTAAAATGCTTGGGGATCGATTCTAAATGGTTGATTAAGTAGATTTATGGTTGAAACTTGTGAATCTAGGTTTTTGAAAGTTTTGGCTTGAGAATTCAGTTTCTTCAAAGGAGCTCAAGTTGGGGAAAATCTAGATTTAGCCTAAATCTAGCAAGGTGAGTTCAAGTTGGTTTGTGAAAACGATGTACATGCCAAAATGTCAAATTTTAAATGTTTATATGTTTTACATGAAATTATTAACTGTTGAGTTATTTGATAAATTTTGATTATCTGAAGTGTTTAACCTTATAAACTTGTAAAACACCTATTTTTGGGATTTTTGGGTATTTTGACAAATGTATCAAAGTGAAAACGTTTCAATAACTGATTTGCATGAATAGAGAATATTTGGTAAGAATGCATTTTTATGATTGTTGGTATTACGTGTATTTTGTATCGTGAAATGTTTTTTAAAATACCAATGTATGAGTCATGGGCGCTTGATCACTCCCAACCTTGCGAATATTTCAGAAATTGTTAACCTTTTTGGTTTTGGGGAAAAGATGTAACTCAAGTATTTTATTGAGTAAACCTTTAATATTGATATTTTAGTGACTTGTCATACGAGTGTAAATCCCTTGAATAATTGCAATTTAAATGTGTGTCATGGACGTTTTGGAAAGAGTAAATGGGATTATAAACTTGTTTGGGAAATGATTTATCTCAATCTAAAGTATGTTGGAGTTTATTCATGTAGTTGAGCATGTGTTTACATAAACGTTGGTCGTTGCATTCTATTGCATTATGTGGACTTTAATATATGCTCATTTGATTTTGGGCTTAAAGCTCGGTTTTCGTCGGTGTCGGGTCTTGAGGACATTTGTCCGACTTTAATAACTTAAAGTGGAGCTTTGGGTGAGAGTTGCATTTATTGCGCTTTATTTTGGAGAATACATGTTTGAGTGTGTGTGTGTCATTCATTTGGAGCCCTGTATTTTAGAATGTAATGCATTGGATCCATAGACATGTAAGTCTGTCATATTTAATGGTGAGGACTCTTGGGATTCTCACCTTGGGAATTATGTCGTGTTGGAATTATTGTTGTCCCAATTGTTTGGCGAAGAGGAACCTTTATGGGTTGTACTTCGGGACCATGGGTCTTGTGATTTGATGTTCTAATTCCTATGCACGAGGGTTAGACATCATGTGTTATCAAGTAAGGAGCTGAGGCTCAAATATTGAATGCTAGGTAGTAGGCACTAGGGGTCGAATGAGTACCCTGAGGATGAAACTCCACTAGAGACCGAACAGGAAATAAGATCGTGTATCCTTGAGGTGTAGCTTGGCAGAGCAGGCAATGGGGGATACGGCGTTTTTGGGACTTGCAATAAAGTCCGACTGGAGGTGTAGCTCGACAGAGTAGGCAATACAGTTACGATCTGAAGTGTAGTTTGACAACATCGCTATGTGACTTAACTTTGTGTTCCGCCACGTACAATGGAATAGGGCCTCCCTCGTCACCGGAAGGTGTTATTTGGGTATTAAATTGTATTATTTTATTATCCATGTTTTCGGTGGCGTTTTGCATAAATGGATTTGTTTACTCAAGATTTATGGGTTGAGTATTATGCCCCGCCCATGTTTGAGGTGTTTCGGGAAGTAAAGTTTATTTCGTATTTTTATAAATTGAGAGTTTATTTACTATTCACGTTTTGGGTGAGTTTGGGGTTGGAGTTGTTTTACGATGAAATGTCTGTGTTGGGTCACGTGTCTGTTTGTGTTGGGTTGCGTGTCTTTAAAGGTGTGTATTGTTGGAATATGAGTCATTTAATATTTAACGTAAATCATTTCGAAAGATTATGATTTAAACTGCATTCTTTCCCTTTAACAAATATATTTATTTCATGTTGAAAACTCTTAAACTCACTAGGTGTTAACCTAACCTTTTTATTTGTCGGCATGTGCATCAGATTTGGTTGAGGATTGTTGCTAGCGACTTCGTGATGAGATGAGTGCTAGTCCTATGCACGAGAGAGTAGCACAGTGAATCCTTCCTCACTTTTGGAGATAGCAATTATTATTGGGTTTTAGTAACACTCAACTTTAATTAGTCTTTATACAAGACTTGACCTATTATTTGTTGAAGTTTAATCTAGAATTCTAATTGAGGTGACTCAAGTGATGATTAGTAGAATAGATTTTATCTTAATTGATGTATATTGGAAAATTTTAAATTAGTTGCTCGTTTCAATTTTGAGGGTGTTACAAAAACTTCTCATTAACATTACAGATGGTCCATGTAAAGTTTCGTGGCAATCTGAGGGTTAGTATGGGGGAAGATGAGGTGTTGCAGGTATTCACACACACATACAAAGGTATAATATTACGGTTTCACTAATGGAGGGTCGCTAGAGGAGTAAGGGCAGGGGGTTCTTTCGGAGTTGGATCAATGAGGGTCACGGTAGTTTTAGGTGGCGTTTGTTTTTTAAGAGGTCTGAAGTCTTATTTCACGTCTGATTAATAAGAGGTGGCGTTTGTTTCAAGGGTCACCACTTCTAGTTTCAGATGTATTTAAGAGTTAAGAGCGCCTGAAATCTAAAAAAAAAACGATCTGAACGAAAAAATGTTTGAACGATTTAGACTTAAGAGGTAGTAAAAGGTTTTTTGTAAAAAAACAAACAACCCCTTAGTGTTGCTACGGTGGGGGGCTTAGCCGGATCTGAGATGGAGGTGACCGAAGGAGTCGCCGTGAAAGGGTGGAATATCGTCGAAGCTTCATGGATTTTTTAATAAAAAAAATACAAAAATCAATTTGCCCTTAAATTAACAGATCTTGTTAATGACCATTAGCTACAGATACGAAAACAAAATAAATTGGTAACCAGATCGATTAGAATTGTAATTAGTTCAAAATAGTAATGAGATTTGATAGCGAGTGAGGGTTGGGTTCCCGTGAAAAGTTGAGTCAACGGTGAGAAACGTGAGAAGTGGTTATCAACCGTTGGATGAGAAATGGATGTACATTAGAATAAGATGCATCGAGATGCACCAGATCAATTCTCTTCTAAACCACAATTTATGGGAAGATTTGAGATTAAAAAAGATCAACGATTTAAATCCATTTCTCTTGATTAACTCAACTTCTCACACGACCGTGATACGACCAAAAATATAATTCTCTTGTCTTAATTTAATTTTCTGTCCATCAAATTCTTGATTATTGTTATTATATAGTCAAAGGTTAATTACAAGAAAGAAAAACTTAAAACATTTATCTTATAGGGCCTAGCCTTGCTTGATTCATCATTTATAAGAAAGTTTGGATGCAAATGCAAATTCTGGAAAATAGGGAAGGATCCGGACACCAAATCAATCAATCCACTCAAATTCATTTGTAAGAAAGTTTGGTCAATCATCTCCTTCCTTCCTTCCTATCTCGGAACCAAATCTTTCTTTCTTTGTTTCAAGGACGACAACGTACGTAAGAAACACAACCATCGTCTGTCTGTCTGTCTTCCTTTTCAATAAAGAAATGGCGAATCTTGATGCCATGGTTTCCTTCTCCGAATTTCCGGAAGACGTTCAGCTCTGCATCTTGTCCTTCCTAACTCCATCCGAGATCTCCTCATTCGCCTGCACCTCCAAGCGCTTCCTTTCCCTCTGCCGGAACGACTCCAAGCTCTGGTTTTCAATGTGCGATCGCCGATGGGGATCCAAGACCCAAATCAAGAAATGGGGATCTGGTAACATTACCTTCAAGCATCTCTACAAAACGCTACACGACTACGAAAACCTCATCGGATTTTGGCGCCTTAGCAGTATCCAAAGGAGCCCCAACTCAATTTCAAACCGCTTACCACCAACCTTGGTCTTCTTCGAGTGGGGTCTGTCCTTCATCACCGGCTCTAGGGTTTCACCCTCCAACACCGGTACTTATAACGTCATAAAAACCCCCTTTTTATGGATGGGTATTTCTCCCAAAGGTGAAATTGTTAACTTTCTTGCACCCAATTCCCAACTCCAATTGGATTCCAATTCGATTTCGGTCCTTGAAAATGATTTATTACTTTCTTGTCCGGGAAATGAATTGGTTTCTGTGGATATTAACCATATGGGGGAATTTCACATTGTCATCGAACAACGCCTTAGCTGCTTTGGGAATAATAATAATAATGTAAATGTAAATGTGATGATAAATGAAGAGATGCTTGGATTAGAAAGTGGATCACCTCCAGACAGGTTAACTTCTGAGATGTATCGTTACTTTGCAAACAGGACGAGTCCTGGCGGTGAAAGAGCCTGGAGGAGGCAGAGGAGGAGAGAGAAAGAGAACAAGAAATGGGAGGCTGAGCATTTCGTTAAGATTGTCAATTACTCTCCTACAACTTTAAGGCCTTTGCAGGGTCTTTGGAAGGTACTTTTGAATGAATAAATCATTTCAAGTTATTTATGATCAATCAATGTTATGTGTAAAAAAACTTTCTATCTTCATTTGGATTCACTCATTACTGCAGGGCATTTGTGAAGATGCAAATTTGGACTTCTATCTTGTGGTGTATGATGACATTGGTGGTATAGCATGTCGAAGGATTGGAGACTCCTGCAAACCTTTCTCCAGTTATGCGCCCGTGTTTTGGACCTCAAACACTACCTTTTTTGAATCTCCATTTTCTTCCGAAGAAGAACATATATATGATACTCGTGAACATCTTCTGCCACCGGGACATCTGCTGTGTTCAGATAAGGAAGATGTGTCACGCATTATGTACATCAATTCGAGCTATGATCTGGTGCTACCTGGATTGGCAAGCCCCACTACTGTGAATCCTCATCAGGTGGAAGGAAGGATTTGGCAGTATGGTGATGGAACATTTGGATTTGGGTTTCTTCGTGATAATCACATTATAGACTTAAAGCATATCGCAGTGGATGGATGCCTATTAGACGCAATCAAACCTTTGTAATAGTTAATAATAATAATATGTCTTGTTCTTTCTTAGAGTAGTAGTAATTTACAGATCTGCGAAAGAGGTCTTTCTGTTGCAAGGCTCACCACTATGGATCTATATTTGATTGTCTAGATAAATAAGTTAATAATTCCTTAACAGTATGTTCAGTTTCAGTATTTATGCAAAATTTGCATTTTCTGTTCATATTTATTGTGTTGTTTCAGAAAAATGAAGGATATGATGTCTTATATAGATCTTCTGTATTATGGTAATAGAGGCTATTTATGTTGGGGAAAAGGGCAAGGGATGTCATAAAACTGTGTAATTCCTGGTAACTGTAGGAAACCCTTTTATGGGATGATTTTCTTGTTTCTGAGTTACAGTTTCATGCTGCTTTATAGATATCTCCTGCTAATTTGCTTTTGTTTTATCAAGATTTCTGCTTATTTTTTCAATCTCGCTTACATTGTCAGCGTCTTGAACTAGCCATCTTTTAGAAGGTATTGTTAAAAGCACGCACGCCTTGCTTGCAAGAGCAAGAGAGCAAAACCTAGCATTGATGGTTGAGGTTGTGACGGAAGCTTCATGTTATACTGGACACAAAGGCTGCCTTTTGTTTCTCATTATTTTTATAAAAGCTGAAAAGTTGGTGGAACATTTAAACTATATGACAAGTTTGAAGCAAAATTAATAATGATGTAACTTGAAAATTCTCAATATGAAACTGGTACATGACGAGCCAGCCAACACATTATTATAACAAGCTTTCAAATTCCAATACTTGATCCACAACAAAAGAAAAAGAAGGTGTCAATTAGGAAAAGGAAATCCATCTCTTGAAGAGTAGAAATAAAAGATATATAGAGATTATGATGAAGAGGAAACTTTATGGTGGTCGCCCTCGAGCTGGCTCAAGTTACCCTTCTCTCTGATGAGTTGGGTGTGGTGATGTCGGCAGTAGAGGCGACCTTCATGTGCAATGTAGTTTGATGGGCTGATGACACACCCTCCATGACTACATTTGAAGCAGCTTTTGTGGTATGCAGTTCCATTTACTGAAACCTATATATATATATTACAAAAACAAACATATTTCATTCATAATACTCTCTACTCCTTGTGTGTTTGTAAAGATTTACAAAAAGATTTACCTTTTCAGTGGGATAGACGGTGTTTTTGCAGCCCAAACATTTGTCTCTTGTTCCCACAAACATACTCGACACTTTGTTAGCCATTGGCTTCTGTAAAAAGATTGAAGGTTAATAATCCCTGCAGTGAAATTAAATCCTGATGAAGATCGAATTTATACCTCAGCACCATCATTGGTTTTCTGTGGCTTGAGAATCTTTGGTGTGCCTGAAAGATGATTAAAAAGTAGTGAATTCTTGATGGCATGAATTAGTGGGAATCCTGTTAATAATAATAATAATAAATGATTACCCACCCTCAAAGCTTTTGTCTAAGCTACCAGTGGTCTTGAAGAGTTGATCAAAGTGTGGTCTGCAATATAAAACTCCCTCAAAGGAGTTGTAGTTACTGAGCTGCAAGCAACATAAATTAGATCCAAGATCTAATGAATCCCACACAACACATATGATTGGATTGTAGTGTAGTGTAGTACCTTGAGGGTGCCATTGCAATGGTGGCATCTGAAGCAAGCTTTGTGATAGATGCGAGTATCAGCAGTGAGCTTGTCCACAAGGTACACAGTTTTGTCGCATGCCATGCATTTCTGGGTTGTACCTGCAAATGCCATGGCTGAGATCTATAGTTTCAGACCAAATTGGAATTGGAATTGGAATTGGAATTGGAGTTGGAGTTGGAGGTGTGGATGAAAGATAATGTTGATAAGGGGGTGTAGAGGGATGGATCCATTTCAATCATTTTGTCTGAATTCCCATGTAAGCAACCATCTGTCAACCACTCATTCCAACTAAGCAACTACCTGTTATTCACCCCCAAACTAATCACACCTTGACAACTTAACAACATCATCATTAATAGACTCGCAATGTTATCCAATAATTACATCATTTCTTTTCAAAAAAAAATCAATTTCAATGGTAACAAACAATAATTGTTGTTGTATGTCTATTTATTGAAGAAATATATAATAATTGCAAAAACTGAATTTGCTAGGACTTTCAACCAACTTTTCATCTTATATATATACTAGGCATATACCCGTGCACGATGTGGCGCAAAAAATTGTGCAATCGAAGGAACAATTGACAAAGGTATGTATCCGCTCGCGAAACATCTCGAAATCAAAATGACAACAACGTTTTCATTTTAAGTTTGTATTCTTCGTTCTTATCGATACTTTAGTCTATGAAAACACGGTGCTTGAGTCGTTTGGTGCACTTATATGTGAATCATAGATTAAAGCATCGATAAGGACGAAGAAATACAAACTTAAAATGAAACATTGTTGTCATTTTGATTTCGAAATGTTTCGCGAGCGGATACATACCTTTGTCAATTGTTCCATCGATTTCACGATTTTTCGCACCACATCGTGCGCGGGTATATGCCTAGTTCATAATAATAATAATGAAATGTATTTTTAATATATTTTAGTTGATCTGCGATTATGTATTTTTAATAAGCTAAAGGTGAAAAAAAATAAAACTAATGGATAGAAAACAAATTAATTCATAGATATTCATGATATTTAATAGTACGATTAAAAAATATTCAATATTGGACTCGTTTTGAAGATATTGACGAGACGATTATAATGGTATAATTTGTAAAAAAAAACATATTTTTTTTGAAGATATTGACGAGACGATTATAATGGTATAATGCCTTAAAGGTACAAACCTTAGACGCTTGCCTAACTTCCGGGGTTGGGGTTTCATTAGAAGGGATTACGGGTCAGGTACCCCCGGATCCCGCCACCACGATATTCTCCGCGACCGCTTCGTGCCTACGGTTGCTAGCATCTCGGTCTTCCAGTAACTTCAGGAACATTTCTTGTTGTTGAGCCATCGCCGCATTCATGGCTTGCATCATCCAATCCATCATCCTTGATTCTGGGGTCACATCTTCCATTAAGGGATCGGATGAGGCTATGTTGCGACGAGGCACATGCTTGGGCCATCCGCCCAACACATTTTGCGGTCGAGGTGGCAATTCCGCTGTTGTAACTCTAGGGTGGTCGGCCATAGATGCCGACGCCTCTTGGCCCTCCGGCCGATTCCGAGTGTTTACCATTGACTGTCACACACGCGAGAATATAGGTGAGATAAAGATTATACGAATTATAAACAAGGAAACATACTACCACATTAATTAATCATCATAACAATGGAAAACAAGCATAATCACGTAAAACATCCTCATAATAACGTTAGCTAAGCGAAATTATGAACATGCGATACATAACAATTTTCATCACCATTACCATAACTCTCAACTTATGTAGTTTCCATCGACTCTAAGACCGTCCTATCTTAGGAGCTCTACCCAATCTCACTCAATCATAACTTAGATTCATAGCTTAAGTCTAGGTATTCTACAACCATACCTAATTCACTTAAACTAATGCTCTGATACCAACTTGTAACACTCTAAATTTTAGAGAAATAAAAATTCGAAAATTTCGCAATATGACGACGATAAACTGGGTAAACCTGGGTATACAAAACCTGTCATAACAATCCCAAAGTACCATCCCGAGAACGGGGAATAAAGTTGTAGCCTTTACAATAAATCAAATGAAGAATATTACTTAACAACCTAATAATCTAACTTAGACAAGAAAGATTAATATCGGGTGTTACTATTCTTCCAAAAATGCGTATCCACTATCGCTATCGTATTGGTCAATATGTCATCCAAAAAGACCGCTCTCGACCTCTAGGTCGGCCGCTCATTCCCGACGAATCCCACCGCTAGGTTGACCTGCTATACATGTCAGTTTTAAGAAAAAATGTTAGGCTAAAGTCTAGTGAGATCAAACAGTTGTATTAAAATATTTAACGATAGACGTAAATAAAGAAATTTAAGTTATGAAAGGAGTAATGATGCTTTTACCATAAACAGTTACCTCTTGGTTTAACGGGGGAGACCCGCTTACTAACATAAGTGACGGAACACAAAAGTAAGCCACTAGACAGTCAGTAAAGCCAAACACATAAAAGTACACGCAAGGGATGTCAGGCTCAGTGGCTTTAAACTTACACCCACGGAAAGTCAACTTCAACCCAAAAGGGCCCTTACGTTGAGATCCTCATCCAATATCGTAATAATTAGCATGTAGTACTTATAACCCAATTTGATGCCTAGACGTGCCTCGACGAGAGGAACTAATGTCCCTACGTTGGACTAAATGCAACAATAAATATGGGGTCATCAGGTCATGACTCCCAAGTGAAACCAAATATGCCACATAGAGTTAATCAACGTTGCGATACAATATTCAAGATGTTGACAAATGAAGGTTTTCGCCCAATAATGTTGTAACACCCGGGAATTTATAAGGTAAATATTTGTCCTCTAATACTTTAATTGTGTTTATCTGAAAATGTGAGTTTTTATATATGCGTATGATCTTGATTTCGGGACTAAGATGCTATCTGATTAATATAATAATTGCATGTGTTTAGACCTCGCGCCCATTTTCGAAATTTGCTAAGTTTTCGGGCTGGGATGAGCTTGGCGCGATAGTGCCATCGCGATAGTGACATTGTCACTATCGCTGGGCACAATCTCTGGAATTGTACCGAGAGGGGGGGAGTCTCGCGATAGTGACACGCGATAGTGACAATTGTCACTATCGTCGGGCATACTCGCGGAAGATGTACCGTGAGTGTGTGAGTGCTCGCGATTGTGACTCGCGATAGTGCCCTTGGCATTATCGCCCGCGTGGTCTGGTGGATTTAAAACACTTTGGCAGCCTCATTTATCACATTAACACTTTACAAAAATGGGAGAGCTCTTCTTGGAGCCGATTTTTAGGGTTTCATCACCTACCACATTCATTTCTAGGGTTTTGGGATGTTGGGAGCATTAAGTGGTCATCAAGCTTCATCCAAGTGTTCCCATTGAAGTGTTCTTCAAGATTCTCATTTCTCACCTTCAAGTCTCATCTTCTCCAACTTCTAGGGTTTCCATATTTTCTAGGTTTTGGGTTCAAAACCTAGATTGTGAGTTTACTAAACCTTTGTTAAAACTAGATACACATCATAATCTCTTATTTGTTACTTTATCTCTATATGTTCAAATGTTGGGGATTTCTTCATGAAAATAGTTGGAAGATGTATATATATGGGTGATTGGCCATGATTATTGTCATATGTATCATTATTTGGGATTTGTCTCATAGCTACATAATGTGGGTACCTTGATATGTTAAATGTATGCATAAATGGGTATTATGATGATTCTAGTTGGAACACCATTTTGGTGATATGTTTATATGCATGATGAGCATGATTTACATTGGGTCTTTTGTTGGACATCATGAGGATAAGGTGGTAATATTATACCCGTAGTTGGTATTGAATTTTGCGGATTGAAATATATCTAAAGGACCCCCTTATAAATGTTATGTGGACGAACCAAGTCAGTACACTAGGAGGATATAGTCTTGGGCGCCACTGTGATGGTATGTGCCTAGACCTCCGCCACTCGGGGAATTTTCGTAGCGATAGTCTTCGGGTGGGCCGGGCCTTTGGGGTGTTCCTTGTTAAAGGCATCAAGGTATATCGACTATTGGGTGGGACTTGATTGGTGCTTTGGGTCTCCCCTAATGACTCCACATATATTGAACACTGGTTAACTGCTGATAAGAATTGTATCTGTTCATGCATGTTTATTATTGTTCAACTCGCTAGGATTTTTGGCCTAACACTTGTTTTGTGTCGATGTGTATCTCAGGTTCTAGCTGCGGCGGTCTTAAGCAGGTTTAGTTGCTTTGGGGTGAGAGCTTGGGGAATTGCACAATGGACGCGTTATACTTTTGGATATAGACCGTTTGGGTCTATAGATGACAACCCTTTTTGTAATCTCTTTTCTAGATGTAGAAATTAGATTAGTTGGTTGTTGTTTATTGTCCGTTAAATTACAACTGTTATTAAACAGGTTATTTAATTATATATATTCCCCATTTTTGGGAGGCTCTTACTCTGGCAATTTTAGCATACCTCATGTCCGTTTTCCGGATTTTTGTTATCCCTATTTTTAGGGTGTTACAAGTTGGTATCAGAGCTTTAGTTTAAGTGAACTAGGTATTGTTTAGCATATCTAGACTTAAGCTTTAGACTTTATGACTTCACTGTCCACTTGGGATAGGAATCCTAGGTGGGGAGAGCGTTAGGATTACGGAATTACTGCAATTGAAAGTTGTGATGATGGTGACAAGAATACTTGTGTATGGTTCATTCATAATTTCACTTAGCTACTGCTATTATGAATGCATTGTTACGTAAGCATACTTGGTTTACTATTATTATGATAATTGATGAGAGTAGTAGTACGTACAATGAGTTCAACTCGCTTAGTCTTTTCTCAATCTATTTCTCGTACGTGCATGACAGATTTTTAATGGTAAACACTCGAAGTAGATTACCGGAAATGCCAGAAGGGCAACCAGAAGTGGAATCTGCAGCAATACGACCCCCGGTGGGGGCAACCTCCGATGACATTCCTATACCCAGAATCTTGGCAGGAGGGCCTGAGCACATTCCGCGCCGGAACCTCAACACCGGTAACGCCATCTTGGAGGAAGTTACCATGGAGACCCGGCTTCGGGATAGCACGATGTTGTCCATGAATGCGGCTTTGGCTCAACAACAGTTGGCCATGACTTCGTCCATGACCCAACAGCAAGAGTTTTTCATGAAACTTCTAGAGGATCGAGACGTCAGTAACCGTCAACCCGAGACTATGGCTGAAAACGTTATTGTGGGGTCGGGTGGACCAAATGTGGTAACGGTTGAAGAACCATCCGCTGAGGGAATCAGATTGAAGACTAAAGGGTGTACCTACAAGACGTTTTTGGGGTGTCACCCTAAGGAGTTTGCGGGTTCAGACAACCCGGTTACTTGTATGTACTGGCTTAAGGAATTAGAGCTGGCCTTCGAGTCCAGTGAATGCGATCCTTCTCAACGGGTCAAGTTTGCTTCTCAGCTACTTCGGGGAGAGGCTCTGATTTGGTGGAACCTCACCCAATCCGCCCTCACCCCGGAAGTTCTGGCTAAGTTAACTTGGACGGTGTTCAAGGAGAAGATCATGGACAAATACTGCAGCGAGCGATCGTTGGACAAGTTGGAACGGGAGTTCCGAGATCTGAAGAAGGGGAATATGTCGATTTTTGGCTACTCCAAGCTCTTCTTGGAGAAGCTAAACTTGGTGGGACATCTAGTCCCCGACGAAAAGTCAAAGATGAAAGCGTATCAACAGGGTTTACCGGCCAGAATGCGAACGGATATAAGAAATGCTAAGTGTTCAACTCTACAAGAGGTCATCGAGGAGTCCTTACTCATTGAAGACGACATCAATTCGGAAAGGGATGAGAAGAGATACGTTGGTGAGAAACGGAAATGGGAGGGGTCATCTGGGCCCGTTCGTCAAACTAGACCCTTTGTAAGCGGGAGATCGGGTGATCAACACCGTGAAGATCGGTGGTGCCACAAGTGCAGGTCAAAGCACTCGGGGCCGTGCGCTACAAGGACTCTCTCCGGTCCAGCTGGGTGTAGCAAGTGTGGTAAGAAAAACCACACAACTCGAGAGTGTTCCCTCCGTGGGGCGGTATGTTATGAATGCGGAGAGTCGGGGCACATGAAACGAGAGTGTCCAAGGTTGGTTAGAGGAGGTGGTGGAAATTCTGTGGGTTCGACGGCTAGGGTCGAGCAACCATCCCGGGCACCGAGTCGAGCTTTCCAGATGACTACCGAGGAGGCAAAGGAGACCGCGGATGTCGTTTCGGGTACGTTTCTAGTAAACTCCATGTCTGCTCGTGTCTTGTTTGATTCGGGTGATACGTGTTCTTTTGTGTCAGATGCTTTCTGTAAACAATTCACCACTCCTATTAATGTTCTTCCCGATGCGTTAGTAGTAGAAATAGCTAATGGGGATCAAGTGATCATTCATGACCGTTTTTGTGATTGCACTCTAGAGATCGACGGAATTTCTTTCAGAGTACATTTACTACCTATGGCTATAGGAGGGTTTGATGTAGTCATAGGCATGGATTGGTTAGTGAGGCATAAGGCAGACATCTTTTGCTCCAAAAAGATGATCCAAGTACCATTGTCGGAAAATGGTGTGGCAACCATTTATGGGGAAAAAGGAAGGAGAAGTGATCCTATTATCTCATCTCTAAAGGCTCGCAAGTTCTTAGCGAAGGGTTACCCTTCGTACTTGGCCTACGTTGTGGACGCTAAGAAAGAAAAGAAGTCGGTAGAAGTTGTGGAGGTGGTACAAGATTATCCGGACGTCTTTCCGGAAGACTTACCCGGATTACCACCAGAGCGACAAGTGGAGTTTCAGATTGACCTCACACCGGGAGCGGCTCCGATAGCTCGTGCTCCATATCGTTTGGCACTAACAGAAATGAAGGAGATGATGACGCAACTTCAAGAGTTGTTGGAGAAGGGCTTCATTCGACCAAGTTCGTCACCTTGGGGAGCACTGGTTTTGTTCGTGAAAAAGAAAGATGGATCCATGCGGATGTGCATAGATTATCGGGAGTTAAACAAAGTCACGGTGAAGAACAAGTACCCTCTACCTCGCATCGACGATCTTTTTGATCAACTCCAAGGGGCGGGATGTTTCTCGAAGATTGACCTTCGGTCCGGTTATCATCAAGTGAGAGTGAAGAACGAAAATATTCCGAAGACGGCTTTCCGAACGAGATACGGTCATTATGAGTTCTTGGTGATGCCGTTTGGCTTAACCAATGCTCCGGCCGTATTCATGGATTTGATGAACCGTGTGTGTCGCCCATTTTTGGATAAATTCGTGATCGTCTTCATTGACGATATTTTAATATATTCAAGGGATGAGTCCGAACATGGAAGACACTTACGGGAAGTTTTAGAAGTTCTAAGAAGGGAGAAATTGTTCGCGAAATTCTCGAAGTGCGAATTTTGGCTTCAAGAAGTGCAATTCTTGGGGCATGTGGTATCAAAGGACGGGGTAAAAGTGGACCCGGCAAAGATCGAGGCAATGATGAGTTGGGAACCCCCAACGAGTCCGACGGAGATCCGAAGTTTCTTGGGTTTAGGAGGTTACTACCGGCGTTTCATTCAGGATTTCTCAAAGACGGCTACACCGCTCACTTCTCTTACAAGGAAGAACGTCAAGTTTCTTTGGACCGATGCACAATAGCAAGTGTTCCAGACGCTCAAGAGGAAGTTGTGTGAAGCCCCGATCTTGTCCTTACCCGATGGATCGGAAGACTTTGTGGTGTATAGTGACGCTTCCAAGATGGGACTTGGATGCGTACTAATGCAAAGGGGGAAGGTAATAGCCTACGCGTCGCGAAAATTAAAGGATCATGAGAAGAACTATCCGACTTATGATTTGGAGTTGGCGGCGGTAGTTTTCGCGTTGAAGTTGTGGCGACACTACTTGTATGGGACCAAGTGTACTCTTTTCACGGATCACAAGAGTCTCAAGTACATCTTCGACCAAAAGGAACTCAACATGCGACAAAGGAGATGGCTAGAGCTTTTGAAGGATTACGACTGTGACCTACTCTATCATCCCGGTAAGGCTAATGTGGTGGCGGATGCATTGAGCCGAAAGAATCATGGCGACGGTGTCAAAATGTCCCTTACAAGGATCGATGTGGTCACAAGTTTGTTGGAAAGCATTAAGGCAAGTCAAGTGGAAGCACTTAAGGAAGAGAACCTCAAGGCCGAAGTAATGGTGAAACAAAAGGAGCTGTTAACGGAAGACAGTCGTGGTCTCAAACTCTTTCAAGGACGGATTTGGGTGCCGAAGTTGGGAGGAAACCGGAAGCTGCTTCTTGAAGAAACGCATAAGTCGAGATACTCTATACATCCCGGTAGCACCAAGATGTATAGAGATTTAAAGTTAATGTATTGGTGGCCGGTAATGAAGCTAGATGTGGCTAGTTATGTGGAGAAGTGTGTCACTTGTCTCCAAGTCAAGGCGGAACATCAAAGACCTTATGGAAGGATGCAACCGTTGTCCATTCCCGAGTGGAAGTGGGACAACATCACTACGGATTTCGTGACAAAGTTACCAAGGACCTTGCGTGGCCACGACACAATTTGGGTGATCGTGGATCGGTAGACCAAGAGCGCGCACTTTCTTGCGATGCGGGAGACTTTGCCAATAGATAAATTGGCTAAGCTGTACATCGACGAGGTGGTGTCAAGGCACGGAGTTCCGCGATCTGTAGTATCGGATCGGGATAGCCGTTTCACTTCGAACTTTTGGGCTAGTTTGCAAAATGAGTTGGGTACTCGACTGAATTTGAGCACGGCGTATCATCCTCAAACGGATGGTCAAAGCGAGAGGACAATCCAGACTCTAGAAGATATGTTGAGGTCGTGTGTTATAAACTTTGGGGGAAGTTGGGATTCACATCTACCTCTAGTAGAATTCGCGTACAACAACAGTTACCATTCTAGTATTGGAATGGCACCGTTCGAGGCTTTGTATGGACGGAAGTGCAGAACCCCGGTTTGTTGGTTAGAAGCGGACGAAAAGCAATTCGCCGAGCCGGAAATTGTTCAAGAGATGGCCGACAAGGTGAAAGAGATCCAGGAAAGGCTAAAGGCAGCACAAGACCGACAAAAGAGTTATGCGGACAAGAAGAGAAGGCCGATTGAGTTTAAAGTGGGTGACCGGGTCATGTTGAAGGTGTCTCCGTGGAAGGGGATCATACGTTTCGGGAAGCGTGGGAAGCTTAGTCCTCGTTTCCTTGGACCATTCGTTATTTTGGAAAATATTGGTTTGCAAGCCTATCGGTTGGATTTACCGCCGGAAATGGATGGAATACATCCCACATTTCACGTGTGTTATCTTCGTAAGTGTCTAGCCGAAGAGGAAAGCATGATTCCTTTGTCAGAAATTCGGGTGGACAATGGGAATCGTTGTGTGGAAGAACCGAAATCGATTTTAGAATCGAAAGTGAAGAAGTTGAGGCATAAAGACGTAGTTATGGTGAAAGTTCAATGGAAGCACCATCGGGGTGCTAACATTACTTGGGAATCGGAAGATGATATGAAGAAGCGTTATCCTCACTTGTTTGCCTAGGGTAAGATTTCGGGGACGAAATCCCATTTAGGTGGGGAGGATTGTAACACCCGGGAATTTATAAGGTAAATATTTGTCCTTTAATACTTTAATTATGTTTATCTGAAAATGTGAGTTTTTATATATGCGTATGATCTTGATTTCGGGACTAAGATTCTATCTGATTAATATAATAATTGCATGTGTTTAGACCTCGCGCCCATTTTCGAAATTTGCTAAGTTTTCGGGCTGGGATGAGCTTGGCGCGATAGTGCCATCGCGATAGTGACATTGTCACTATCGCTGGGCACAATCGCCGGAATTGTACCGAGAGGGGGGGGAGTCTCGCGATAGTGACACGCGATAGTGAAAATTGTCACTATCGCCGGGCATACTCGCGGAAGATGTACCGTGAGTGTGTGAGTGCTCGCGATTGTGACTTGCGATAGTGCCCTTGGCATTATCGCCCGCGTGGTCTGGTGGATTTAAAACACTTTGACAGCCTCATTTATCACATTAACACTTTACAAAAACGGGAGAGCTCTTCTTGGAGCCGATTTTTAGGGTTTCATCACCTACCACATTCATTTCTAGGGTTTTGGGTTGTTGGGAGCATTAAGTGGTCATCAAGCTTCATCCAAGTGTTCCCATTGAAGTGTTCTTCAAGATTCTCATTTCTCACCTTCAAGTCTCATCTTCTCCAACTTCTAGGGTTTCCATATTTTCTAGGTTTTGGGTTCAAAACCTAGATTGTGAGTTTACTAAATCTTTGTTAAAACTAGATACACATCATAATCTCTTATTTGTTACTTTATCTCTATATGTTCAAATGTTGGGTATTTCTTCATGAAAATAGTTGGAAGATGTATATATATGGGTGATTGGCCATGATTATTGTTATATGTATCATTATTTGGGATTTGTCTCATAGCTACATAATGTGGGTACCTTGATATGTTAAATGTATGCATAAATGGGTATTATGATGATTCTAGTTGGAACACCATTTTGGTGATATGTTTATATGCATGATGAGCATGATTTACATTGGGTCTTTTGTTGGACATCATGAGGATAAGGTGGTAATATTATACCCGTAGTTGGTATTGAATTTTGCGGATTGAAATATATCTAAAGGACCCCCTTATAAATGTTATGTGGATGAACCAAGTCAGTACACTAGGAGGATATAGTCTTGGGCGCCACTGTGATGGTATGTGCCTAGACCTCCGCCACTCGGGGAATTTTCGTGGCGATAGTCTTCGGGTGGGCCGGGCCTTTGGGGTGTTCCTTGTTAAGGGCATCAAGGTATATCGACTCTTGGGTGTGACTTGATTGGTGCTTTGGGTCTCCCCTAATGACTCCACATATATTGAACACTGGTTAACTGCTGATAAGAATTGTATCTGTTCATGCATGCTTATTATTGTTCAACTCGCTAGGCTTTTTGGCCTAACACTTGTTTGGTGTCGATGTGTATCTCAGGTTCTAGCGGCGGCGGTCTTATGCAGGTGTGGGTCCAACAATACTATATCAAGTTCTTAGAATAACAACACATAAAGATTACCAACCTGTATTGATTATAAGAAATGGTTACAAGGTTGATCTGATTCAAGCTATAGATATGTGTTCTCTGTTTTCTCTCTATTACACCTTCAAGTGTGTGTTTTTATGTGTGTGAATAATATCTGATTATTGAGAGATACTAGAGATACACCTAATATCTAATCTAGCTTCTAAGACACTCTATCTAACAACTTGCAAGAACAACTTGCAATATTAAACTAATATAACTACATAATATCTAACAAATAGATATTATATAACTAACTAAATAACTAATATCTAACAAACTAGAATCTAACTAAGTTAACTAATATCTAACAAACTAGATATTAAATTAACTATTACAATAACAAACAATTACATTGACATTTATTACAAACGACATAGACTTTAATATTGAGAGTCGACGTTTCGGCTTTTGCTTCAGATTGCGATCTTCAGTTTGGATGATCTTGAATCCAATGAGACTGTGTCTTAACAATCTCCCCCTTTGGATCAAGATCATTACGAAAATGATTTTAGCAATTCAATCTTCTTGTTCAGCTCAGAAGATGCAATCTCTTTCTCTAGCTCTGAAATCAGCATGTCTTCAGAATAGTTGCTTTTGAAGATTTCAATCTTTGACGTGATTCTTGAAACATGTGATCTTTTCCATTTCTTGTGTAGTCATTCTCCCCCTTTTTTATGTTAAGTGCAACGACTTCATCAAAATTATTTGTAAGAAATGTCTATCTTTCGGTTAGAGCCCCTGATCCGTCAATTCATAAGATATTCATCCAGATCTTTGCAAATCTAGACAAAATAGTCGTGTAACACCTGAATCAACTAATGAATCAGTTAACATGTCTGTCAGTAACACTAAGTCACTGTGTGTAACGAATACCCATTGAAAAGGAGCTGTTTGATGTTGACTCCCCCAGGGCTTCCATTTAATCATCGAAACACCACAAAGGTAACATCTATAAACGTTATGACAAAGAAAACAATTCCTTGTGTGTTCGTGCTTGTATTGAAAGAATTAAGCACTGATGATTGCTTATTGGGCTCAATATTGTGTAAACCACTGAGACAACAGTAAGTTAAACACAGACTCAATGTGCATGATTGAAGTGCGAAGGTGGGGCAGACTTCCTTCTTTTCAATATCCAGATTTTCCAAATGAAAATCAGATAGCATATGTGTTGCGTCCCCTTTGAAAATGTGAAACACTTTTTTGTTGAGAAGAAAATGAGTAGATAGTGAGGTTTGATCAATAGTTGGCATGGGTTAGTTGCCTGTTTCAATAATGTTCACCAAATAATTGTGAAACACTAGTAATGTGGCTACCCGGCTCAGAAAAAGTTGGTGCAGAGTTGTGATATTCTTTTAACTCTGTTCTCACACGCTCTTTCTTTTAAACATTTTGCTTTCTCTAATCACACTCATTTCTTTTCTCTTCTCACACTCAATCACTAAGGATTAACCTCTTGGGTAGAAATCACTGGTTAAGGTGATTCCATAGAAGTTGTTTTAATTCCTAGCACAATGAAAGTCTTGTTTTCCAATGATGCACGTGATGCTCAGATTGGTTTAACTATTTCAGTTAAAGCACAATTTAGATCATTGAAAACATTTAAATTCACACTTCCAAAATATAAAATCTGATGAAAAATCGGGAAGTGGTTTGAACATTAAAAACAATGTTTTCCAATGATTGAAAGTTGTCCTTCTTTCAACCATATATGAGATTAAGATAAATGATTATACCTTAACATGTGATCTTACATCTCACGAATCTAAGCTTAAAGTCATAAACATATGAACTTGTAAGTTTCTCTCAAAAATTCTGCAAAAGTCTTATGTCAAGTCAAAGTAAAATTTATTCACTTAAATTGAAAAGACAAAAAGCAGTAAAACTTTTAAAGTACGAGTTCTGATCAGAAATAATCAGAAGTCATATCCGTACTCCCCTTTTATCTTGAAGAGCTCCCCCTAAATTCTTGCATTACAAAAAAAAATTGGCATTAAAAGGTACATGCAAAATTTTATGAGCTCCCCCTGGAAGTAATATTGACCACTTGTCAATTTCTTCTCATTCTCTCCCTTGGATCATGAACAGAATATATAAGTGCAGATATCAATCAGAGTTAAGAATTTAGAAAACTTTTATAGGTAACTACTGATTAGATTTTAAGATTTAGCATACCAAGCTTAGAGACAAGAAAGTTGAACCTCTTTTCGTCTAAGGGTTTGGTGAACAAATCGGCAAGTTGATAATCAGTTTTTACAAAGAAAAGTTCAATTGTTCCTTTTTCAACATGATCTTTAATAAAATGATACCTGACATCTATGTGCTTGGTCTTGGTGTGTTGAACAGGATTCGCTGATATTGCGATGGCGCTCTTGGAGTCACAGTATATCGGGATCTTGTTGAAGTGGAGATCATAGTCGCGCAATTGAGTTCTCATCCATAATACCTGAGAACAGCAGCTAGCAGCAGCTACATATTCTGCTTCGGCCGTGGAGGTTGAAACACAAAGTTGCTTCTTCGATGCCCAACTTACGAGTTTGTCACCGAGGAACTGTACATGTCCCGACGTACTCTTCCTGTCCAACATACAACCTGCATGATTTGGATCTGTGTAGTCTATTAGTTCAAAACTAGTATCTTTAGGATACCACAGACCAAGATCTGCAGTGCCCTTTAGATACCTAAATATGCGCTTCACAGCAGACATATGGATTTCTTTAGGATTGGCCTGATATCTTGCACATAAGCATGTTGAAAACATTAAATCTGGACTACTAGAAGTAAGATACATTAAAGAACCTATCATTCCTCGATAAGTCCTAACATCAACAGCCTTTCCCGAAGGATCGATGCCAATCTTAGTACCTGGTGCCATTGGGGTACCAATCGGTTTTGAATTTTCCATTTGAAACTTCTGAAGAATATCCCTAATGTATTTTGATTGATTGATGAAAATACCCGTAGAAAGCTGTTTGACTTGCAATCCGAGAAAGAAATTCATCTCTCCCATCATGTTCATCTGAAATCTAGACACCATAAGGTTTGCAAAATTCTTACAGTACTTCGGATTTGTAGAACCAAAGATAATATCATCTACATAGATTTGAATTAAAATGATATCGCCTTTTTCCTTTTTGATAAACAAAGTGGTATCCACCGTTCCTTTTGAAAACCCAGACTTGACTAGAAAAGTGGAAAGGACATCATACCAGGCTCGAGGTGCTTGTTTCAGACCGTAGAGTGCTTTGTCGAGAATGTAAACGTGATTCGGCTTCTCTTGATTGACAAAACCCTCTGTCTGAGAGACGTAGACTTCCTCCTTTAGAATTCCATTCAGGAATGTTGTCTTCACGTCCATTTGAAAGACCGTGAAGTTCTTGTGGGCTGCGTAGGCTAGAAACATTCTGATTGCCTCTAATCGTTCCACAGGAGCATATGTTTCGTCATAGTCAATTCTTTCCTCTTGTCTGTATCCTTTGGCTACTAGTCTTGCCTTGTTTCGGATAACGGTACCATTTTCGTCTTTCTTTATCTTGAAAACCCATTTCGTACCTATAATTGTTTTACCTTGAGGTTTCGGTACGAGTCTCCATACTTGAAGTGCATCGAACTGATTCAACTCTTCTTGCATTGAGATCACCCATTCTGGATCTGCAAGTGCCTCTGATACTCTTGTTGGCTCGAACTTGCTCAGAAAGGAGTCATGCATGCAAATATTCATTGATGCTGACCTAGTTTGCACCGGTTTTGATGGATCGCCAATGATTTGGCTTAGCGGGTGCTCTTTGGTCCATTTATGTTCATGAGGCAGTGGATTATATGAATGTATGTCAATTGTATCATCTATAAATCCACTTTTACCTTCTTCAGTTTGTTCAGGAGGAATGATGATAGCAGTTGAAGTGGTAGGTTCAGAAGGCTCAGCAAGTACAGCTTGATTTGGCTGTAGATTGATCTGAATAGTATCTCCTACTGTTTCAGCTACTTCTGTCTCTTTATCATTTGTCACTTCTTCAACTGTTGGAGTCGGCATTTGAATTGGAATCTCTTGTTGAATCGGGGCATTTGATTCAATAGGAATATCTGAACTGGTTGGATGAGTAGTCGTGAAGTCTTCCATCCTGTCAACCACAACAGATTTCTTTACATTAGATCCAAGAAATTCATCATAAAACAATTCAAATAATAAATCTAAATCAGATATAGTATTAGTTGACGTTGATGCTTCATCTGGTTTATTCTGTTGAGACGCAGGTTCTGGACTGAGTTGCCCAGAAGCTAGTACTCCGGTTATAACGGGTTCTGAACTGTGTTGTTCGGAAGAATTTCTTCATCAAACGTGACGTTGATGCTTTCAATCACCGTCTTTGACTTCTTTAGATAAACACGGAATGCAGTTGATGTCGAGGAATAACCAATGAAGATTCCTTCGTCCGCCTTAGCACTGAACTTATTTAGACTCTCCCTATCGTTTAGAACGAAACACTTACACCCAAATATATGGAAGTATTTGATTGTCGGTGTTCGGTTGTTGATTAACGCATAAGGAGTCTTCTTGAATCTTCGATGTACCATGGAGCGATTCTGTGTGTAGCACGCGGTCGAAACAGCTTCTGCCCATAAAAATAGAGGTAAGTCTGATTGACTTAGCATAGTACGAGCAACCTCGACTAGCGTTCGATTTCTTCTTTCAACCACTCCATTTTGTTGAGGCGTACGAGCAGCAGAGTATTGATGTGAAATCCCGACAGATTCGAGATATTCTTCCACCTTTTGGTTCTTGAACTCTGTGTCGTTGTCTGTTTTTAGAAACTTGACCGGTTTCTGCAGATTCACCTGGGTCATCTTTAGGAATGTTATGAGTACATCTGGTGTCTCATCTTTTGAACGTAGAAACTTGACCCATGTTTATCGCGAGTAATCGTCCACGATCACGAGTATGTACTTCTTTCCGCCTAGACTTTGAGTTCGCATCGGACCACAGAGATCCATATGCAATAACTCTAACGGAGCGCTTGTACTTGGTTCAGGCTTTGGTTTATGAGGTGCCCTCTTCATCTTGCCCTTTTCACAAGCTGCACAAAGATGTTCTCTTTCGTATTTGAGCTCTGGAAGTCCTTTGACGAGCTTTCCACTGACCAGATTGTTGATGTACCTAAAGTTGAGGTGAGAGAGCCTTCGATGCCATAACCAACTTTGTTGTATCGAGGCTTTCGTCAGTAGACACACCTGCTTGTCAGTCTGGACATCTGATAAATTGATTGTGTAGAGGTCTGATTCTCGAGTACCGACCAAGAGTTCTTCGCCTTCTTCATTGCGAACGGAACATCTCTTGGCTTTGAAGTTGACCTCCAAGTCTTTGTCACAGAACTGACCTATACTGAACAAGTTGTGTCGTAAGCCTTCTACATAGCTCACCTTCTTGATCGTTACCTTGTCATGTTGTACATCACCGTATCCCATGATTGGAGAAAACTGGTCGTTTTCAAATCTGACTGTTCCGCAATATTTGTCTTTAAAATTGGACAGTATCTCTTTTTGCCCTGTCATGTGCTTGGAACATCCGCTGTCCAAGAACCATGTACGACTAGTCTGCATAAGAGAAATAACAAATTTAGATTTTCATATGACAACTTTGGAATAAACACTTTGATCATCGAAGTGCGGGTCTTGAACTGATTTGTTCAAAAGCCTAATTTGACTTTGATGTTCGGGTCTTGAGCTGATTTACTCAAGAACCAATGTCTTGTCATTGAAGAACGAGTCATAAACTGTTATGTCTAGAAATCATATTGACATTGATGTCCGGGTCTTGAGTTGTTTTACTCAAGAACCATGTATGTCCTACTCCCCCTAGACAGTAGGTACCTGCAACACAGAGTTAGCCTTTGGTACCCATTGGAATTTGGGTCCAACTGTGTTAGCATTTGATTTTGGTACCCATTTCAAATTGGGTCCTCTTTTCTTTTGAAAAGTATGTGAAGAATTAGTATGAGATGAATGCACATGGTAATTGCCAAACCAATCTTCAGAATCTTGACAAGAGATAGAAACATGTTTATCATAAATAGAAGACTTTCTAGCAGATAAAGATAACTGAAATAATTGCTTCATTGAATATTGTTTACAAGAAACAGCAGGTTTTGAGTTCAAAACAGCAATATCAGCAATTAGGACATCTTTACTAAGCGAAGTCTTATTACAATTAACACTACTAAACGATAAAACGGTCTTGTCAAGCTTCTGTTTGGGTTGCCATTGAGAATTTACTTCTGGCCTTTGCTTGCTCAGATCTGAAACATGTGAAACTGGTGAGTTAGACTTCTGAGCAACAAATGAATGCTTCTTCTTCGGATTACCAGTAGTGTTCGGTTTCTGTGAATGCTGAGATGTTTTCTTACCTTTAGCAAATTTAGCTTTCACAGAGACTGACCTATCAACTTTCGTTGAATTTGCATTGTTCACAGGCATACTGGTCTTTCCTAAAGATTTCTTAATAAAATATGAATGGTTAGGAAGTTTCGCATTAAAATCAAATTGTTCAAAACATTCATCTGAACCACCGTCGGAGTTAAGAAAATTAAACCCTTCGTTTGATGAACCAAACATGTCATCAGAAGTAGAAGCCTTTGTAAAAACAACATTTTTCAGAACGGTTGAAATTTTTTTTTGTTGAATCTCAATCAAAAGTCTTTCATCTGATAAAGAGTTCTCGAGTTCAGAAATTTTACTTTCTAACACGAGATAAGGGACATAAAGTTTACCTATAACAGGCTTCGCCTCCATCTCTTTTATAGAATAACTTTGAAAGTAGTCAGTTGAAAGAGATTTCTTTTCATTATTTGGATAGTCATAATTATTATTCAACTTCGCATAATAAAATGGAAGGTGAACTTTAGATGACTTCTTCCGTTTTTCAATTTCATTGGCTTCATCCTCCTTTGATAGTTTAGTATTAAAAACTATAAGTTTAGCGATTCGGTGTGAAACTAGCATAGAGGTATAATCATAAAGTGCAGGCACTTCTTTTATACCCTTTTTAAGACAATGAGGTTTCACATAGCCGATTCCCCAATGTTCTTTATTCTTTTTCGGTTTGTTAAGATGAATGGTTTGCTCACTTTGACCTAATGAGTATAACTTCTTTTCCAAAACATCTAGTTTTGCAATTAAAGATTTGTTTTCTTTAGTACATGAAGAATGCATTTTAGTAAGCTTATATAAATCAATCTCACTTTTTGTCAGTTTAGACTTGAGTTCAGAATTCTCTTTAAGAATTATTGTCTGTTCTTTCACGTTGGTGTCAACGTTTGTATGTAAAACATCAACTAATACTTTCTTCTCAGCAATTTCATTGCTAAGTTTCTGTATCAATTGGTTTTTGTTAATTATAACACCATTTTCTCGCTTAAGATTAGATTCTAATTCTTCTTGTTTTAAACTCATGGCATGCATTTTATTCATGAAATCTGAGTACGATAAATCACATACCTCCTCTTCTTCATTATCTGAATCAACTTCAACATCTGATTCCATCTTGCACATCAAGCACATATTAACGGCTTCATCTTTTTCTTCATCCTCTTCTTCCTCGTCTGAGTGATCGAGCCAGTATTCATCTTCAGCCATTAGTGCCTTTCCAGCCTCCTGTTGCTTTGCAAGAAGAATTTTGTTCTTGTAGTAATCGGAGTTTCTTACTTTTGATCTTCGGCAATCTTTGGCAAAAATGACCTGTTTTGCCATAGTTGTAGTACGTAGGTGGTCCTGGCTGACTTGATCCTTCATCCTTGTACTTTCTTTCTTCCGGTTTCTTCTCCTCTATCCTTTTGCCTTCAGACTGGTACATTCTATCTTCTGATTTCTTCTCCTCTAATCTCTTTCCTTCAAACTTCTTCCCTTCATACCTACTACCTTCAACCCTTTCCTTATGAGCGTAGTTGTTGGGTCCAGAAGAGTACCTCTGACTGTTTGAAGTTGGCTTTCTGTAGAACTTTTTCTGAAAGGCATTTGTCAGCATTAGCAATGCTTGCTTCAGTTGTTCATTTTCATCCGAGTCAGAGATGGCTTCAGCTTCAGCTTCTTCTGATTCATACACAATCTTCTTGTTCTTCTTCTTGACTACAAGAGCGACGGTGTCTTCAACTGTCTTTCCTTTTCTCTTTTCTGCTAGAATTTCATCCACCTCTTCTTCATTTTGTCAGAGGGTTTCATACACCTCATGAAGTGGAATCTCATTCAGATTCTTTATCTGCCTCATCTGCCTGACAAAACTTTTCCATTCTGGTTGTAGAATACTCAGGAATTTGATATTCAGCTCAATTTGAGATTTGTTGACCTTGTTCTTGCTCAATTCGTTTAGCAAGGTCACGAATCTATCATATGTTCCTTCTAGAGTCTCTCCAGTTCTGCCTTTAAATTCTTCAAAACTGTGCAGGCAGTTAGAGATTTTAAGTTGGTTCCCAATCTTTGAACCCAACATCATTTTCTCTAGTTGATCCCACATTTGTTTGCCGAAGGCCTTATAGCTGTCAATCTTTACGTAGATTTCGTTCGGAATCCCTTGTAGAATGTATGACTTGGCTAATCTGTCTGCTTTTGCTCTTAACTTATTATCACCCGTTAGTTCCTCATAAGTAAGTGCAAGTCTTTCTTCTTCAGTACCTTCTGCAGGTTCCCTATATTTTTGTTTCCATAAGGCCTTCTTCTAATGATTGTTTGATGAAATCACCCAATTCCTGTCTTTCAATGAAGTTTAGGAACCTATTCTTCCACTGTTCGTATTCTCCTCTAAAGAGAACTGATGGCTTGGTGTCAGTTCCTATTGCAAGAGCTTCTCTGGATGTCATTTCGAAGAAAATTCTAATTCTGGATTGGAGCAAAGAGGTTTGCGTTTGAAGGTTTGCGTGTCAAGGTTTGCGTGTCAAGCATAGTGCGCAAAGTGAGGTTTGCGTTTCAAGTGGGAAGCGCAAAGCAAGGTTTGCGTTTCAAGTGGGAAGCGCAAAGTAAGGTTTGCGTTTCACGTGGGAAGCGCAAAGCAAGGTTTGCGTTTCAAGTGGGAAGCGCAAAGTAAGGTTTGCGTTTCACGTAGGAAGCACAAAGCAAGGTTTGCGTTTCAAGTGGGAAGCGCAAAGTAGACTTGATCTTTTTGTGAACTGAGGTTTGCGTTTGGCTTGATATGCGCAAAGTTGAGCTTTGCGTTTCTAGTTGGGAGCGCAAAGTTGAGTTTGCGTTTCTAGTTGGGAGCGCAAAGTTGACTTGATCTTTTGAAGAGATGAACACGATGGCTTGAAGTTTGCGTTTCTGAGGTTTGTGATTCTTACTTGTTGCGAGAAGTGAGATCGAGGTTTGTGTATGCTTGATATGCGCAAAGTTGAGCTTTGCGTTTCTAGTTGGGAGTGCAAAGTTGAGTTTGCGTTTCTAGTTGGGAGCGCAAAGTTGACTTGATCTTTTGAAGAGATGAACACGATGGCTTAAAGTTTGCGTTTATGAGGTTTGAGATTCTTACTTGTTGCGAGAAGTGAGATCGAGGTTTGCGTATGCTTTTGGAACCGAGAAGTGGACTTTGCGTTTGGCGTTTCTCTTGAGAGGCGCAAAGTTGAGCTTTGCGTTTCTCTTGAGGAGCGCAAAGTGAAGTTTGCGTTTGATGTTGGATGCGCAAAATTGAACTTTGCGTTTGTTCGTCTTCTGCTTTGCGCTTGTTCGTCCTGTACTTCGAAAAATCGTCTAAAATTTGTTCCTGAAACGATTTAGCAATACCAAACTCTACCCTTATGTCTAGAAACACTTCTAGAACTGAATGTAAGCACTCGATCTCAATAAAACACACTTTTTAAAGAATGATTTGATAGCACAGTGACTTTATGCTTTCGACTGTTTTCTCACTAAAATCACAAAATGGAACTCGATAAATGATTTATAGTGAAATCAAACAACAACAACTCGATCTAGCATGCTAATCGATCACAACCTGATCGATTTTTAACACCTAAAACACTTTAACACTCGAAATCGATTTTTCAAATGAACACATAGTCGTTTTTCAGAAAAACTTGATTTGATCTTAATCAGGCTCTGATACCAATTGTGGGTCCAACAATACTATATCAAGTTCTTAGAATAACAACACACAAAGATTACCAACCTGTATTGATTATAAGAAATGGTTACAAGGTTGATCTGATTCAAGCTATAGATGTGTGCTCTCTGTTTTCTCTCTATTACACCTTTAAGTGTGTGTTTTTGTGTGTGTGAATAATATCTGATTATTGAGAGATACTAGAGATACACCTAATATCTAATCTAGCTTCTAAGACACTCTATCTAACAAATTACAAGAACAACTTGCAATATTAAACTAATATAACTACATAATATCTAACAAATAGATATTATATGACTAACTAAATAACTAATATCTAACAAACTAGAATCTAACTAAGTTAACTAATATCTAACAAACTAGATATTAAATTAACTATTACAATAACAAACAATTACATTGACATTTATTACAAACGACATAGACTTTAATATTGAGAGTCGACGTTTCGGCTTTTGCTTCAGATTGCGATCTTCAGTTTGGATGATCTTGAATCCAATGAGACTGTGTCTTAACAGCAGGTTTAGTTGCTTTGGGGTGAGAGCTTGGGGAATTGCACAATGGACGCGTTATACTTTTGGATATAGACCGTTTGGGTCTATAGATGACAACCCTTTTTGTAATCTTTTTTCTAGATGTAGAAATTAGATTAGTTGGTTGTTGTTTATTGTTCGTTAAATTACAATTGTGATTAAACAGGTTATTTAATTATATATATTCCCCATTTTTGGGAGGCTCTTGCTATGGCAATTTTAGCATACCTCATGTCCGTTTTCCGGATTTTTGTTATCCCTATTTTTAGGGTCTTACAAATGCATAATTTTACCAAGAGGTTCCATTTTACATAAGAATCACATACATGTATTCTACCCATTTGGGTCACTTTAATATTTCAAATCCTTGATTGAGTCCCTAAATACCCAATCCCATGTTATGGCAAAACAAGATTCCAATTATACAAACTTATCAGCAGTTCAACATAAAACTTCCTCAACCCATTATTTATAAAATTGGAGACTAGAGCATGAAAAGCATAAGGTCAAGTCTCATACACACATAAATCCATAATATCATTTTCTTTTCTTGAAATCCCATCCAAACACATAAACCCTAGAATCTCCAAAATTAGGGTTTTAGGTGATAATATACCTCAAGTTGTATAAATGAAAATGGAGATGTCTAGTAGGTTAAAAGCTTGATTTTAACATGTATAGAGTTTATGAAAAAGGATGAACTCACCTTGTAGGGTTGTATTTCGAAACCCTAAAATGCCAAGAACTAGAGATGATGAGTTAAGACTAGAACTATGAGGAGACTTGAATCTTCAACCAAGAATGCTTTAACAAAACCTAGATTATCATTAATGGTCAAGAACTTTGGTTGTTGGAAAGCATTAATGACAAAGGAAGGTTTTGGAGATGAAACTTACCAAAGTTTGAGAGAGAAAACGTAGCCCTAACTTCCCAAATCAGATTTCTCTCTTCCAAAATGAGTTGCACTCACAATATAGCCCTGGCCCACCAGCGACAATGCCATGCGACTATGCCCAGGGCATAGTCACTGGTCACAGTCGCCCATGACCCCACACCTTCTGTGTTTGTACGGTGAGCGACCTCCCATTGGCGACTTTGCCACCTCGGCATAGTCGCCCCAGGCCTTTTTTGCACAATTTTGTCCCGAAATGCTCCTATGTGTCGACTAGAAGCTCAACCATATACAAAAGCCAATTCCAACCAATAAACCACCGACATAAAATAATCATTTACCAAACAAATCGAAAATAGCATAAGATTAGCCGAAATTACGGGTGTTACAGTATTGACGAGACGATTATAATGGTATAATTTGTAAAAAAAGAAACGTAAATTTTCATTGCATTTTTGTTCATATACGATTATTTGTGTTAATATGATAATGGTGTAAAATGAAAAATAAAAAAGTAAGGGATATAAAGTAAATTAAATAAGTAATTGTAAGGGCGGTAAATGTTATTGTACAATAAGCGTTTTAGAATTTTTAAGGATATAAAGTAAATTAAATAAGTAATTGTAAATGTGGTAAATGTTATTGTACAAAAGATTGTACAATAACCATTTTAGAATTTTTATATAAAATAATTTAATTCGTAGATATTCATGATATTTAATAGTACGGTTAAATTAAAAAATATTCAATATTGGACTCGCTTTTTGAAGGTATTGACGAGACGATTATAATGATATAATTTGTAAAAAAAAAGAAACGTATTTTTTCATTGCATTTTTATTCATATACGATTATTTGTGTTAACATGATAAGGGTGTAAAATGAAAAATGAAAAAACAAGGGATATAAAATAAATTAAATAATTAATTGTAAGGGTGGTAAATGTAACATTTAATTTTAATGGCTTTCCAAAAACCATGTTTTTCAAGAACAGACATTTTTCAAGAATCGTTTTAAAATTTTAATTATATAGTATATATATATAGCTTTGACTTGCAAATACGTTAAGGGTAATTCTAAGCCCACCCCCCTGCAGGTTTTAAAAAAGCGCACACCCCCTTTCCCCCTCACATGTGTACTTTTTTCTTTTTTTTTCAATTTAAAGTTACAATTTTGGTCCCTGAACTCTTTTGATTGATTTACTTTATACCTTTTAGTTTTACATTTTACGTTTTACATTTTTATTACATTAACACATATAAGCGTATATTAACTAAAACACGTTAAAAAAGTAATTTTTAATTTTAACAAGTTACACCATTATAATCGTCTCGTCAATACCTTCGAAATGAGCCCAATATTGAATATTTTTTGATTTAATTATATTATTATATGTCATATATTGTACATTGGTTAATCGATTTTTTTTTTGAAAAAACAGAAAACGCATCACATCGGACGTAAGTTTTTAACACATATAAGCGTATATTAACTAAAACACGTAAAAAAATAATTTTTAATTTTAACAAGTAACACCATTATAATTGTCTCGTCGATACCTTCGAAATGAGCCCAATATTGAAATTTTCTCTAAACATATGAACTTCATCGTCACATTGAATATCGTCATCTTGTGCGGACACACATGGCGAAAAATCAAGTGTTTTCCAAAATACATCGATCGCATCAAGTGGAATGGGTATGTTTTGACATGTATACATTGTTTGTTCATGCGCACATGGCAACCCATGACTTGTACGCAGTTTACAACCACAATATTCAGAAAATACGTTAGTCTTGAAAGACCGCTCATGTTGGGCAGATAAATCTTCAACTAGTTGAACTTCAGGTTCGTTCAGCCGCATTGCATATGGATGACCCTCCATATATTGTGCAACAACATGATTATGTGTATCACACACAACCCTCAACGTCCACCAATGATGCTTAGATGAATATAGCGCTATCAACTCAAATGGACAGTCAAACTTTCTTGTTCCAGTATGACGACTGGAAATTTTGTCACCTTTGTAAACCCCACTATGTTCACACATAAACACGACTTTATAAACATCTCCATTTGGCTTAGTCTTTGATCTTTTGGTAACAACAACGACACCAACCGAACGTCCCACATTACGCACCCAGTCAGTTATTTCTTCTCGAGATTCGAACGCCTGAAATTATTATATTTTGTTATAACCTTCACATGTACCCATAAGTTAAAATTAACATAAATGTTAGTTATCATAATATTGTACCTGGTTGGTGACAAATTCTGATGTTGGTGTCATATCTTCTCCCATGTTTGTCATCTGTAACTTTGATCTATATATATATATATATATATATATATATATATATATATATATAGAGAGAGAGAGAGAGAGAGAGAGAGCAAGAGAGAGAGAGAAAGAGAGACGAAGAGGAAGATGTTTGGTGAATTTGATCTATATATCTGCAACTTCGAACGATCCTTATATAGAAGATGTTTGGTGAATTTGATTAAAGGAGATGGTGAATTAGATAGATCCCCATGTGATCTCATACCACCAAAGTTAAAAAAACACAATCATTATTATTCTTTCTTACTACAATCATTATAAACCACCAAACTTCTACTATTTTCCTCAATTATTTTTCGTATGGGAGCCAAGGAACCAAAAAAGGTAATTTGAAATGAACCAAAAAAAAAATTAGAGGGAACTTATTTTATAAATAGAGGGAGCTTATTTTATAAACCACCAATGAACCAAGACACAATCGTTTACGTTCGCTTATGTGCGTTTATGTTCATTTATGTTTGTTTATATATATATATAAATAGAGGGAGCTTATTTTATAAACCCATTTAAATAATTAAACAAGTTACACCAGACAAAAACATGAACAATATTTAGTTGGTTTTGGTGTCCAAAAAAGTGATGTGTTCCTTAAAAATTTATTAGTCGATATGTGGATATATTTATTAGTCGATATGTGAATATATTTAGAGTATTAAATCAAAAAATATCCAATATTGGGCTTATTTCGAAGGTATCAAAAAGACGATTATAATGGTGTAATTTGTTAAAATTAAAAAGTGTTTTTTTAACGTATTTTAGTTAATATACGATTATATGTGTTAATATGATAAAAATGTAAAATGAAAAACATAAAACTAAAAGGTATAAAGTAAACTAACTAAATAATTATAAGAGTATAAAGTGTAAATATATATTAAAAATTGTGAGTGAAGATGGAAAGTAGGAGGGGGTATGGGGATATAGAAGGGGGGTAGGGTTAGCAACACCCTATGTTAATTGAAATAAGTTGTCTGATAATTGTAAACATTTGTTTGCTTTTATTTTAAGAAATGTTATTATCAAGTGTTGAAGAATAAATGATGACATCACTTGACCTACACAATTCATTAATAAAAAATGTGAAGGAAATCACAATTGGTAATTTATTACCATTGTTTTTGGATTGACCATTAACATATGAAAATCACTTATGATCATGGATATCATTCCAAGCATTATACCTTTCAACATCAGAGTTAGCAACAAACAACTGAGTGTCAAAAATTAGATCTCAGCTGGATGAACCTGCTTGCTGGAACAACAATCAATTCAGCGCTTAATCCAACAAGCAACAACACTGGCTTCATGTGTTTAGCAAACAACAGCACAGGAAAAAGGAACATATGGATATGAAGTTTTGTATTACACAACCAACCACAAGCTTTCAATTCAAATATCAAAGACCAACATTAAAAAGTTTCAGAGAAACCAATGTACATATAGAAGAGTACAAGAAAAAGAATTTTACTACTACATTACAAAACATAATAATTTCAACCCCCTTGTTGATAAAGGAAGAGACCAAAACTGAATCTAACCTAACCTCTTGTTGGGTCAATCAAGACTGGGTTTATGTCCCGTATATATGTCTGTGAACAGGCTGAGCGTCAAAAGTCTTAACCACTTGCAACCATGGTTTATCTATCACTAATACACTACCTTTTGAAAGATGCCCAACATACAACACAGGTTCTCTGAAAGCACAAAATTCAAAATTCTTCTTTTTACTTTCTAACTCATGATGCACCTCTATCAATTTACGTTTTAGTTTCCCCTTGTATAACTTCTTTAATGTTGAATCCTGACCCTTTACTACTTTCTCATGATCTTCATCTCCGCCAATCGGCATCCCAAAGTCAATGAAGCACATTGCCCTAAAAAACAACAATAAGACAACAACAACAACAATCAGCAAGCACTCCCAACTATTATAATAGCATGGGTCTAGGATCACATACTATGCAAATCCAACTACCTGGCACTGTAAATGATGACACTTGATGAATTCAAAGATGGCGGAAATGTAAGCCCAATAACCTCTCCAGGAAAGTCTTGATATCTTCTTGGCAAGATAAATGTGTTTTGTCTAGACCATTCTCCTAATTTCTTAGCATCCACGTCAAACGCATACACTTGATTGGAAGATGTGGATATTATCAGCACACTGCTATTTCGAGGAGTAAAACCTCCAGCTGTAACTGAGGCACCATCCAATCTTGATATAAACCAGTGTTGCCTGCCAACAACTCACATGAAAGAAAAATATATTCAAGGTATAGAAATATAAATAAACAGGAAAGAAAAGTAGACTTGATTAGGGACCCAATTTGATGTCAGAAGTTGCAGTAGAAGAGCTTGCAAGGGTCTCTCACAATTGCGAAAAAATCTAAAAATTGTAAATCAACCATCTAGAATCACCCAGAAGAGCAAGCACAAAGGCAGAGTCGGAAGAGAATGCCTCTGAAAAATTAACCCTAGCTCCTTACCTTTGTGTCTCTAGATTGAATATATACACATCTCCAAAGCAGTTGACAGCAGCTAGCCACTGTCCATCAAGACTAGTAAACATTTTTGTTATTGGAGGCTGAGTAGGCGGTAATTCTTCATCGGACTCCTTACGACAAGGTGTGAATCTATGGGTTAACTTCAGGTTTCCAACATCCACAACCTGGAATTTTAAGATATCTCATTAAGGGGTCTGACAGAGCATAATATGCAAAGTGGCATCCTAGTCAATGTCCCAAGTATACTATAAAAGCATGCACAAATACACCCCCAAGAAGGAAAGAAGTTTACATATAATAGCAGAGAGAGAATGATCGCTTACATATATCATTCTGTCATGTCCCGATATCATTAACCGTGAAGAATCTGAACTAAAAATCATGGAATGGGCAAAAGGTAAACATGAAGGAAGTTTTCTCTTACTTATGGACCACACACTTTTCCCAGTTCCATTCCTTTTCAACTCAAAAAGGCAAGGCTTCACATGATCCGAATAGGAAAAATATCTCCCTGAAGGGGAGATGGAGCTGCAAATGATATTCCGCAATCCCTTGCTCTTGACACGAGCCACCATATCAGTAGTTGATAGACCACCAGATGGAGCAGAAAACATGTTAGATTCATCTTCTCTTTTCACATGGACCGTAAAAATATCTAACCAGTGTGAAGCCTGGACCAGAAGTAGATAAGTCAACCTGTCAACCGTACTGCACACCAATTGAATGAGTGGTCTCTGTGGTGCAGGGCAAATATCATGTGGAGCGAATTTTGTGAACTCATTAACTGAATATGCAAAAAGCTTAGTGTCATCTCCAGCTGATATAAGCATGGGAATGCCAGTGTGAGCCCACTTATTGTAACTGAAGTCAAGAGGTTTAACCCTACTACCACGTGCTCTTTTTATTTTATCTTCAGGCAATAGATCTGTCAGAGAACATGTGTTAAAGGCATAAGAAGAATTATAAAGGATGGCCATATTAAGTCAAAAGAGAGCACAGAGGCATACCTTCACGACTTATGGGTACAGCAACAACCAAGGCTCGCACATCATGTGTATGGGCTCGCACATAACCAACATAGACCCACTTTTTAGTCTGTGTAGGAGAAGATTCATCACCAGCAGAACCAACAGTATTCCCGGATAGCTTATATAGTATAACCTGAAAGAAGAAACTATTGTCATCACGATATAACATCCAATCAACTAAGAGGAATCATGACATTTGCACTCAAAAGCATATCATTTCTTGTTTGATTCCTTCATATACCAAGTATATAAAGGTGAAAGAGAAATGATATAAGAGCCCAAGAAAAAACAAACACTTTTGATGAAACAAGGAAGCAAAAGGCTCAATGTCTCGTAAGACGATGCAATTTCATGTTATTATTCAGAATACAAAAAAATATACATAGTGTATCTCCATACAACCAGTGGACGATAACACATTTTTTGGAATTCACACCCACCGGCCACCCCAACATGGCAAGGTCTGCATGCATCTACCCTCCCCCCTCCCCACCCTACCTCTAGGTGGGATATACTAGGTTCACTTGGTTAGGTTTGATTTACTCTCCATGAAATCAAGTTACTACATTTTCCTTTAAAATCAACTTCATTTGAAGGAGGTCTATCAGAAAAACTGATCTCATTTTATTTTGCTGGATTTGCCAAATGTGATCTAATAGAAGAGGAATATAAATTATCAGAGGGATGCCATCATTTGTCACGAATAACATTTACTACAAGAAAAACATATATCATACAGCCACTCTATAGATGTTAATTCTTTTTAGTTACAGGGAACCATAATGCACTGGTATTTTCACTTGAGCACGTAAATATTTCCATCCAATAAAAAACAGAAAAATTGCGGAATATTTCATGCAGCTTTTCTCTCCTCTTCCTGTTCCTTTTGCTAAAAGAATACATCAGTAAGCCACACAAAACAGAGAGTAAATCTCATCCAAAGCCATACCACTCCTCTAACGTGTCATCAAATTTTCTCTAACAAAATGATATTCAGTACCTGCCCATCTGATCCAGCAGAGAACACTCTTGTATGGCTAGGACTAGCTGCCAAAGCATTGACATCACCCTTATGACAAGAATGTGCTTGCAAGAGAGTTCCATGTAAACTGTCCCAAAACTGAACACTGCCACTACTATCTGCACTCACAAGGGTCCCACACCTGAAACGACAAATATAAATATGAATATACCAAGCTAAACCTCATATAATTAACATGGGCTGCAAAAATATACACACCACACACACAAAAATTCCCATTTACCTCAGTGCAAGTAAAGACCAAACACAAAGTTCAGACACACCACCTAAACCTCCATGTCCAATAGTGATCCTGTATACTTCGTGTGACAATTTAGCATCCCAGCATCTTATGACCCTGAACTTGTCAAAAAAACTAAAGTTTAACGATTTACTTAACACGGTTATAATGAGAATCAGACATTTGAATTACTTGATCATCAATACATAAAAATTAGTAACAGCTGCCTATCGCTTACAAAAGTATCAACATAAATTGCAAGCAAGTTTGCAAATGTTGAATACATGTACATACCCATCACTACTCCCTGAATATATCATTTTTGCATCTGGACTCCAAGTGACACTTAGCACACGCCCTGCATAGAGAATGATGAAGAAGCACAGTAAGTAACGAAAATAATCAACTACAAAGTATAGCACCCAGAACCGGAAGCAGCTATCTCACCATTGACCCTTGGCAACGATTTATGGTAAGTGAACTCATCCGAGTCTGAGATATTATATATTCGCACACAGCCATCATCGCAAGCAATTGCTATACTTGCATTGTCAGTAAATGGCTCCTCATACAACTCGAGTGAGTCGACTTCAACCTCACTGTCACTGGTGACATCGCCATCGCCAATAGTTCTATCAATGACATGTCCATTCTCTGCATAAGCCAAATCCCGTTTTGAATTGACCTGCTGCTTACACCGAGGATGAGTAGCCATCTGCCAGATTGATACACCAATAGGATCGACCACAACCTGTAGATGAGATAAACTAGACAAATCAGATTTTATAAAAAAAGGCTTTAAAAGAAATAGTTGTCAAGTAATAGAGCCAAAATGAAGTGTATGCATAAGGAACCAAATATTGAAACAAACTGATATTCACCAAAACGATAACCACAAAAGGCTCCATGAAAAAAGTGAATGCCATTTTATAAATGCATCAGTCTGAGTAAAGACAAGGCTCTATTTCCAAACATTAAGGTACCGTCAACAAAGCGTTCTTCTCAAATGTTTTGTAGTTTCAGCCAGTTGCTGCAGCTTATTAACAGCTTAAATATTTGTTACTGCATTAGCAAAACAGCTTTAGCCAAGGTTCCAAAACACCAGAATAGAACTGTCGTTCAAGGAATTTTTTTTCAATAACAGATATGCTCATTTAACTTAATAAAGATAATTTTTCATGTCACAAAGTACGGTATTATTCCCCTACCAGCTAAATACATAAAGGGCAAATAGCAACCTACTTTGATAAATTTTCTTATTATAGTATTGTACTTCCATTTTTTCTTATTATAGCAATACACTCTCTAATTATTTTTTATTTTATCATTGTACTTTAAAAATTTTACTCATTATAGCAATGACTTGATTTGAATTTCAATGACATGGCACAAGTTAGCAGGTGATTATACCATGTGATGTCCACATGGGTTTTCCACTTGTAACATATTGTTGACGTGGCATTTGTTATTGTACCTTAAAAAATTATAAAGACATTGTACATTAAATTATACATATTTCCAAAAGTTATCATTTCATAAACTAGAAAATGTTTACAAAAAGATTAATCACACGTTTAAGAATCTCGGCGTGGTGCCACCATACACCCCCAACCTACCTTGTTCTCCTTTCCCTTATCATCTTCTTCACAATTTCTCCCATTTCCACCAATTTCCCTCATTTCCAAATTTCAGAACACATGTTCTTGGTTTTCATAAATTGCAGAAGCAGTTGTGGGTACGTAATAGCATTATATGTGTTTTATGTCACTTGTTACTTTCATTGACTCACACTTTGATTTTTGAAAAGAGTGATTGACGTGCCCTCCAAGTTCGTTTACCATTCTGGTCAGAATTAGAGGTCTTTTATCATTTTTTTTGGTGTTTATATCCTCTTTGGTAATTGAAACCTAGAAATGGAATCTCCTTTTGCAAGCAGTAGCAGTGGTTTAAGATTGAGGTTAGGTGAAATCATCTGAGCGGCCTTGCTGGCTTTTTTGGAGCACTCACACATTTTCAGACCAGATCACAATCAGTTTCTAATTCCGATCTCGAGATGCAGTATGATAATGTAGTCAACGAAGCATACATTCAATTTCATTACTTGTGATATCACCAACCTCTACCACTGGAACTTGACCAAATCAGCAATCGAACCCTGCTCGAACAATGACTACTGTAACCCAAATCAACAACTGCATATTTGTTCATATCTGAAAAAAGGAGAGCTTTTGGGGGCTTGAGTAGTTGAGTACTGTTTGTTCTGAAACAGTCAACCACACACAAGACATTGAGAAAGTGAGGCAGACGGTGGTGTTCGCCAGAGATGAATGACAAAGTCGGTGGTATACGCACAAAAACATCAAGAAATTCAATGTCTGGATTGAGAGTGGGCTACCACTGGTGTTCGTCGGAGACGAAGAAGAAAGAGAGGGAAAGGGTCGTAGTTGATTTGCAGAGCCCTTGATATGGGCTGAGTTCTTCAATTTGGCCTATACGTAAGCGGAGGAAAAGTTGCAGATGGAGGCTATCGATGATGAGGCTACCGGAGATGGGGGAGAGGGACTGAGGTGTTGCCGTTGTTCATTGGAGAACGGTAATGGTGGGGTTTTTTTAATTTGTGACTATTAACCAAAAGCCGAAATGTTCTCCATGTCATCAAAATTAAGCCACATAGCGGGAAAAATTAAGGGGTTAACCAGTTCAAAGGGCAACAAGTTACACATTGCTATAATGGTAGATTTTCAAAGTACAATGCCACAATAAAAATTAATTAGAAAGTAGGTTGCCTGTAATAAGAAAAAATGGAAGTACAAAGCTATAATGAGAAAATTAATGAAAGTAGATTGCTATTTCATGCATTTAACACATACATAAATACAGGTTGCAAATCCAATTTAGACAAACCTTCTGTGTCAAGTTAAATAAGTCCCACTCCAAGACTGATCCATCAATGCTTGATGAAAACAATTTACCAGCCGCTAAACCACTGGAACCCGAACTACACCATACCAGTGATGAAACTCTCAAATTAGGGTGACCCTGTATCGTCTATAACAATGAAATATATTCAAAAACCTGAATTTGTTATGAAAATAACACTCCGAAATCTGAATGATAACAAGGAGAAGAAAATGAAGATGAGCGTAAGAAGCATACCAGTTGGCAATGCCAACCAACGGCACCAGGGGATACGAGCCATATCTCAAGGGAGCCATCTTCCCTAGCGGCGGCAACTTGAGATTCGTCGATGCTGGTGGCTAGAGCAACTATTGGGGAGGGATTCCATTCCACTGAGCTGCTACTACATTTGTGGAACTCCAACATCTCCACCGTTTATGCCTGAACCCTAATGTCTCCAGAGAAAATGTCTTTATAGTTTGCAAGGGTAATAGAAACTATGTTAGATAAAATTTTAACGCAAAAACTACTTTTATAAAACTAGTCCTCCCACTATTAAAAGTAACTATTAAATCACTTGATTATGCACTTGTGAACATTGAGATGATTGTCGTTAGAGGTGCACATTGGTTGCGTTTGCACATTTAAAGGCGTATGAACAACCCAACCCAACTCCAGTACTCCACGACTATAGTTTGTAAAATCTCAACCCGTTCAAAGCGTATTAAAAAGTTCACAACTCGATCACTATATATGAAAAAACAGAACTCTTCAGTAGAACACTTTACAAAATCAAATGGATGATCGCATAGTTCCTCATAAAAACACAATCTACTTCCATGGACAGGGGTAGCGCGTTCATTCTAGCGGCTTAACACCCTAAAGGAAATTACTAACAGCTTTCTACATGGTAAAGACAAATCATTGAAGAAACCACCACATAGACATATCACAAAAGGCACCAAAATCAGACAGAGTATTGGAAATATAATTTTCAAAATGTTTCAGAGAATTGCATTCATCCACTGAAAAGATTGTTTTCCTTCATTGTGTTAAGTTGAGTAATTCACCCTGCCATTTTCTGCATTGCAACTTGTTGTCAAAAGCATGTTTTCATCTTTTTCTGTAACAGACGTACTTGCCACCAACTATGAACTCCATTTTAGGCTGAGTTTAAGCACACCTCACCGTGCCCCAGTTATTATATAGTAAAAAGAATTAGTTTAGATAGCTTCACCAAGAACTAGAGATTTGCAAACAAAGAATAACAATCACAGTGAAAAAACTTGTAATACATTACTTTATAAGAGATTTCCAAACCCCCCAAATCAATAAGGAATCAGCTTCGTGCAGGTACTTTGAAAAATTAGTAGCACCCAATCAAAGCTAGATTTGCAAACCCCCAAAATCATATATGTTTGTCTCTAGATTCTTGAGAAACAAAAGAGCATACTAATGACAAGCAAACTAACTTAGACATGAGTAACGGAAGCTAAAGAGGCTATTTTATTTAAGTTTATAAAGAAGCTCAGAACACGCTGAAAAAGCATAACACGAAACCAGACATCTAGATAGATATTATTGGGTCGATTAGGTTTTCCAACAAAAAGAAACGTAGGATTTATTTAAGGCGTTAGGGTTCTGTACGAAAATCAAAGCATCGACAAGCCGTGAAGGGATGTATCACCTGTTAATGGAAGCGGTGTGCGGCTGTCTCCGTGAATGGAAGATGGAAGTATAATAGAAGTGCGGCTGGCTGAAGGGAGGGAGACCAACAACAACAGTATGGATTGGATTGGAGGAGGTAAAGGTCTGAACTGAACGTCCAGAAGGCCTCAACTCAACTCAACTCAGTAGTAGTATGGGCTTTCATTCTGCTTGCTGGGCCCAACTCGTTTGTACATTTTTTGTTATATTTGGTCCAAACAGTTGTTTATTGCAAATTTGAAAAATCTCAATCAATATTTGTGGTTTGAAAAATCTCAAGTCAACTCAATCCAATCAGAAGTACAATATATGTATGGGTTCGTGTGAGAAGTGGATTTGAACCCTTGATTACTTTCAAGTCTACTCATAAATCTATCTCATTCTATTATGCATCCAACGGATTTCTCATGCTAACTCAACTTCTCACCGGAACCCAACCCTATATGTTTGCTTATAAATAAAAGCTATTTTTTTTAATCAATTAGCTTCCATAATATATGCTAACATGTTTTTTATAATTTATATATAAATAACTACGAAACTTGGTTTGTAACACCCTTCTTTTGTTCTCAACGGAAATTTGTGGTGTTACACTTCCCGTAGATGGTCAAAAGAGGGGAAACTATTTGTTTCATTGTTCGATTGTTTTAAGAAGAGAGAGAGGAGATGGTGGGTTTGAGGGTTATCTTTTTTTTCTTTTTCTTTTTTACAATGTATATATATATAATATATAATATGTAATAGTTTTTTTAATTTGATTAGAAAGTTAAGAAAATAGGTAAAATGATTAAAATGACTTTCATTTAAATAGACTTAGGGGGAGTTTGGTTCAAGCAGCGGAATGAAAATGGGAATGAAAATGACAAATAATGGGAATGGGAATGGATTTTCATTCCCCCCCCCCCCCCCCGACCCCAGTTTATCCTGGAATGAAAATTTGGGCTTCTGGAGGAATGGGCTCATTATATTTATATAGAACCAAACAGTTTCTTTTATTATCATTCCTATTAATTACTGCTTAATACCTCCAACCAAACACCCCCTAATGAAAAAAGTTAAACATATGTTAAATAGGGAGACGAAATTCGTTCAAAATAGAGAAACATGTGTGACAAAAAATGAGTAAATGAAGTTGAGGGACAATATCTATTAAATTGGGAATACATGAGAGGCGAAAACAGAAATTCACTCTAGATAAAAATAAAAGCTAACTACAAAATACAAACAATTTAAATAGGCTTTTTTTGAAGAAAATATTAAAAGATTGAAACACTACTGAGCTTCGGCGTTGTCATCACCCGGTCGAGTAACAATAGCTTCATTGATAGAGTGATCATTACAAACATTGCTAATACAAGAATTTAAGAAAGACGGCATAACATGAAAGATATAAGGACAAGATAAAAAAACGAGTGTCGCGCTATTAAGTGGGTCGCTTCATTAGCTTGTCTACCAATGGCATGGACCGAAAAATTGCATTGGTTACCAAGAAGATGTCTAATACCGTTGATAATATCGCTAAACTCCGAGTTGTCATAGATAGAGGCATAAATGGCGTCCGCCACTACCTTGGCATCGATTTCAAAGATTACATCTGGGGCGTCCCTATTAGTAGCCCAAAGGATGGCATCCCGGAGAGTGAGCGCCTCACATTCACGTATCGGAGGGAAGAAGCTAATCAGAGAAGATTTAGCGGAAATGAAGACGCCTCTACTATCTCGAAGAACAGCTCCGAACCCGCATATTTGCATCCTCGAAGACAGCGGCGTCAATGTTGCATTTTAAGAAGCCCTATCTCGGAGGGTGCCATTTGGGGGAGCAAGGTGGTTTAGAAAGGTGTTGTTACGGAGATCTTAGGTCCCTAGAGATTTTCCAGTCCGAAAGCATGCAGGAGGCGCACATAACTCCCCTCCCATCTTCTTTTCTCAAAACCCCCGCTTCTCTCTACCTTGTTCGGCTCGTAAGAATCTTCTACCAACTGTGCTTCCTCGATTGCCTCTCGAAGAGTAGAGGTCTTGGACACTCACACCAAATTCCTCATTTCAGACGGCAAACCCTTGGTGTAGGCCTTGATCTTTTCCCTTTCATTCGAGACCAGACCAGATGTCCCACATGTAACACCCTAAATTCTGGAAATAGCAATTAATTTAAATTTTCTAAATACATCGATAATTGCATCATCTACAATCACAATTTAAGAATTAACCTCAATACACACGTTCAATCTATACATACAGTCTATAATAAGAACGGGTGCTACTAAAACCCAATAACGGTCACTATCTCCAATCTGCGGAATACTTCACCAACTACTCACCCTTGTGCCAAGCTAAGGCTTGACTCTTCATAGAACTGCCAGAACCAAACCCCCAACTGGAACTTGATGCACATGTCGACAAATAAAAAGGTTAGGTTTGACGCCTAGTGAGCTCAAGAGTTTTCAACGTAAATAATTTAATCGTTTAGAAAGGAGAATGCGAGTAAGTTCATAATCTTTCAAAATGATATGCTTCACTTATGAAACGACTCGTTTAACAATAACTATGCAATTTAAACGAAAGGAACACCGAGTTGTTAATCGTTAAACAAACCAAACTGTTTTACAGACTAAGATCCCAATATAAAGCATTCTTTCGTAAACTTAGATTTAACTCAAAACTTGCTCAAAACGAGAATAGAGAAAGGACTCCCAATTTTATAACACGCGGGTAAAACTGTTATATTTCGAAATACCCAACACGGGTGGAACATGATACACAACACATAATCCATAAGTGAAAATCTATATAATTAAATATTGTCACGAACACGGGTATTAGACCCAAGACTCACACGACCATAAAGTGGACTAAATCAAATACCGAAATGTGGAAAAGACGCGTTCCATTCAAACCTTAATATACGTGGGAAAATCCCAATATTAAGGTCATCATTTATCGTCGACCACACAAACCAGAGTTGGTAAAATACGACATTAACATTTAAAATACCACAGGTCTATGACGGAGAGACCCGTATACAATGAGAATAGAGAAACACGCAAGTAGGCCGCCCATACAACTTCCTCGCGTGTCATCTAAACGTTTCCATCTTGGGTGGCGAGAACACGTGAATGGGGCCACCCGTGATGTTATTGGATTTCACCATACATATCGGTCCTAGTTCCCATGCCATACAAGACATCACAATCCTCAGACCTATTATTGCCCCTTGCCATACTCCGTTGAGTTCCACTCCAGGGTCTTACGAACATGCGTGCCTATCCAATCTAAACAAGTTTCAACTCAGCGGCTCGAGCCACTTATTGCCTACTCGTTAGCAAACCCAAGCGGTCACCACAGTAACTAAAAACTTAGGCTTTCCAAAACAGACAGACTTACGTGCCTATGGATCCATTACAACACTGCCTAACATTACATGACTCCAATTGAATGGCCAAAGCACCCAAAGCATGTAACTCACCAATGACATGAATTAATCGTCATCATACTCAAAACCCAAGACGGTTATAAATCCGGACAAATGTCCACACGACTCATTTAGTCAAAACCGAGCCAAAGGCCCAACACTTTACGTAAATCTCCAACGAAAGCCTTTTTGTAAACATTAAAAACACGTTTAACCGACTGATGAAGACACAACGACCCCAAAAGTATAATTAACTCAAACTCAACATTGGTTGAGGCAAACCATTTTCCAAATGGACTATTTTCCAAAATGCCTCATGACATATTTATACACATTTTCCAAATAGTTGTAAGTACAAAATCATATAAATGACCTTTATACATCAAATGGGCTCCATTTATATATATATATATATATATATATATATATAAATCAAAGAAGCATATCAAAATGATTTAATTGTCAAAATGCCCAAAATCATAAATATGCGTGTGACACAAGTTTATAAAGTGAGATATAACTAAATACCCAAACCTTATCAGCAGTTAACAATTTGATGTAAAACACAAACACTTTAAAATAAACATTTTGGCATGTACACCGTTTTCATAAAATCATCTTGAACTCACCTTGCTAGACCTAGTTTTCAATCCCCAACCATTGACCTCCAAAGCGTAGATCCCACCTAAAGCCTTCCGAAGACATCCATTCCAACTCTTCAACTCAAGCTTCCAAAACCTAGATCCACACATTTCCAACCATAAATATACTCATTCCACCATAAATAATTGTTCCCCAAACATAATACCCCAAGATCTCAACATATCACCGAAACCCTAATTTTGGTCTAATTCCACCAAAATCATTAAGCCCAAAATTAAAAGGTGCAACTACAAGGAGATCATCAAAAGAACATTTATAATCTATATAAATGTTTAGAAAAAGGATAATGAACTTACCAAGTGGGTATGGTTGAAGATGAAAGCTTTGCCTTAAATCAAGAGGTGTACCCACTAGCATAGATGATGAAGAACTTTATGATTTTAGGAGAAGTAACCCCAAAATAAGTTAGGGTTCATGAGAGGGTGTGAGGGGTCGATTTTAGAGAGAGAGGAAGAAGAGTTGGAAATGAGAAATCGAGTGGAAAGGGGCTGAAATCAGGTTTTAATCGATCAGGGGTCGCCCACGATTGTGACCGGCGATTGTGCCCAGGGCACTCTCGCGGAAAGTGTACCGCGGGTGGTACCACCCCCGCGACATTGACACGGCGACAATGACACTTGTCACTGTCGCGGGCACTATCGCCCAGGCTCCCCCGGGCTCCGAAATTTGGCCTTTTCGACACCAAGACCCTCGACACTCTTGGGGTTTTTGAATAATGATTTCCCAACGCGAATCCCACCACTTCCAAGTTGCAAAGAGGTCCAGGTGGTCCTTACTTACCAAAAACCACGGGTGTTACAATCCTCCCAACCTTAAAATGATTTCGTCCTCGAAATCTACTTCACACCCATGACATTCTGACAGGATCGAAATTCGAAACAAGAATTAAACTTAAACACTCAGAAAATACGTTAAAGAAGTTTGCGGAATAACACTTTAACAGTAAATCAATGGAACAGTATATGAGATCAAATCACAAGTTATATTAAATTAACTTAATGATTACAACCAAAGCCTCAATCTATTGAACAAGCTCAACAGGCGTTCAATACTTCTCTAAAGAAAGGATTACTAACAATCTTGAGGCTAATTCTCTCTAGAACAAAAACGTATTCTCTGTATATCTGTGTATCTGTATGATCTAAGACTTCTATACTATATATACAAAACAAAATACAAGATAAATACAAAAATAATATTGATCTTCAGCATCCAGTCCATAATTATCTTCAACATTATCTTCAGCTCCTAGTATTTCGCTTTAAGCAATCAATCCATCTTTATCTTCATGAGCAACTTTAATCTTCAGCAGTACTAACATGCTAGCAGTAGTATCTCTGTTGGCAGTACTAACTCTCCAAGCAGTACTAACTTTTCTTCTAGCAATACTAACTTTTCTTCTAGCAGTACTAACTCTTCAAGCAGTAGTAATATTCAAGTAGCAGTACTAAAATCTTCAACACTTAGTAGTACTAACTGGACTTAACATATTTTAGACCCAAAAATCTCCCCCTAACTTAACTTTTCAATTTAAGAAGTTAAGTTCTTCAGAATGCGGTCTTCATGATGCTTTCAAAAATAACTTCTCAATTCCCTAGATTAGGATCCAATCCTACACTTTGATTGATGGTTCTTCTGATCACTATTCTTGCCATTTCTGAACCTTTAGGGCAGACCAACTTTGCTTTCATCATCCTTTCCAACTTTATTTTGCTGTGGTCATACATCTTATCAATCAAGTAGTATTCATGGAAACTTTTGTCAATTGTTATAACATAAAATCCACATCTTTCAAAAAGCATCCAGTTGTCAATACTTTTGAAACCATTTTCATGATGCACATCTTTGACAATATGTTCAACCTTGACAGGGTCAAACATCATGCATAAGTACTCCATAGCCATCTTTATTACACTCATCCCAGTTCCTTTCAACACTTTACCATATAAGCTCAACCCAACTTTGTATATTTCTTCTAGATCAGCTTTGGTACAACTTCTGATTATCTTTCCCCAAGTTGAATATACCTCAAATTTGTCACCCATTCTCTTTATTCTGAAGTATTCTGTCCTTTTATCCAACAGAGTATCCCAATGAATGATTTCTGGAGCATTCACTGAGATAGGATCAACTTTCAGAGGTTCTTCATCAGTCACTGTCATGTACAAATCAAACTGCTTAGGTTGTCTTGGTTGTGCTGGACTCTTCTCTTGATTTTCAACCTGCTCAGCTTGTTTCTGCTGCTCTACATGAGGTGCAACAATAGGTCTTGATGATTTGGATTCCATGCTTTCACTTTCCTTCTCTTTCTCAACTTCCTCAATCCTTGGCCTTTTTGCCTATTTCTTTGAAGCAATAAACTTCATTCTCTTGACAGCTCTGATCTTCTGGGCTAAAGTTTCTTCTTTCTTTACTTCTGCCTTTTCTTTTGTAGGAGTGCCTTCTTCACTGTCAGGAAAGGGTTGTTGAATGTTCAGATCATGTCTTTCTTTCATTTTCCTTTCAAACTCAACCCTTTGACTGAAGTCTCCTTGAAGTTTGGCCATCTCCTTCTTGTATAATTCCTCTATTATGCCAAATGACATGTTGGTAAACATTCCTTCAGGAACTCCAATGGATCCTTTCAGGAAGTTTATCATTTTTCTTTTTTCCTGATTGGCTAGGAAGGTCTGTGAAGGTTGTCTTTTCTTTGAAGGTTGTATTTTCTTTGAAGCTTTCATAGTAACCCTCTTTGCAGCCAATTTCAAGCTCTTTTGATACTCTTCATTGAGCCTTTTTGCCAAATCCAATGCAATCTTTCTGTCTTTGGCAGTTTGAATCTCATTCTCCTTTTCAAGCTCTTCTTGCAGCTTCTTTGCCAACTCTGCATCCAAGTCAATTTGCCTCTGCTTTTTCACTGGTTTCTTAGGCTCAACCATCTTCTCTTTTCCTTTCTTCTTTGCATCTAGCACACTGACCTTTGTCTTTTTCTTCTCTGATTCTCTTTCTTTGATCACCACTCCCTTAGCCTTTTGAGTGGCTTTAGGAGTGTCATGCTTTGCCTTAACCAGAGTTTCTGCAATCTCTATCTCTTCTCTGGACATTTCAGTTTCTGCTGCTGGTTTATCTGTTTCTACTTCTAGTTCATCTGTTTCTACTGCTGGTTCAGTTACTACTTCTTGTTCATTTGTTACTGTTGCTTCCACAGTTTCTGCTGCTGCAACCTTCTTTTCAGCTTTACTGTTAAACTCCCCCTCAACTTGAAATTCCATAGCCTCTGAACTCTCCCCCTTTTTGGAAGCATCATGTGCAGTTCCCCTTTTCTTCAAGACAAACTGGGTTCTCTTCTTTTTGTGCACTAATTTCAACACCAGCTTCTTGAGTTTGGCTATCTGATCTTGTTGAGAGATTATCACCTGTTTCATCTCCTTTATCTCCTTACCCTGACTGATGACATCCAGATTGACATTTCCAATTGTTTCCATCAATTCATCATAGTTATATCTGTCCTCACCTCCTTTAGGTGTTTTTACCACCCTTGAAGGATCCTTGGATCTTTTAGTAGAGGCCTTATGCCTAGCAGAAGCACTTTCTACCCCCTTGGTTTCTTGGCACCTGGGACCCTTAGATGATTTCTCATCTAAAGTTGTCGTGGGGAAGGTCTTAGATATGTTCACACTGTCCTGACCTATACTTTGTGCAGAATCAGTAGTGTGAGCCTTGTTGCCCACATGCTCTTCCTTCTCCTTAGAGAGCACCTTCTTGCGGTTGGGAGACACCCCTGTGGTTTCCCTTTGGATATTCTCTAATGGATAATGCTCCATCAGAGGGCTTGCAGGCTTTTGGGGTGAAGATACAAGAAGGGAAGGAACCTTCTGTACCTTTTTCCTTACATATGTTTTAGTGATGGGGGAAGGGGCTTTTCAACAGAAATCAGAGGACGATCATTTGAAATGAATGGTGTGGGTAGGTCATCAGTGGGTTGGTCAGATGTGGGCCTTGACCCTGATGCCTCACCATGGGAATGAGACACAACCATCATTGTAGAGAACAATGGTGTGTCTTTACCAGAAAAGTCCTTACTAGGCATTTTCATGTTGGAAAACACCTTCCCTTTGGAAGGTTTAGGTACATACACCTCTTGAAAAGAGGGTAAATCCGTCAATTCCTGGTTTAGTACATCTTGTACAAACCTGGGATACATATAAAATCTTTTTGTTTTGGTTTTGGTATCCAGGTTTGACAGTAAATCATTTAAAATCATTTGTGAAAAATTAAACTTTCTGGAGGTAGCTAAGCAGACAAGAGCATACGCTATGGTACTGCTAAACTCACTTCATCCAGTTGTTTTGCGAGAAATACAATGCTGAAGGGTATGAACAAAGAATCTCCACTGAGGTGAAAATTTGCTCTTGAAGAACTTATAAACCTCAGTAGGACCTTCATACCCCATTCTACCAATTTCTTGGAAGAGATCATCCTTAGGAAGAGTAGTAATACCTGAGGCATCATCTAGACGTAGATGAGTGCGAATGTAGCCTTCTGAGGCTGTGATAGGTTTATCACAGACCCTTGATTGGATGACCTGATTGCCATCAATAGTCTGTATGGAGGCATTGGCCCAGAACTGTTGCATATGAGTCACATAGATGGTGGGATTTACCTTTAGCGCATACGCAATGTGTGATTGTGATAGAAAATCCACAATTTCATGAAAACCCTCAGCTTGTTTGGGTTTCTGTAGCATTGCAAGCTCATTATGATCGTCAACAAACTCCAGTCTTGCCATCGTTCTTGGGTTCGAATAAACACTAGGGTTTACGCATTGGGAAGCAAGAATTCGAGAGAGAGAGAGAGAGAGGATGAACACTCGTAGGAAATTCAAAGAGCCGTTTGGATTTTAGCGGTCAGAGAGGGTATTTATAGGTGGAGGGTTTCAGTTAAAAGCAGTACTAAGTACCCTAGAAGCATTAACAAGCCCGCATTACTAACCTATATAAGCAGTAGTAACACATACTGGCAACATTAACACAGACTAGCAGTATTAACACAAACTAGCAGCATTAACACTGTCTAGCAGTAGAAATAAGGTAAGCAGTAGTAACTTTGCACCGGCAGTATAAACCACCAAGCAGTATTAACCATACTTAACTATATTTGAACTGTCAGCAGGATTGATAGTGAGAGCAGTATTAACTTAACCAGAAGTACTAAGTTTCTAATCAGCAAGGTAATCTGAAACACTTAAACACACATAGTTAGCAGCACCATGCACAATACAATATGAGAAAGTAAGCATGAGGGAATCTATACAGAAATGGTACATAAAGAAAATCAAAAGAGGCTTATTCAGTGTTTATCATGCCTACACTTGTGACCAAGAATGTGAATCTGCCCACATCAAAAGCTTTGGTGAATAGATCAGCAAATTGGTTACTTGTGTGTACTTTCAAAACCTGAATTAACTTCTTTTCATTGCAATCTCTAATAAAATGGTACCTTATTTATATATGCTTGGTTTTAGAGTGCTTGACTGGATTATTAACAATGCTTATAGCACTGTTGTTATCAATGAAGATTGGAGTGTAAAGAAAAGTAACACCATAGTCCAACATCTGATTCTGAATCCATAACACTTGTGAGCAGCAGCTTGCAGCAGCTATATACTCTGCTTCTGTTGTAGAGGTGGACACTGTGGTTTGCTTTTTACACTGCCATGAAACTAGTCTTGCACCTAAAAACTGACATCCTCCTGATGTAGACTTTCTAGTCAAGTTTGCACCACCCAAATCACTATCTGAATATGCAATTAGATCAAATAGTGAGTCATGAGGATACCAAAGACCCAACCTAGGTTGTCCTTTGAGATATCTGAATATCCTTTTGACTGCTTGAAAGTGAGACTGCTTAGGCTTCACTTGAAATCTTGCACATACACATACAACAAACATAATATCTGGCCTTGAAGTTGTTAGATACATGAGGGAGCCTATCATTGATCTATAATGATGAACATCCACATCCTACCCCTCAAGATCTGCAGTGATCTGTTTGTGTGTTTCCATAGGTGTGCTTGCAGGCTTTGAATTTGAAAATCCAAACTTTGTAAGGATATATCCTGCACATACTTGGATTGGCTTATGAAAATGCCATCTGTCTTCTGTTTAACCTGTAGCCCAAGGAAAAATGTGAGTTCACCCATAGAGCTCATCTTGAATCGTTTGTGCATCAACTCCTCAAACTCCTTGCACATTTGATCTTTTGTGGAGCCAAAGATGATATCATCCGCATATATTTGGACAAGCAGGATGTCCTTCTTCTTCCTTTTGATGAACAGAGTCTTGTCAATGATGCCTCTTTTAAAACCATTTTCCAAGAGATAGGTAGACAGAGTATCATACCATGCTCTTGGTGCTTGATGTAGCCCATAGAGTGCCTTCTTTAATTTGTATACTTTGTCAGGAAAGATAGGATTTTCAAACCCTGGAGGCTGACAAACATACACTTCTTCATCAATTGTCCCATATAGAAATGCACTCTTAACATCCATCTGATATACTCTAAACTTCATGAAAGAAGCATAGGCTAGAAACAGCCTAATTGCCTCAATTTTGGCTACTGGTGCAAATACCTCTTCATAGTCTATTCCCTCTTCTTGTGTGTACCCTTGTGCCACAAGTCTAGCCTTATTCTTTATCACTATCCCTCTCTCATCTTTCTTATTCCTGAATACCCATTTAGTTCCAATTGCCCTTTGTCCTTGTGGAAGGTCAACCAGATCCCATACATCTTGCAGCACAAACTGCAACAACTCCTCTTGCATTGCTTCTATCCAGCTTGGGTCTTTCATTGTATCATAAGCCTTCTTTGGATCAATCTGGGATAGAAAACAAGATAACAGCCCTGACTGCAAGTCTTTCAATCCTCCTAACTTACTTTGATGCGTTGTGATTCTTGGAGAATTGATATCACCAATTGAGGAGGATGATTCTTATGAGTTCTTGTTTGATGGGCAACCTCCTCATTAATATTTACATCCAGATTAGAGTCATTCTTTTCAGGAGTGCTTCCACCAAATACTGAAGAATTTTCTTCATCAATATCATCTTCTGTCAATATGAGCCTTTCAGGACCTGAGTTTCTTGGACTTGAAGGATGAGTGTTCTCTTTATCACCTTTATCCTCTTCATCACCTTTAGCATCTACATTCTGATCTGGTTCAGAATCCTTTGTTTCTGGATCATCTTTCTTTTCTTGTTGGTAGAATTCAGCAGGATCAACTGTAGGGATTGGGAACAGCACAAACTCTGGTTTCTGTGCTTGTACCTGTTCTGAACTTGTTCCTGTAATTTGCACATGACTAAAACTCAAAGAATTAGTTAGTGAGTCAATGTCAAACAGCCAATCAGGACCTGTACCAATCTGATTTGGTGTGTTCTCATTGCATTTGACATTGTCACTTTCCTCTATAATTCTGGCAGAACTATTGAAAACTCTATATGCCTTACTCTAAGAGGAATATCCAACAAGAAATCCATCCTCAGCTTTGCTTTCAAACTTGCCTAAGTGAGATTTGGTGTTGAGAATTGTGCAAGGACACCCAAAAGGTTTGAAAAATCCAATAAAAGGTTTCTTCTTTTTGAAACGTTCATAAGGTGTCTTGCCTTGAGATTTCACTACTAGAACTCTGTTTTGAACATAACAAGCAGTATTAACTGCTTCTGCCCAAAAAGTAATGGGTAACTTTGAATCTGCCAACAGAGATCTAGCAACCTCAATCAATGTCCTATTTCTCCTCTCAGCAACACCATTCTGTTGAGGAGTTCTAGGAGCATTGTATTGTCTCTCAATACCTTTAGTCTCACAAAAGCTACTTAAGTCACTGTTTTTAAATTCAGTTCCATTATCAGATCTGATGACTTTAACTCTTAGATTTGTTTGGTTTTCAATCCTAGGAACAAAGGATTTGATCAGTCCACTTGTCTCATCCTTAGTCCTCAGAAAATAGACCCAAGTGAATCTAGAGAAATCATCAACAATAACCAAGCAGTAGGATTTCTTACCAATACTCATCACATTTGTAGGTCCAAACAGATCCATATGCAGTAAATTAAGAGGTGAAGAGATTGCATTTATCTCTTTGGACGTATGAGAAGTTTTGTGCTGTTTACCTTTAAGACATGCAACACAATGATCATCACATGAAAATACCTTTTGTGGCAAACCTCTTACAAGGTTGTTTTTCACAAGTTTGTTCATTGTTTTAAAGTTCATGTGACACATCCTTCTATGCCATAGAGATGATTCATCCACTGAAGCTTTTGAAAATAAACAATTTAAAGATGAATCAGAAGATACACTCTCCAAGTCTAAGCAATAAACATTGTCCTTTCTAGGAGTTCTAAGTAGTATCATACTTTCATCAACTACCTTGAACCCTGGAGCAAGGATAATACATTCAGTATCATTGAATAATATGCTATGTTTCTTGTCACAGACCTGTGATACACTTAACAGGTTGTATCTCAATTGCTCAACATAGTATACATCCTCAAAGGTCATCTTACCTTTTGACACATTACCTTTTCCACTTATCTTTCCACCTGCTGGATTATCACCAAAAGCAACATGTCCTCCATCAATTCTTTTGAAATTTTGAAGGCAGGTCATGTTACCTGTCATGTGCCTGGAACAACCACTATCAACATGCCAAATGCTCTTCCCCTTGAGTTGTTGGTTACCCTGCACATAAGATAAAACAGTTAGTTTCTTGAGGGAACCCAAGCCAAAGTAGTCTTGGGTTGCCCTTTCTCATCAACATACTCATATTCATTAAGCTTAGTCTTGATGAGATGATCAGAGTCAGGAATCTCATGGCTGGAATACTTTGTCTTTATTATAGGCCTGTCAGAATTAACACTGATAGCAGTACTATCCTTGTTAGCAGTATTAACTTGGTCAGCAACACTAACTTTGTTAGTAGTACTATTCTCATTAGCAGTACTAACTTTATTAACAGTACTAACTTGGTCAACAGTAGTATTGCTATCAGCAACAATATTTCTATTAGCAGTACTATTTGAGGTAGCAGTACTAACAGGTTTAGTTTCTTTTGGGACCCAAATTAAGACACATTTGTTTGCTTTCCTATTCTTTGAGTTACTCCTTGCTTTGCTTGGAGTGTTTTCTTTTTCTTTAGCAAACTTATTCTGAATATGAGATTTTGCAGTACCAATTTTCATTGATGCTGTTCTCACATTAGCAGCCATGTGGTTCCTTGATTGCTTCCTATAACCAATAGAATTTTGTGTTTGTCTTTGAAAAGTAATTCTTTGGTTAACAGGATTGAAATAACAATGTTTGGCTAAATGATTCAACTTGCCACAAATAAAACAAGGCTTTGGTCTATTGATTTTGCTTAGATCAATTCCCTGTTTTTGAGCTCACTGATTATTTCTGTTTCTCTAATTTCCCCTTATTTTATCATGTTGATGGGGCTTTTTCTGTTGAAAAGTACAGGGATTTACAACAGTAGTTTGCATATAGTGATCTCCCTGTTCCTTCTCCTTCCCTTTCTGGAGGTCTCAGCTTTCTCACTTTTAATAGTCTCTTCTCCAATTTTAGACTTCTCCACTTTATCACTCTTGACAAATGGTTTACCCCCCCCCCCTTTCATTTGTCAGAATATGGTTTTCTAGGGGAATTACTTTCTGGTCTTCCTTATTGTTATCCTCAGTGTTCTCTTCTTCAGAGTCTGCCTCAACCACTACTCTGTCTAGTGGATCTACTTCAGTGGCTCCTGTAGGTAAGTCCTTCTTCTCTTGTCTTTCTAAGAGGTCTGAAGTAGGTGGAATGTAGTTGTTATTGTAAGGTAGAGGGGTGTTGTTGTAGCCTATACCTCTCTTCAGTTTGTCATGAACTTGAGATTTGAGTAAAGAGTCCATTGCTTTAGAAGCATTGGAAAATTTCTCAATATCTAATTTGGCCTTCTCAAATTCACTCCTTATTCTCTCACATTCCTCTCTAGCTTTTTCTAGCTTAATCTCTAACTCATTCTTCTCCCACTTCCAATATTTTTGATCATATGAATGTTGAAGTTCATTATCCTTATATGCCTTAACTTGTTCTTCAAAATTCACAATGATCAAATTAGACTCTCTCCTATGTTGCTCCAACCTTTTAAGATCATCACACATGCTCTGATTGTGATCACTGTACTTCTTAACAGTTTCAAGACAGGCTTTAGAGCAAAGTTTAGATTTTACCTCTGTGGGGATTGCAGTGCTTGAAGACTCTGAAACCTCAGCCATCAAAGCTTGATTCTGGATTGCCTCATCTACTTGATCACTCCAATCAAATCCCATTCCATCTTGTGAAACAAGTGCTTGAGATGAGATCTTGTTGTTTGATTGTTGATTGCTGCTCCCATGCTGTTGAGTGATTCCTCCTCTGCATTCTCTTGCAAAGTGTCCCAGTTTATGACACTTGTAGCATTCCACCTTGGATTTGTCAAATCCAGCACCATCTTCTTTCTCATGGCAAAATTGTTTCTTCCAGTCCTTTTAATGAATCTTTTGATTCTCATGGTAAGCATTGCCATTTGCCACTTGATGTCCATCTCTTAAAGATCATCAACATTGATCTGCTCCAGATCATAATTGATAAGAGAAGTTTTGGCATGACTAGCAAGGAAAACTTCCAAAACAAAATCATTGAGACCATCCTGTTTTGAGCCATAAGCAGCACTAACTGATTCTGTATTTCCAGTAGAATCAGTAGTAGATGATAAGAGAGCAGCATTGTGAGAGTATCCAGATGGCTTCTTCTTTGATTCAACCTCTGCTTCAAACACCCTGAGGTCATTGTAGAGATCATCAAGTTCCTTATCCTCCAGATTATCATTCTGCCTGAAGGATACTGTATACACTACCCATTCTTCACCAAGAGATCTTAGAAACTTTCTGTTGACATCATCCTGGTCCATCTTTACACCAACATTGGCCAATTATCCAATCAACTTGTTGAATCTATCAAAGGTTTGAGTCATAGACTCATTCTTTGTAGACATGAAATTCTCATATTGTTGCTTGAGAATTGCTTTCTGATTTCTCTTAGTGCTTTTGGTACCTGAAAATCTCTTTTCCAGAGCATTCCACAGGATTTTGGCATCAACACAGTTGCAAAACTGATGTTGGTATTCATTAGGAATTGCCAAGAGCAGAGTGCTCAAGGCTTTCATCTCAGTCTGCCTCATCTTTCTTTCTCCATCAGTCTTTGGTGGAGGTCTCTTGCCATCTGCTCCGATCTCTCCTTCACTTGAGGGACCATTCTCAATGATATCCCACATTGAGTAGTCTGTAAGAAGAATGTACTGTCTGATCCTGATTTTCCACATGTCAAACTCATTAGGTTTGAGCATGGGTACCTTTGAAACCAGAACATTGTCGCTTGATCCGTCCACGATGATTATTGATTTCTGAGTTCCTCTGCGCTGATACCACTTGACAGGATCGAAATTCGAAACAAGAATTAAACTTAAACACTCAGAAACTATGTTAAAGAAGTTTGTGGAATAACACTTTAACAGTAAATCAATGGAACAGTATATGAGATCAAATCACAAGTTATATTAAATTAACTTAATGATTACAACCAAAGCCTCAATCTATTGAACAAGTTCAACAGACGTTCAATACTTCTCTAAAGAAAGGATTACTAACAATCTTGAGGCTAATTCTCTCTAGAACAAAAATGTATTCTCTGTATATCTGTGTATATGTATGATCTAAGACTTCTATACTATATATACAAAACAGAATACAAGATAATTACAAAAATAATATTGATCTTCAGCATCCAGTCCATAATTATCTTCAACATTATCTTCAACTCCTAGTATTTCGCTTTAAGCAATCAATCCATCTTTATCTTCATGAACAACATTAATCTTCAGCAGTACTAACATGCTAGCAGTAGTATCTCTGTTGGCAGTACTAACTCTCCAAGCAGTACTAACTCTCCAAGCAGTACTAACTCTCCAAGCAGTACTAACTTTTCTTCTAGCAGTACTAACTTTTCTTCTAGCAGTACTAACTCTTCAAGCAGTAGTAATATTCAAGTAGCAGTACTAAAATCTTCAACACTTAGTAGTACTAACTGGACTTAACACATTTTAGACTCAACACATCCCATCGCCACCCTTAGCACTTATTTGGTTTCCTCGGTCCCTAAAGGACACAACACATCATATACCACAATGATGTCAACCACCCAAAACGACCGCTTCCCTTTCCAAGGGGTTGTCTCTAAACCATTTCATCCTCGAGCTAAAACCCATTAACTTCCTGACGAAACGACCACACTGATTTTCTGCGAAGACACCCACACCACGAATCCACCTTGATACCATACACTCATACTGGAGTGAACATCAACCCTTATTAGAGCGATTCCTAATCATGTAATCTCGGTCGCCTCCCAACCTTAGGCGACACGAACTAGTTCAGGGTAGCTTGTGACCTCCACTTCTCATCGACAATTCCACTTCAGATCTACATGTTTTTGAACCCAGAACCAACGTTTGACATCAAACTCCAAGGAACATTCAACCTTCTTGTAATTTCTACCACCAAGAGGCCAACATTCTCTTGATCCGACGGGGATGCTTTCAAACCTTCCAACGATTTGTTGACTTCAAGAGGGAAAGTTGACGCCTAAACCAGCTGGTAATATCAAAAACGTAGACATCCCGCCCAATATTTCATTCCCGAAGTATTGTCGCAGTAAATTTGACACCTAACAGGGGGCTAAGATTCTCAATCTTACATTTCTAACCAACGAACCACAATACCTCCCTTGCTCATGCAATCCCATCAAAACGATATACTAGCAACGTAAGGCATGATGTCTAACTGTCCAACGACCCGACAAATCCAACCCAACCATACCTAGAATCATACAAGTCCTTATCTGCAGGTTTACCAAAGCATGAAGATCATCTCTTAACTAATTGGGAAACCAAGTCTAATATATCCACTATTCTTGCATGACCCGATTCAAACTGAAACCCGAATTCAAGGTTGACCACAAGTCGGATCATCCGACGCTTCAATCCCAAGGACTCCTCCAGTCCCGAATTACAACTCATTTTACGATAGGGGTTTTAAATTTATAGCCTGATGAGTTTAAGGTTTTCAACTAATATGCCAATTTAAACTTTCATAAAACTTTTAAATACATAAGCTTTATAACGATTAACTGTACCGTGAAATTACACTATCGTTCATCCGGTAGGTTTCAAAATTGGTTACCAACACTACGCAAATAAAACCTGTTGGGTCTGAATGTGCTAAGGATGGATACTACTACTAATTGAAAGGTATTACTACTGCTTGTAAGTTTAATATTGCTAGATGAAATATTACTACTGCTAGTAGAATTAATACTGCTTGAAGAGTTAGTGTTGCTATATGAATAGTTAGTACTGCTTGGAGAGTTAGCACTGCTAGTAGTTAATACTGCTTGAAGATTACTAATGCAAGTGAGGAGTTAATACTGCAAGCATGGTTAGTACTGCCCGAGACAAAGTTAATATTGCTATTGAGTTAGTGCTGCTTATGAAGATAAAGATGACTTGGAGATAAAGATGAGCTGAAGATAAAGACGAAGATAATTAAGGAATTGATGCTGAAGATCAATTTTATTTTGATAATTATCTTGTAATCTGTTATGTATATATAGTCTAGATGTTTTAGATTAATGACAGAGCTTTTACAGAGAAACATTGATAGAGTTGTTTTTGTTTAGAGAATTAACCTCAAGACTAGTATTGATCCTTTCTATAGAGAAGTATAGAACGTCTGTTGAGTTTGTTCAACAGATTGAGGTTGTGTTTGTAATCATTAAGTTTTATGCAATATAAACTTATGATTTGAGTTCTTATTCTGTGTTTTTGATTAATTGTTAAAGTGTTATTCCGCGACTTCTTTAACATTGTTTCTGAGTTTGTATTAAAATTCTTGTTTAGAATTTTCGATCTTGACAAGTGGTATCAGAGCTAGAAAACTTAGAAATCTATAATCATGGATGGATCAAGCGATAGCGTTCTGGTCTCAAAGGTTCCCATGCTCAAACCCAATGAGTTTGACATGTGGAAGATCAGAATCAAGCAATATATTCTTCTCACAGACTTCTCAATGTGGGATATCATTGAGAATGGTCCCTCTGATGGAGGAAATATGGATGCAGATGGCAAGAGACCTCCACCAAAGACTGATGGAGAGAGGAAGATGAGGCAGACAGAGATGAAAGCCTTGAGCACTCTACTCTTGGCAATTCCTAATGAGTATCAACATCAATTCTGCAACTGTTCTGATGCACAAATTCTATGGAATGCATTGGAGAAAAGATTTTCTGGTACCAAAAGTACCAAGAAAAATCAGAAGGCCATCCTGAAGCAGCAATTTGAAAACTTCATGTCTACAAAGAATGAGTCCATGACTCAAAAATTTGATAGATTTAATAAGTTAATTGGTGAATTGGCTACTGTTGGTGTCTAGATAGATCAAGATGATGTCAACAGAAAATTTTTAAGATCTCTTGGTGATGAATGGACTATGTACACTGTCTTCTTCAGACAGAATGACCAACTGGAGGACAAGGAACTAGATGACCTCTATAATGACCTTAGGGTGTTTGAAGCAGAGGTAGAAGCAAAGAAGAGGCCCTCTGGATACTCATACAATGCTGCTCTTTTATCATCTTCTACTGATTCTGCTGCTAATACATAATCAGTTAGTGCTGCCCATGGATCAAAGCAAGATGGATCTAATGACTCAGTTTTAGAAGCTTTTCTAGCCAGTCATGCTAATTCCACTCTAATTAATGATGACTTAGAACAAATAAATGTTGATGATCTGAAAGAGATGGATATCAAGTGGCAGATGGCTATACTCACAATGAGGGTAAAAAGATTCATCAAAATGACTAGAAGGAACAACTTTGCTCAGAAAAGAGAAGATGGGGTTGGATTTGATAAATCCAAGGTTAAATGTTACAAGTTTCACAAGCTGGGGCACTTTGCAAGAGAATGCAGAAGTGGAATGCCTCAACAACATACTAGCAACCATCAACCATCACAATCCACTAACTTCAACAACAGGAACTCTTCTCAATCTCTTGTTTCCCAAGAAGGAATGGGATTTGATTGGAGTGACCAAGCAGAAGAAGCAGTTCAGAATCAAGCTTTAATGGCTAAAGTTTCAGAGTCAACAAGCACTGATATTCCCACAGAGGTAACATCTAACCTTTGCTCTAAAACATGTATTAAAACTGTTAAAAAGTACAGGGATCATAATCAGAGCATGTGTGATGACCTTAAAAGGTTAGAGAAAGATAGAAGAGAGTATGTTTTGATTGTTGAGAGGTTTGAAGAACAAATTAAGTCATACCAGGCTAATGAACTTCAACACTCTTATGATACCAACTACTGGAAGTGGGAGAAGAATCAGTTAGAGACTGAACTAGAGAAGGCCAAAACAGAATGTGAGAAAATTAAGAGTGAGTTTGAGAAAGCTAAACTAGATATTGAGAAATATTCCAATGCCTCTAAAGCAATGGACTCACTTCTAAAAACTCAAGTTCATGACAAGCTGAGAAGAGGTATAGGCTATTACACCACCCCTCCACCATACAACAATAACTATATCCCTCCTACCTCAGATCTCTTAGAAAGACAAGACAAGAAGGAATTACCTGAGAGAGCCACTGAAGTAGATCCTTTAGACAAAGTAGTGGTTGAAGCAGATTCTGAAGAAGAGGACTCTGAGAGTAAGAATGAGGAAGACCATAAAGACATTCCCTTAGAAAACCACATACTGACAAATGAAAGGGGGGGGGGGTAAACCTTTTGTCAAGAGTGAGAAAGTGAAGTCTGGGGAAGAGACTGTTAAGAATGAAAAAGCTGAGACCTCTAAGAGAGGGAAGGGAAAGGTACAGGGAGTCCATTACATGCAAACCACTGTTGTTAATCCCTGTACTTGTAAACAGAATCAGCCCCAACAACATGATAAAATAAGGGGAAATCAAAGAAATAGAAATAATCAGTGGGCATTAAAACAAGGAATTGATCTGAGAAAAATTAACAGACCAAAGCCTTGTTTTATCTGTGGCAAGTTAAATCATCTAGCCAAACACTATTATTTCAATCCTATTAACCAAAGGATCACTTTTCAAAGAAATATACAAAATCCTGTTGGTTATAGGAAGCAAATAAGGAATCATATGGCTGAGAATGTGAGAAGGGCACCTATAAAATCTCATGTTCAGAATAAGTTTGCTAATTCAAAGAAAAATACTCCAAATAAGCCAAGGAGTAACTTAAAGAAAAAGAAAGCAAACAACTTTGTCCAGGTCTGGGTTCCAAAAGTAAAGAAATCTGTTAGTACTGCTACTTCAAATAGTACTGCTGACAGAAATAATGCTGCTGCAAGCAATACTACTGCTAACCCAGTTAGTACTGCTAACAAAATTAGTACTGCTAACCCAATTAGTACTGCTAATGATGTTAGTACTGCAAATCAAGTTAGTACTGCTTCCAGTGACAGGCCCATTATTCTGACAAAGTATTCAAGCAATAAGATTTCTCAATTTGATAATCTCATAAGTCTGAATATGAATATGTTGATGAGAATGGGAAACCCAAGACCACTTTGGCTTGGGTTCCTATTAAAAACTAACTACTTTATTATATGTGCAGGGCAACCAACATCTCAAGAGAAGGAGCATTTGGCATGTTGATAGTGGTTGTTCCAGGCACATGACAGGTAACATGACCTGCCTTCAAAATTTCAAAAGAATTGATGGAGGACATGTTGCTTTTGGTGATAATCCAGCAGGTGGAAAGATAAGTGGAAAAGGTAATGTGTCAAAAGGTAAGATAACCTTTGAGGATGTATACTATGTTGAGCAATTGAGATACAACCTGTTAAGTGTATCACAGGTCTGTGACAAGAAACATAGCATATTATTCAATAATACTGAATGTATTATCCTTGCTCCAGGGTTCAAGGTAGTTGATGAAAGTATGATACTACTTAGAACTCCTAGAAAGGACAATGTTTATTGCTTAGACTTGGAGAGTGTATCTTCTGATTCATCTTTAAATTGTTTATTTTCAAAAGCTTCAGTGGATGAATCATCTCTATGGCACAGAAGGATGTGTCACATGAACTTTAAAACAATGAACAAACTTGTGAAAAACAACCTTGTAAGAGGTTTGCCACAAAAGGTATTTTCATGTGATGATCATTGTGTTGCATGTCTTAAAGGCAAACAACACAAAACTTCTCATACGTCCAAAGAGATAAATACAATCTCTTCACCTCTTAATTTACTGCATATGGATCTGTTTGGACCTACAAATGTGATGAGTATTGGTAAGAAATCCTACTGCTTGGTTATTGTTGATGATTTCTCTAGATTCACTTGGGTCTATTTTCTGAGGACTAAGGATGAGACAAGTGGACTGATCAAATCCTTTGTTCTTAGAGTTGAAAACCAAACAAATCTAAGAGTTAAAGTCATCAGGTCCGATAATGGCACTGAATTTAAAAACAATGACCTAAATAGCTTCTGTGAGGAAAAAGGCATTGAGAGACAATACAGTGCTCCTAGGACTCCTCAACAGAATGGTGTTGCTGAAAGGAGAAATAGGACTCTGATAGAAGCTGCTAGATCTCTGTTGGTAGATTCAAAACTTCCAATTACTTTTTGGGCAGAAGCAGTTAATACTGCCTACTATGTTCAAAACAGAGTTCTAGTAGTGAAATCCCAAGACAAGACACCTTATGAGCTTTTTAAAAAGAAGAAACCTTTTATTGGATTTTTCAAACCATTTGGGTGTCCTTGCACAACTCTTAATACCAAAACTCACCTAGGCAAGTTTGATAGCAAAGCTGAGGATGGGTTTCTTGTTGGTTATTCATCTCAAAGTAAGGTCTACAGAGTTTTCAACACCTCTTCTAGGATTATTGAGGAAAGTGACAATGTCAAATGCAATGAGAACACACCAAATCAACTTGGTTCAGGTCTTAATTGGCTATTTGACATTGATTCACTGACTAATTCTTTGGGTTTCAGTAATGAGGATAATGCAGGAACAGGGACAGAAAAGGTACAAGTACAAAGACAAGAGTTTGTGTTGTTCGCAACACCTACTGCTGATCCTGTTGAATTCTGTGACCAACATAAGAAAGATTCTTCAGATTCAAAGGACACTGAACCAACTCAGAATGAAGAGAACAGAGGTGAAAAGGAATATCAACCCTCAGATTCAGGAATCAAAGGTCCTGAGATTCCATGTTTGGAAGAAGATGACACAAATGATGATAACTCTTCAGTTTTTGGTGGCAGCACTCCTGAAAAGAATGACTCTAATCTGGAAGCAGATATTAATGAAGAGGCTGTTCATCAAAGAAGAGTTCAGAAAAATCATCCTCCTCAATTGGTGATTGGTGACATCAATTCACCTATAATCACAAGGAATTAGAGTAAGTTGGGAGGATTGAAAGACATACAATCAGGTTTACTTTCTTGCTTTCTATCTCAGGTTGAACCCAAAAAGGCATATGATGCAATGAAGGATTCAAGCTGGATAGAAGCTATGCAAGAGGAGCTACTGCAGTTTGTGCTGCAGGATGTATGGGATCTGGTGGATCTTCCAAAAGGACACAGAGCAATTGGCACAAGATGGATCTTCAGGAACAAGAAAGATGAGAGAGGAATAGTAATAAAGAACAAGGCCAGATTAGTGGCACAAGGGTATACTCAAGAAGAAGGAATTGATTATGAAGTGGTATTTGCACCAGTGGCCAGGATTGAGGCAATCAGGCTATTTTTAGCCTATGCTTCCTTCATGAAGTTCAGGGTCTATTAGATGGATGTAAAGAGTGCTTTCCTGTATGGGAGAATTGAAGAAGAAGTGTATGTCTGTCAGCCTCCAGGGTTTGAGAATCCAAATTATCCTGACAGAGTATACAAATTGAAGAAGGCACTCTATGGGCTACATCAAAGCACCAAGGGCATGGTATGACACTTTGTCTACCTATCTCTTGGAAAATGGTTTTCAAAGAGAAATCATAGACAAGACTCTGTTCATTCAGAGGAACAAGAAGGACATCCTTATAGTGCAAATCTATGTGGATGATATTATATTTGGATCCACAAAAGATCAAATGTGCAGAGATTTTGAAGAGTTGATGCACAAGAGATTCAAGATGAGTTCTATGGGTGAACTTACTTTCTTCCTTGGTTTACAAGTTAAGCAGAAGAAAGATGGGATATTTATAAGCCAATCCAAATATGTGCAGGACATTCTTACTAAGTTTGGATTCTCAGATTCAAAGCCTGGAAGCACACCCATGGAGACACACAAACAGATCACTACAGATCTTGAAGGGGAGGATGTGGATATTCATCACTATAGATCCATGATTGGCTCCCTCATGTATCTCACTGCTTCAAGACCAAATATCATGTTTCCTGTTTGTGTGTGTGCAAGATTTCAAGTAAGGCCTAAGCAGTCACACTTTCAAGCAGTTAAGAGGATATTCAGATATCTCAAAGGCCAACCTAGATTAGGTCTTTGGTATCCTCATGACTCACCATTTGACCTACTTGCTTATTCAGACAGTGACTTGGGTGGTGCAAATTTGGATAGAAAGTCAACTTCAGGGGGATGTCAGTTTTTGGGTGCAAGACTAGTGTCATGGCAGTGCAAGAAACAAACCACAGTGTCCACCTCTACAACAGAAGCAGAGTATATAGCTGCTGCAAGCTGCTGTTCACAAGTACTCTGGATTCAGAATCAAATGCTGGACTATGGTATGACTTTTCTTCACACTCCAATCTTCATAGACAATAACAATGCTATTAGCATTGTTAATAATCCAGTCAAGCACTCCAAAACAAAGCATATATAAATCAAGTACCAATTTATCAGAGACTGTAATGAAAAGAAACTCATTCAGGTTGTGAAAGTCCATACAAGTAACCAATTTGCTGATCTATTCACCAAAGCTTTTGATGTGGGTAGATTCATATTCTTGGTCACAAGTGTGGGCATGATAAACACTGAATAAGCCTCCTTTGATCTGCTTTATGTACCATTTCTGTATAGACTCCTTCATGTCTACTTTCTCTTATTGTATTGTGCATGGTGCTGCTAACCTTGTGTGTTTAAGTGTTTCAGATTGCTTAAATTGAATACTTGGTACTTCTAGTTAAGTTAATGCTGCTATCTATATTACTCATGTTGACAGTTCAAATATGGTTAAGTATGGTTACTACTGCTAGGTAGTTTATACTGCCGGTGCAAAGTTACTACTGCTTACCTTGTTTCTATTGCTAATCAGTGTTACTACTCCTGGCATGTGTTAATACTGCTAGTCTGAGTTAATACTGCTAGTCTGTGTTAGTACTGCCAGTATGTGTTACTACTGCTATTATGAGTTAATACTGCGAGTTGGTTAATACTGCTAGGGTACTTAGTACTGCTTCTAACTGAAACCCTCCACCTATAAATACCCTTTGTGACCGCCAAAATACAAACGACTCTTTGAACTTCCATTGCTTCTCTCTCTCTCTCTCTCTCTCTCTCTCTCTCTCTCTCTCTCGATTTCTTGCTCACCAGTGTAAACCACTAGTTGCGATTCGAACCCTAGAATCAATCAGAAGATGGCAGGACTAGAATTCTTTGATGAACACAATGAGGTTGCTATGCTGCAAAAACCCAAACAGGCTGAAGGCTTTCATCAGATTGTGGATTTCCTAAAATCCTCACACATCGCCCACGCATTAACTGTCAATCCCACAATCTATGTGGAACATCAAAGACAGTTCTGGGCCAATGCTGCTATTCAACCCGAAAATGGCACTCAGGTCATCAAAATAAGGGTTTGTGATAAACCTCTAACCATCACAGAAGGCTGTATTCGCATTCATCTACGACTAGATGATGACGCAGGTATAACCTCTTTACCTAAGGAAGATCTATTCCAAGCTCTTAGTCGTATGGGGTATGAAGGTCCCACTGATGTATATAAGTTTTACAAGAACAGATTTTCACATCAGTGGCGATTCTTTGTTCATACCCTACAACACTGCATTTCACGAAAAACAACTGGATGGAGTGAGTTTAGCAGTACCTTAGCTTTTGCTCTAGTCTTCTTAGCTACCTCTAGAAAGTTTAATTTTGCTCAAATGATTTTCAATGATTTAATGTCAAACCTGGATACCAAATCAAAAAGCTTTTATATGTATCCAAGGTTTGTACAAGAAGTACTTAATAAGGAATTGACGGATTTACCTACCTTCAAGGAGGTATATGTACCAAAACTCCCCAAGGGGAAAGTGTTCTCAAACATGAAAAGGTCTTCCAAGGACTTTTCTGGTATAGACACTCCATTGTTCTCTACAATGATGGGTGTGTCTCTTTCCCATGGTGAGGCATCAGGGTCACAGCCCACATCTGACCACCTAACTGATGATCTACCCACACCACTCATTTCTATCAATATCCATTAGATTCCTATTGACAAGCCACAATCCCCCATCACCAAAACTTACACAAGGAAAAAGGTACAGAAGGTTCCTTCCCTTCTAGTATCTTCACCCCCAAAGCCTAAAAGCCCTCTGATGGAGCATTTTCCATTAGAGAATATCCAAAGGGAAACCACAGGGTTGTCTCCCAACCCTAAGAAGGTGCTCAATAAGGAAGTGGAAGAGCATGTGGGCAGTGAGGCTCACACTACTGACTTTGCACAAAGTGCAGGGCAGGACAGTGTGAATATCTTTAAGACCTTCCCCACGACAACTTTGGGTGAGCAATCATCCAAAGGTCCCAGGTGCCAAGAAACCAAGGGGGTAGAGGATGCTTCTGCTAGGCTGAAGACCTCTACTAAAAGATCTAAGGATCCTTCAAGGGTGGTAAACACACCCAAAGGAGGTGAGGACAGATATAACTATGAGGAATTGATGGAAACATTGGGTAATATCAATCTGGATGTACTCAAACAGGGTGCAGAAATAGAGGAGTTGAAACTGGTGATTATTTCACAACAAGTGCAGATAAGCAAACTAAAGAAGATGGTTCTAAGGTTGGTGCACAAAAAGAAAAGAAAGCAGTGTGTACTGAAGAAAAGGGGAGATGTTAATGATGCTTTCAACAAGGGGGAGAATCAAGATGAAAAGCAAAGCCCTATTGAGATGAAATTTCAGTTTGAGGGGGAGACTGAGTTTGAGGGGGGGATTGGTGCCAAAACTGAGAAAGAAGCAGAAACAGTTCAAGCAGCAGTAACTGCAAAAGAAGTAGAAACAACTCCAGCAGCAGTAACTACACCAGCAGCAGAAACAACAAAAGCAGCAGAAATAAGTAAAGCAACAGTATCTGAATCTGCAACAGAAACAGTATTATCCAGGGAAGAGATAGAAATTGCTGAAACATTGGTGAAGGCAAAGCTTGACACTCCCAAAGCTACTCCAAAGGTTAAGGGAGTGGTAATCAAAGAAGTTGAAACAGAAAAGAAGAGAAAAGAATTCAGTGTAGCTGAGATCAAAAAGAAAGGGAAGGAAAAGATGATAGAGTCTGAGAAGCCATCAAAGAAGCAAATTCAAATAGAACTTGATGAAGAAATGGCCAAAAAGTTGCAAGAAGAGTTGGAAAAGGAGGAAGAGATTCAATCTGCAAAAGACAGAGAGATTGCTTGGGCTGCAAAACTTAATGAGGAATATCAAATGAGTTTAAAGACTGTTGTTGCTGCTAAGAGAGTTACAAAGAAGGCATCAAGGCAAAGGCTGACATTAAAGACAAGACAAAGACAACCTTCAATGACCTTCCTGGCAAATCAAGAAAGAAGGAAAATGATAAACTTTCTGAAAGGAGCTATTGGAGTTCCTGAAGGAATATTTACCAACATGCCATTTGGAAGAATAGAGGAGCTATACAAGAAGGAGATGGCCAAGCTGAAAGGGGATTTCATTCAAAGGGTTGAGGTTGAAAGAAAGCTGAAAGAAAGGCATGATCTCAACATACAACAACCTTTCCCTGATAGTGAAGAAGGCACTCCTATCAAGGAAAAGACAGAAGCTAATCAAGAAGAGACATTGGCTCAACAAATTGGAGCCATTAAAAGAAAGAAGTCAATTGCCACCAAGCCAAAAGCAAAAAGGGCAAGAATTGAAGAAGAGGAGAATGAAAATGAAAGAGCAGAAGCAGAACCTACTGTTGCACCTTCAGCAGAGTCAGAGCAGAATCCAGAGCAGTCCACTCAACAATCAAATGAGCAGTTTCATTTGTACATGACTTTGACAGATGAAGATCCAGTGCAAGCTGATCCTATTTCTATGAAAGCACCAGAAATTATCTTTTGGGATATTCTGAAGGACAATAGAAAAGAATATTTCAGATTCAAAAGAATGGGTGATCAGTTTGAGGTATATGCAACTTGGGGAAAAGTGATCAGAAGTTGTTCCAGGGCTGACCTAGAGGAAATGTACAAGGTAGGAACAAAACTGTATGAGACTGTGTTGCAAGGGACTGAAATGAGCTTACTCAAGATTTCTGTAACATCCTAAAATTCAGAGTAATTTAAATCTTCAAAAAAATTAAGGCAATATGACATATGTATTGCTATAAACTTCTCAAAAAGTGTATCAGTTCTTAAGACTTTACAAAAACCTGTACGGACATAGAATTCATCAACAGACTAATCTAAACATAACTATCTAGATTACATCAGTTGACAATCCAAAATTCATCAAAAGAATGGGACTTAACAATGCCCAACTATCAACACACTTTAGTCATCTCAAAAATGCCTTGAGACCAAACTCGTCTCTGAAAACCCTGTGCATCCCACCGCTAAGGGAAACCTGTTATACATATCATTTGAGAAAAATTGTTAGGCTTAAAGCCTAGTGACAACATACAGTTCATAAACCTCAAGAGATATAATAAAATGCATCAAAGTAAATCCTTCCAAAGGTTTAGTTATGCCAAAACAGCGTTCTTTGATAATATACGGACAACCGGTCCAAAACACATCTTCCGATGACGGGGATTACCCGATTTACCAAGGATTATAGTGGAACACAAAGTAAGCCATAAATCCGAGTTATGAGCTAAATACATGGAACCATGGCCACGAACGCTTCGGTCCGTACTACGATGTGAGGGAGGCCCCCAAGGAACCAGTCATACTCTTCGTTAGACTACATTTGACCCATGGCTAGTAACCGGTCTCACATAACCGTACCAAGTGCCCCCGAAGATCAAATGTATCTAACTACAACAGAAGGGGCACAACCTTCCCAGCCATAAGTCGACTCGATACCTAGGGATCCGCTAGTATTGGTACAAACTTGTCACAACAACATATGTGACCAACCATAAATAAACATATGGTATAAACACATTTTATAAACAAAATGTCATTTCTAGTTCAACTTCTGGTGAGAATGAAAATCATTAAAAATGAGTCCTTAAGCATCCTTTTCACATATCCACATAATGTGCAAATAAACCATCATTTTACTTCAATAAGATAAGATCCATCATTTTAGTCAAAACTGATCGGGAACCCCGAAAATCACCAAAAACTTCATTTATATCAAAATGTATAGAACATGAAATCATACCGTAGAAATACTTCGGATTTCGCAAATAAGAGTTTTGACATGTATAAAGTTTGTAAAATGGTAGTAGGAACTCACCAGTAGGTTTTAGGATAAAACCCGGAAAACCAGATATCGATCCTCTTGACAAGCCGAAGCTTTCTACACCGGAACCTCGGATCGAAAACTAGATAATAAACACCAAACTCTAGAGAGAGAATTGAAATTTAGAGAGAGAATAGAGAGAAAGAGATTGAGAGAAATGAGATATTTTGGAAACTGAACCCTTAAGTCGGTCCAGGGGGATTCACGGGTTATGCCGCGACTTCAACTCACGGCATAACTCGCCCGTGCCATAAAACCCTAAAACCAACAGAGGCTTTCGCAACTAATGCCGCGACTACCCCTCTCATGCAAGTCGCGAAGCTCGTAAACCCAAAATCAACAGTGGACATCGCGACTTATGCCGCGAATCCAAGTCGCGAGCAAGTCGCGAAACTCACTGGAAGTTCACATTTTCACCGGAAACCACGCATTCAAATGATAAACTATTAACGGTGTTAACGACAACGGTTAAACACAAGATTACAACGATATGTATAATGAAAATCCAGGGTGTTACAATCCTCCCCAACTTGGGAATGATTTCGTCCCCGAAATCCAAACTATACAAAAAGATGAGGATATCTTCGCTTCATATCCTCTTCGGATTCCCACGTCACATTTGCTCCTCGGTGATGCTTCCACTGCACCTTGACCAATGTGACTTCTTTGTGACGCAACTTCTTAGACTTTCTTTCTAAGATCGCGTCAGGATCTTTTATACAATGGTTACCCTCGTCAACTGTCAATTCGGAGAGAGGAATAACGCTTTCCTCTTCCGCCAAACACTTCCGAAGATAAAAAATATGAAACATGTTGTGGATTCTGCTCAACTCTGGCGGTAGTTCCAATTGGTACGCTTGCAAACCTACCCGCTTGAGTACTTTGAAAGTTCCGAGGAAACGGGGACTCAGCTTCCCACGCTTTTCGAACCGTATAATACCTTTCCACGGTGATACCTTAAGCAACACACGATCGCCCACTTGGAATTCCATCGGTCGCTTCTTCTTATCGGCATAACTCTTCTGCCGATCCTGAGCCACTTTCAATCTTTCACGAATACATTTGATCTTATCGGCCATCTCTTGCACGATTTCAGGTCCGGCGAACTGCTTTTCTCCCGCTTCAAGCCAACACACGGGAGTTCGGCACTTTCGTCCGTACAATGCTTCAAAAGGTGCCATTCCAATACTCGAGTGGTAGCTATTGTTGTAGGCGAACTCCACCAAAGGTAAGTGAGAGTCCCAGCTACCCCCGAAATCGATGACACAAGACCTCAACATGTCTTCCAATGTCTGGATCGTTCTCTCGCTTTGCCCGTCGGTTTGTGGATGGTAAGCCGTACTCAACTTAACTCGTGTACCAAGCTCTTTCTGAAAGCCATCCTAAAAGTTCGAAGTGAACCGACTGTCGCGATCCAACACGATTGACAATGGTATGCCATGCCTCGAGACCACCTCATCGATGTACAGTTTCTCTAGTTTGTCCATCGGTAATGTCTCGCGCATGGCCAAGAAGTGAGCGCTCTTTGTCAATCTATCAACTATCACCCAAATGGTATCGTGACCTCGAAGAGTTTTAGGTAACTTTGTCACGAAGTCCATAGTGATATGCTCCCACTTCCACTCGGGAATCTCTAGAGACTGAAGACTCCCATACGGTCGCTGATGTTCGGCCTTAACTTGCGAACACGTCACGCAACGCTCAACGTAACGCGCCACGTCAAGTTTCATTACCGACCACCAATAGTGCAGCTTCAAGTCTTTGTACATCTTTGTACTTCCCGGATGAATGGAATACTTGGACTTGTGTGCATCTTCAAGCAACAGATCACGGTTACCCCCAAGCTTGGGTACCCACACGCGACCGTTGAACAGTTTTACCCCACGGCTATCTTCCGTTAAGAGCAACTGCTGTTTTGTCATGACTTCCTCTTTGAGATTCTCTTCTAACAGTGCTTCAACTTGCGATGCTTTGATCTTTTCAACAAGACTAGACACCAACTCGATTCTCGAATGGGTAGCCCGAATACATCCACTATAGTCCTTCCGACTTAACGCATCGGCTACCACGTTTGCCTTACCAGGATGGTAAAGCAACTCACAGTCGTAATCTTTAAGCAACTCGAGCCACCGCCGTTGTCTCATATTCAACTCTTTCTGATCAAAGACATACTTCAGGCTCTTATGATCTGTGTAGAGTGTACACTTCATGCCATAGAGATAGTGTCGCCAAAGCTTCATGGCGAACACCACCGCTGCTAACTCCAAATCGTGGGTAGGATAGTTCTCCTCGTGTATTTTAAGCTGCCTCGAGGCGTAAGCGATTACCTTGCCCTGTTGCATCAACACACAACCTAAACCCATTTTCGAAGCGTCGCTATAAACCACGAAGTCTTCTGACCCTTCAGGTAACGACAAAATCGGAGCTTCACACAACTTCTTTTGAAGTATTCGGAACGCCTTCTCTTGTGTTTCGGTTCATTCAAACTTCACATTCTTCCGAGTCAAAACTGTCAAGGAAAAAGCGATTTTCGAAAAGTCTTGGATAAATCTCCGGTAGTACCCCGCCAGACCCAAGAAACTTCGGATCTCTGACGGACTCTTGGGAGATTCCCAATTCATCATAGCTTCAATCTTGGAGGGATCCACTTTCACTCCGTCTCGAGTGACAACGTGACCCAGAAATTGTACCTCTTTAAGCCAAAAGTCACACTTGGAAAACTTGGCGTACAATCTTTCCTTTCTCAACACTTCAAGCACTTCTCGTAGATGTTGTTCGTGTTCTGACTCGCTCTTGGAGTACACGAGTATGTCATCAATGAATACAATGACCGACTGGTCGAGGAATGGTCGGTACACTCTATTCATCAAGTCCATAAATATCGCCGGTGCGTTCGTTAGACCAAAAGGCATTACAAGAAATTCGTAATGGCCGTAACGCGTTCTGAAAGCTGTCTTCGGAACATCTTCTTCTCTCATCTTCACTTGGTGATAACCCGAACGTAAGTCGATTTTGGAAAAACAACCCGCTCCTTGAAGTTGATCGAACAAGTCGTCTATTCTCGGAAGCGGATACTTGTTCTTCACTGTAGCTTTATTCAACTCACGATAGTCGATGCACATTCGCAGCGTGCCATCTTTCTTCTTTACAAACAAGACCGGAGCTCCCCAGGGTGACGAACTCGGTCTTATAAAGCCCTTCTCCAAAAGCTCTTGGAGTTGTGCCATCATTTCTTGCATCTCTGACGGCGCTAAACGGTAAGGAGCTTTAGCAATTGGTGCTGCTCCAGGCACAAGATCAACCCGAAACTCTATCTGACGATCGGGTGGTAACCCGGGCAAGTCGTCCGGAAAGACATCTGGAAACTCACGCACAATCTTCACATCTTCCAGCTTTGATTTCTCTAACTTGGCAACGATCACATAGGCTAGGAAAGACGAACATCCTTTTACTAAGCACTTGTGTGCCTTTGCCATTGTGATTATTGCCACTTCACCTTCTCTCTTTTCACCATAGATGACAACGACTTTGCCATAAGGGTTGGGAAGTCGAATCAACTTCTTGGAACATATGATCTCGGCATGATTGTTTGACAACCAATCCATGCCGACCACAACATCAAAACCCCCGATTAACATCGGTAGTAGATCGATTGAGAATTCTCTCCCTTCGATACTAAGAGCACACTGCTTCAGAACATCGTGGATCAGAACTTGACTACCATCAGCTATTTCTACTACTAATGCATCCTCGAGACTAGTAGTGGGCATAACAATCTTTTGACGGAACAACTTAGATATGAAAGAGAAACTGGCACCCGTATCGAATAAAACACGAGCAGGTACAGAGTTTATAAGAAATGTACCCGATACCACATCAGCGGATGCCTTGGCCACATCGGCCGTCATCTGAAATGCTCTACCTGGAACCCTCGGAGGGTTCTCCTTCTTTGCCGCAACGATACCCGACTTGAGCTTCGGGCAATCTCTCTTCATATGCCCCGGTACTTTACACTCGAAGCAGACCATCCCCGCGACAGAACAGTTGCGGGCGGTGTGATCATTCTTACCACACTTGAAGCAGAATCTAGAAGTGGGGTTACAGTTACCATGGTGCTTTGTTCGACACTTCGAGCACCATCTGGCTTCTTGATAACCGCCGAAACTGCGGTTTCCGACAAAAGGTCGGGTTCTCTTGGGAGGTACAGAACTGCTCTCCCACTTTCTCTTATCAGTCCCCACCACAGCTTTCCCAGCTTTGTTCCTCGCGAACATCTCTTCCATGTACTGAGCTTCTTCAACCATCTCACGAAGGTTAGAAGCTTTAGAATTGTGGACCATAGATTGCATGTCCGCGGGTAGGCCATTCAGATAGGCCTTCATCTTATCCTTCTCTGTTGGGGCAACGTGCCCCACCAGATCAAGATTCTCCATGAACTGACGGGTGTACTCCCTCACCGTCAGGCTTCCCTTTACCAGAGACCCGAATTCTTTCTCGATTCGGTCCATTGTTCTTTCATTGCAGAATTCTTCTAACAGTTTTTTCTTGAATTTGGCCCAAGACAACTGAGCCAACATAGCAGGAGGTAGGGTGGATTGAATGACATTCCACCAAATGAGCGCAGTATCCCTCAGCAGTTGGGTACCGAACCGCACTCTCTGATCATCTCCGCATTCGGAAGAGCCAAAAGCTTGCTCGACCGCTCGAATCCACTTCACACACATGATTGGGTCGTCGGAACCAGAGAACTCTGGCGGTCCGCAACCCAGAAAGGACTTGTAGGAACAACTTTTCCTATTTCCCGGAGCACCAACAATTCCGTGCTCCTCAGCCCTGACCATTGCACCAGCGCCTACAGGACCCGCTACAATGTTTTCCACAACCGTCTCACTCTTCCGATTGTTCACATCGCGGTCCTCAATCACTTTCAGCAGAAATTCTTGCTGCTTTGCCATCTCTTCCCTCATTGCCAACATCATGTTGGCCATCATCTCAGACGGGGAATTAGCATCCCTGATGACTGGGTGGGACGAAGCCAGGTCTACTCGTGGAATGAACTTTGGCCCCCCACCTAGCCCTTGCTGAACAGGTGGTCGCAAAACAACCTCAACTCCCTCCGGCTGACCAGCGGTGGAGGCTGTCGCTTCCAAACCATCAACACGCGTACGTGGTCTACCACTCGTATTCACCATCCCAAACTGCTTCACAGAACAGGAAAAGAGATAAGAAAGAGTTGGAATAAACACAAAGGAAACGTACTACCACATTACCAATCGTCATAGCAATAGAAATTCAAGTACACTTACGTACGATATCCTCATAATAACATTAGCTAAGTGAGATTATGAACATATAACACATAAAGGTTCTTGTCACGATCGCCACAACACCTGATAAACGCACTTTCCGTTGACTCTAAGACTAACCCATCTTAGAAGCTCTACCCAATCTTACGAATCAATTCTTATCATACTCGGTCTAAGTCTAGACATCTTACATCCATGCCTAGTTCACTTAAACTAGATCTCTGATACCAACTTGTAACATCCTAAAATTCAGAGTAATTTAAATCTTCAAAAAAATTAAGGCAATATGACATCTGTATTGCTATAAACTTCTCAAAAAGTGTATCAGTCCTTAAGACTTTACAAAAACCTGTACGGACATAGAATTCATCAACAGACTAATCTAAACATAACTATCTAGATTACATCAGTTGACAATCCAAAATTCATCAAAAGAATGGGACTTAACAATGCCCAACTATCAACACACTTTAGTCATCTCAAAAATACTTTGAGACCAAACTCGTCTCTCAAAACCCTGTGCATCCCACCGCTAAGGGAAACCTGTTATACATATCATTTGAGAAAAAGTGTTAGGCTTAAAGCCTAGTGACAACATACAGTTCATAAACCTCAAGAGATATAATAAAATGCATCAAAGTAAATCCTTCCAAAGGTTTAGTTATGCCAAAACAGCGTTCTTTGATAATATACGGACAACCGGTCCAAAACACATCTTCCGATGACGGGGATTACCCAATTTACCAAGGATTATAGTGGAACACAAAGTAAGCCACAAATCCGAGTTATGAGCTAAATACATGGAACCATGGCCACGAACACTTCGGTCCGTACTAGGATGTGAGGGAGGCCCCCAAAGAACCAGTCATACTCTTCGTTAGACTACATTTGACCCATGGCTTGTAACCGGTCTCACATAACCGTACCAAGTGCCCCCGAAGATCAAATGTATCTAACTACAACAGAAGGGGCACAACCTTCCCAGCCATAAGTCGACTCGATACCTAGGGATCCGCTAGTATTGGTACAGACTTGTCACAACAACATATGTGACCAGCCATAAATAAACATATGGTATAAACACATTTTATAAACAAAATGTCATTTCCAGTTCAATTTCTGGTGAGAATGAAAATCATTAAAAATGAGTCCTTAAGCATCCTTTTCACATATCCACATAATGTGCAAATAAACCATCATTTTACTTCAATAAGATAAGATCCATCATTTTAGTCAAAACTGATCGGGAACCCCGAAAATCACCAAAAACTTCATTTATATCAAAATGTATAGAACATGAAATCATACCGTAGAAATACTTCGGATTTCGCAAATAAGAGTTTTGACATGTATAAAGTTTGTAAAATGGTAGTAGGAACTCACCAGTAGGTTTTAGGATAAAACCCGGAAAACCAGATATCGACCCTCTTGACAAGCCGAAGCTTTCTACACCGGAACCTCGGATCGAAAACTAGATAATAAACACCAAACTCTAGAGAGAGAATTGAAATTTAGAGAGAGAATAGAGAGAAAGAGATTGAGAGAAATGAGATATTTTGGAAACTGAACCCTTAAGTCGGTCCAGGGGGATTCACAGGTTATGACGCGACCTCAACTCGCGCCATAACTCGCTCGTGCCATAAAACCCTAAAACTAACAGAGGCTTTCGCGACTAATGCCGCGACTACCCCTCTCATGCAAGTCGCGAAGCTCGTAAACCCAAAATCAACAGTGGACATCGCGACTTATGCCGCGACTCCAAGTCGCGAGCAAGTCGCGAAACTCACTGGAAGTTCACATTTTGTTAGAGCATAAATCTGTTGGATACAAGATCAAGAATACTGAAAGTCAAAGTTGAGAAAGTCAAAGATGAAGAAAGTCAAATCTCATTCAAAGTCAAAGTCTATTTGTAATAAGCCAATGTATTTTGTATTTTGTATTTTCCTTGTATTAGGTGGTAGTATAAATAGTTTTTGTTCTTGTAATTTAGGATGGACTTATTGTAAGAATTGAGATTTGAGAGAGAATACGGTTTTAGAGAGAGAAAGAATTCTAGAGAGAGAAAGTGTAATCTTGTGAATTTCAAAGTAATCAAACAGGTAATTCATTGTGTTTAATCTTGTTTGTTTGATTGTTATTGATTAGAAACTAGAATCTGGAACACACAATTGGTATCAGAGCAGATCCAAATCGAAATTCAAGAAAGTCAGAATGTTCGTATCTGTGTTCTTCGAGGTCCAGATTTGATTTTTGAGTTTTAGTGAGTTTTTGGAGTTGTAATCGATTAAGTGTTGTTAGGAAAGTGAATTCGATCGAGTTTGTATAGAAAGATTTGTCAATTGCACTGTAATCAATTCGAATTTTCGAATTTTGTGTGGTTTTCGTGTTCACGAGTTCTTGACACTGTATCTGATTCAAATTTGTAATTTTTGTGTATTTGATTGAAAATTAGTGATAGTTTTGTGTTCGAGTTGTATAGAAGATAAAATTGTTGAAGTTTCTAGTTGGATTTCTAGGCTTAAATGAGTTGTTGGTACGATTTAGTTCGATTTTAGAGGTTTGCGGGTTGTTCTTCAGGTTTGCGTTTGATTCATTGAGGTTTGCGGGTCATTCATCAATATATGTACAAGTTCTTCAGAGATTTGCGGGTCAATCAAAGTCTGCGGGTGAATTCAAAGTGAGATTTGCGTTTCTTTTAAGAACAAGAAGCTATGGTTTGCGGGCTTAATGACAAACGCGAAGTAAAAGGATTTTTCAGAAGACAAAATCGTGGTTTGCGGGTGTAACTAGACACGCAAAGCTTATCTTGCAGATGTAACTAGACACGCAAAGCTTATCTTGCGGGTGTAACTAGACACGCAAAGCTTATCTTGCGGGTGTAACTTGACACGCAAAGTGTGTCTGGCGTTTGTAATTTGAAACGCAAAGTTGTCAAAAGCAAAGGATTTCTAGAAACGCAAAGTGGTGGTTTGCGTTTCCTTCTTGAACCGCAAAGTGGTGGTTTGCGTTTCCTTCTTGAACCGCAAAGTGGTGGTTTGCGTTTCCTTTTTGAACCGCAAAGTGGTGGTTTGCGTTTCCCACATGAACCGCAAAGTATAGGTTTGTGTTCCCCGTATGACACGCAAAGTCAAGATTTGCGTTTCCCACTTGAAGCGCAAAGTGTGGAGGACTTAGACAAATTTTTCAAAACTATAATATGCCCTTTAAGCGTAAAGCGGGACCCCCGTGCTAAGTCTGCCTAGGGGGACATAGTTCTTTTTGTGATTAAAATTTCTGATTTTATATTTCAAGTTTTCTGGATTTTCTTGATTGTTTCATTTGGACTAACGATCAGTTCTAGTTTCTTATTGATATATTTTTCAAACAGGTTATACAAGATGACTTCCAAAGATGCACTTTCGATTGGTACTGATGTTAAGCCTCCAGTTCTATTCAAAGGCGATTATGAACAATGGAAGGACAGATTCTTGGATTTCATAGATCGGCATTCAAATGGAGAGAATATTCTTCTGTCTATCACTGAAGGTCCAATGGCTCCAATAACAGTTCAAGTACCTGATGTTGATTCTTCTGATAGTGAAGATGGGACTGAGGAAAGAGAGCAAAAGATGAAAACAGTGACAGTGGATATTTCTCAATATTCTGAAGATCAGAAAAGCCGATACAAAGCAGATAAACAAGCGAGATCATTACTTCTTCAAAGCATTCCAAACGAGATCTACATCAAGATTGATAGCTATAAAGCCAATGTTAAGAAGATGTGGGATCAGTTGCAAAAGATGATGATGGGATCCAAGGTTGGAAATCAAATGAAAGTGGTAAACTGCATCAATAGTTATGAAGAATTCAAAGCTAAGGAGAATGAGAGTCTGGAAGATACATATGAGAGGTTTGTATTGCTTCTGAATGAGCTGACAAAGAATAAAGTCAAAAAGAAGCAGTTGGAAAACAATGTCAAATTTTTGAGTATCCTACGTCCGGAATGGAAAAAGCATACAAGAAGGATGAAACAGATGAAGGATTTGAATGAAATACCACTACATGAGGTATTTGAGACCTTGAGGTAGAATGAGGAAGAGGTTGAAGAGAAAAGAGCTGAGAAGAAGAAGGCAGCACAAGTTCTTGATCCTATTGCCTTAGTAGCTGGAGAAAAGAAGAAAGAAAAGAAAAAGAAGAAAAAGAAGATAGTTCTTACCAGTTCTGAGTCAGATTCAGTTACAAATAGTGATGATGGCGAATGTCTGAAACAAGCCATGATATTGCTGACCCATGCATTCCAGAAGAAATTTTACAAGAAGCCGGGATCAAATTCTCAAAGGTATTCTTCATCTAGTTCAAAGAATCACGAGCATCGACAGAGAGTGGAAGGAAAGAGGTATGAAGAGGATAGATATGTGGAGAAGAAACCGGATGAGAAGAAGAAGTTCATGAATGACTACACAGTTGTCGAGAAGCCAGCAACAGATTCCATCAAATGCTACAATTGCGGCAAGATGGGTCATTTTGCAAAAGATTGTCGAAATCCGAAAGTTCGCAACTCTCAGTATTATCAGAATAAGTTGCTTTTGGCAAGACAGCAAGAAGCGGGTGTCGCTCTAATGGCTGAAGATGAGTTTTGGCTGGATTACTCAGAAGGAGAAAAAGAAGTGAAAGAAGAAACAACTCATATTTGTCTAATGAGCAAAGAAGTACAGGATGACGAGTCAGATGATGAGGCAGTTAATGAGGTATTAAACTTATCTGAAAAAGATTTTATTACCAAAATGGAAACCATGGTGGTTGAGCTACAAAATTTACAAAATAATCTGAAAAAGGAAAAAGTAAAAGTTGCTAAAAAGAACAAGAAGATCTTTGAGCTTAATACGTCTGTTATTTCAAACAAAGATCTGATTGATTCTTTACGCAAGTCTGATTTTGATTCTAAATCTAAAGTAGATTGTTTTGAAAAGAGGATTTCTGAGTTTGAAGGTAAAGTGTCTAAATATGAGTTTGAAAAGACAGAATCTGCACTAACTGTTTATAAACTGCAGGTTGAAAACAAGAATTTGAATAAGAAGGTAAATGGTCTGGAAGCAAAACTTTATGCGAGAGGTCAAACAGATCAAACCATTTTTCTCAATGCACCTAATGAAGAGGCTGATGTCAAAGAGAAATGGGGACTTGGTTTTGAAAACCCCCATTATCTTAAGAAAGCTATATGAAAACAGTCGGCACTTTATAACTATGATTTTCTTGCTTGTGCTGATAAACATACTCATTTAAAACCCAATTTTGTTACCAAATTGTCAGAAGAAGTTGAGGACCAAGAAACTGAAAATAGAAAGAATAAAAAGAAAATGCAACTACCGTTTAACTATGAAAAGTTAAATGATAGTTATCTTTCAAAAACACCAAAAGTTCTTTCAACTGACTATTTTGTTAGTTATTCCGCTTCTGAGATGAAGGCAAAACCTGCGATTGCAAAGGTTTATGTTCCTACATCTATTCTTGAAAGCAAAATAGTCGAGCTTGAAAATGTTTTATCTGATGAAAAACTTTTGGTTGATATACAACAAAATGTAATTTCTACAGTTATAAAGAACACTGTTTTTCAAAATAAATCTACAAAGTGTTTTACAGTTTCTAAGGTATCTCAATTTTCATCTGATAATTCTGTTGACTTATTTGAGTCTGCAAATGATTTTTTAAATTCTGATGATGGGTGCATGGAAGAATTTGATATGTTTGATGTCAATTCTATACTTCCTGATCATTCTACTTGTCTTAAAAATGACAAAGTGTTACCAAGTGGTGTAAATACTGTTGAATCATCAACTAAGGTTGGTGAATCAGTTTCTGTAACTGCTGATTACTATGTTAATGGTAAGAAACATAAGAAACAACGATTACAGAAACAGAAATACACTGGTACACGAAAGAATATTCAGTCTCGGAAATCTGCTTTTCTTAATAAATCTATATCTTATGTTTCAGATTTAAGGAAGAAAAATTTGAAAGCTCAATCCGAATGGAGACCAAAACGGAAGGAGGATGAGATAGTGGAGTCAGTTTCTGATAATATTTGTAATAGATTAGTGAGTAGTGATACTGATGTGATTGATCAAATTGCTTCTAATAATTAAAACCTTGTAACTTCTTACAAGAGATATTCAATAAAGCAATTGATTCAATTGTCTCCTATTACTACTACATCTTATCCTTATCAGAGAAATGATTTTGCTTATTCTCATAATTCTTCTAATTGGTATGAATCTTATCATATATATTCTTCAAGATCAAAATGTGTTTCAAAGTTTTCAAAAGAACAGAGGGTCCATTTTCAAATGGATACCAAAATCTTGTGCTAATCTGTTAGGACCCGTTTTTAAATGGGTACCTAAAGTTATTCTTTCCTGATTTCTCTTGCAGACCTGGCATATGTGGTACTTGGATAGTGGATGTTCCAAGCATATGACTGGGCAAAAAGCTTTATTGTCTAACTATACAGAGAAATTCAGTGGAAATGTTAGATTTGGAAACGATCAACTTTCACCTATCTTAGGATATGGTGACATCATTCAAGACAACATAACGATAAGTAAGGTGAGTTATGTCGAAGGCTTGGGGCACAACTTATTCAGCATTGGTCAATTATGCGATAAAGGGTTAGAGGTCAACTTCAAATCTAAGAGTTGCTCGGTTCGTACTGAAGATGGCACAAAACTCTTAGGTGGACATCGAAAGACAAACCTCTATACCATCAATCTTTCCAAAGTACAGATTGACAATCAAGTATGCTTGATGACAAAAGCTTCAACGCAGCAAAGTTGGCTCTGGCACAGACGTTTATCTCACTTGAACTTTCGTTACATCAACAAGTTGGTTCGTGGAAAATTGGTCAAAAGACTTCCTGAGCTGAAATATGAACGAGAACACTTATGCGCAACATGTGAAAAGGGTAAGATGAAGAGAGCCGCACATAAACCGAAGCCTGAACCAAGCACTAGTTCTCCGTTAGAATTGTTACATATGGATTTGTGTGGTCCAATGAGAACTCAGAGTTTGGGAGGAAAGAAATACGTGTTGGTCATTGTGGACGATTACTCAAGATACACGTGGGTCAAATTTCTTCGATCAAAAGATGAGACATCGGAAGTTCTCATTACTTTCTTAAAGACGACCCAGGTGAAAATGCAGCGACAAGTCAAGTTTCTTCGAACGGACAACGACACAGAGTTCAAAAACAAGATAGTTGAAGAATATCTCGAATCGGTCGGGATATCACATCAGTACTCTGCTGCTCGTACGTCTGAACAGAATGGAGTAGTCGAAAGGCGAAATCGGACGCTAGTCGAGGCCGCTCGGACTATGCTTAGCCAATCGGACTTACCTCTATTCTTGTGGGCAGAAGCTGTGTCGACTGCATGCCATACTCAAAATCGATCCATGGTACACCGACGTTTTCAAAAGACTCCATATGAGCTGATCAACAACAGAACACCAACAATCAAGAATTTTCACATATTTGGGTGTAAATGTTTTGTGCTTAACGATAGAGAGAGTCTGAATAAATTCAGTGCTAAGGCGGACGAGGGTATCTTCATTGGCTATTCTTCAACATCTGCAGCATATCGTGTTTATCTGAAGAAGTCAAAATCAGTTGTTGAGAGCGTTAATGTCACATTTAATGAAGATATGGCTTCTGATCAAATCGGTTCAGAACCCGTTATTACTGGAGTATTAGCTTCTGGGCAGATCAGTCCAGAACCTGCTTCTACAGCCAATAATTCGAATAATACTTCTACATCTATTTCACATTTAACTGATTTAGATTTGTTATTTGAATTCGTTTATGATGAGTTTCTAGGATCTAATGTATCTAAATCTGCTGTGACTGACAGGTCTGAAGACACAAGTTGCAATCATCCAGTCACTTCAGATGTCATAACTGAACAAGCATCCCCAGTTCAGTCAGAAACTCACATTCCTACAATTAATCCTATAGTTGAAGATGTACAAGTAAATGCTGAGCCAGAAGTAACTGTTTCAGTTGGTTGTGATATATTGTCTACTCAACAGCCAGAATTTGCTGTTTCAACTGATACTTCTGCACATGAGTCTTCAACTGCAAAACCCCCTCTTGTTATTCAAGCTGAAGAATCTGAAAGTGGATTTCTAGATGATGATCATATTCAAATTTCATCTACTCCACTTCCTCATGAGCATCGCTGGAACAAAGAGCATCCCTTACACCAAGTAATTGGAGATCTCAACAAGCCTGTTCAGACTAGGTCAGCAACTCTTAACCAATGTATGCATGACTCATTCGTCAGTAAGATTGAGCCAACGCGAGTATTAGAGGCTCTTGCTGATTCGGACTGGGTATCTGCTATGCAAGAAGAGATCAATCAGTTTGAAGCCCTAAAGGTTTGGAGATTAGTTCCAAAACCAGAAGGTAAAACCGTGATAGGAACTAAATGGGTATTCAAGAATAAAAAGGATGAAGATGGTATTGTCATAAGAAACAAAGCTAGACTTGTTGCCAAAGGTTACCGGAAAGAGGAAGGCATAGATTATGATGAGACGTATGCTCCAGTAGCGCGTATAGAAGCAATCCACATGTTTCTAGCCTACGCAGCTCATAAGAATTTCACAGTCTTTCAGATGGATGTGAAAACAGCCTTTCTGAATGGCATTCTTAAAGAGGAAGTGTACGTGTCTCAACCAGAAGGGTTCGTCAATCCAGATAAGCTAGATCATGTCTACATCTTGGACAAAGCCCTTTATGGATTAAAACAAGCCCCTCGAGCATGGTATGACGTCTTATCCAAATTCTTGGTCAAGTCTGGTTTCTCCAAAGGTAAGGTTGATACTACTTTATTCATCAAGAAAGAAAAAGCTGATATTATTCTTATTCAGATATATGTTGATGATATAATATTTGGTTCTACTAATCCAAAATATTGCAAAAACTTTTCTAACCTCATGGTGTCACGTTTTCAAATGAGTATGATGGGAGAGATGAATTTCTTTCTCGGATTACAAGTTAAACAGTTTTCTACGGGGATTTTCATAAATCAATCTAAGTACATTTTGGATATTCTTCGGAAGTACAAAATGGAAAATTGTAAATCAATTGGAACCCCGATGGCACCAGGTACTAAGATTCACACTGATCCTTCGGGTAAAAGTGTTGATGTTAGAACTTATAGAGGTATGATAGGTTCGTTAATGTATCTTACATCCAGTATACCAGATATTATGTTTTCAACATGTTTATGTTCTAGATATCAGGCTGCTCCAAAAGAATCCCATTTGGCTGCTGTCAAAAGGATTTTTAGATATCTGAAGGGGACTGCAGACTTTGGTCTGTGGTATCCTAAGGATACTGGGTTTCAACTGACTGCATATTCAGATGCAGATCATGCAGGTTGCATGTTGGATAGAAAGAGTACTTCTGGTCACGTTCAATTTCTTGGAGACAAGCTCGTTAGCTGGGCATCAAAGAAACAATTATGCGTTTCCACATCGACTGCTGAAGCAGAGTATGTAGCTGCTGCAAGTTGCTGCTCTCAAGTTTTGTGGATGCGAACACAGCTACGAGACTATGGATTCAAATTTGATAAAATTCCAATCTATTGTGACTCGAAGAGTGCGATTGCAATATCTGCTAATCCTGTCCAGCATACGAAAACCAAACACATTGATGTAAGATATCATTTTATAAAAGATAATGTAGAAAAAGGAACAATTGAACTTTATTTTGTAAAAACAGATTATCAACTTGCAGATTTATTTACCAAACCCTTAGATGAAAAGAGATTTAATTTTCTTGTCTCTAATCTTGGTATGTTAAATCTTAAGACGTAATCGGTTGTTACCTACTAAAGTTACGAATTGTTATTTTTCATAATTTTTTTTATTTTTATGTCTGAAAGATATCTGCACTTTAATTGTTTGCTCATGATCTCAGGGGGAGTAAGAGAAGATTTTAGATGATCTACATTCATTTGAGGGGGAGTATAACTAATTTCTGCATTTTACTTAACTGACAATTTTTTTTTGTGATGCATGATTTTAGGGGGGCATATAAGTCAAGTCAAAAGGAGTAAGACTATGATTTCTGATTGCTTAAGATCAGAACTCGTTCTTTAATCGTTTTACTATTTTATGTTCTTTTATTGTTCGAATAAATTTTGTGAATAAATTTTTGACTAGACTTTGAGACTTATGCAGGATGAGAGAGGATGACACGATCATATCATTTTTTGACTTCAGCTGACTTTATGAGTATTAAGATTGAGCGAAAAGGTAAATTTATTATCTTAATCTCAAATGTATCTGAAAGAAGGACAACTTTCAGATATTGAAAACATGTTCTGAAATGTTCAAACCACTTCCCGATTCTTAAACAGATTTTATAATTTGGAAGTGTGATTTTAAATGTTTTCATTTTATTTTTGTGCTTCATTGAAAAACAAACCGTGTGTTATCCAAAGATTAATACTTGTGTATTGTCTTTTCTATATACTTTCAAGTATTCACACACATCGGTTTGACTTTGGTCAAAATGATCTTACCATGTCTCATATTGTAACCAATTTTTTTTCGATGGTAAGACACCCCGCTTGTATTTCAAAGAATTTTGAAAGTTATTTCATTTCTCAACGTTCATTTCAAGAATGTCTATATCTTGGTTCGTATAGACAATATCCGTTATTTTTTTTACCATAAGTCTTAATTGCTATATCATTTCATTTCTGATCATTTTCATACAATGTCAGATTTTCAAACAAGTTTTTTTGTTTGCATTCATGTTCATTCATTCAGTATACTTGTTTGAAAATACTTCAATGTTTTAAAATGCTCATATCTTCATGATTATATTCTGAGCATACACTCATCTGACATTTGTATATGAGCTTTAACTGTTATAGTTAAATCATCTGAGCAACACCATGCTTTCTAGAAAAAATATGGGTTCTTTGTGCTAGGAATTATCTGAACTTCTATGGAATCACGTTAACCAGTGATTTCTACCCAAGAAGTTAATCCCTTAGTGATTGAGTGTGAGGAGTCAAAAGAAATGAGTGTGGGTGTGACGAGGGAAAATGGAAATGAGAGATTGGTTAGTAGTGAGCTTAATGATTAAAAAGAAAGAGGATGTGAGATCAGATTAAAAGAATATCAAACTCTGCACCAACTACTTTCTGAGTCGGGCAACCACATTACTAATGTTTCACATTTCTTCGTGAACGTTATTGAAACAGGCAACTAGCCCATGCCAACTCTTGACTAAACCCCACAAGCTACTCATTTTCTTCTAAAAAAGAAAATGTTTCATATTTTTCTGGGGACGCAGCATATAATCTATCTGGTTTTCATTTGGAAAATCTGGATATTGAAAAAGAAGGAAGTCTGCCCCACCTTCGCACTTCAATCATGCACATTGAGTCTGTGTTTATCTACTGTTGTCTCAGTGGTTTACACAACTTTGAGCCTTATTGAAAAGCAATCATCATGCTTAATTCTTTCTACACATGCACGAGCACACAAGGAATTTGTTTCTTTGTCATAACATTCATAGAAATTGCCTTTGTGGTGTTTCGATGATTGGATGGAAACCCTGGGGGAGTGAACATCACAAAAGCTCCTTTATATTGTGTATTCGTTACACACAGTGACTTTGTGTTACTGACAGGCATTTTTAACTGATTCATCTGTTGATTCAGGAGTTACCTATTCTTATTTTTGTCTGGATTTGCAAAGATCTAGATGAATACTTGGTTATGGATCACCGAATCAGAGGCACAGTATGACAGATCAGAATGGTCAAAGACAATTCTTGGACGAAAAGTTTTGATGATATAGATGTTCAAATCATCAAAAAGGGGGAGATGATATGAAGAAATGTTAAAGTTTTAAAGTTTGTGGGAGATGATATCAAGATCTGAAAAAGATTTGTGAGTTGATTTTCTGAAATGTTCAAGTCAGAAAGTTCAAAGGGAAGATTTGAGGACAATCAAAGAATTTTTGAAGTTTTGAGGAAATTTTCTTTGAAGATTATTTGTTAAAGCAAGGTGAGCTGAATCTGAAGATAATTTCTTTCCAAAGTCTGAAAGTGCTGTGTGAAAGTTTTGGGGAGATTGTTACTCGTTTGAAGATAGTTTTGGAAAGAAGATTGTTAAAGAAAAAGGGGAGATAATTTTGACAGAACTTAAAGTGAAGACTGAATTGCTAGATCTTTTTACAGTGATCTTGAATCCAAAGGGGGAGATTGTTAGAGCATAAATCTGTTGGATACAAGATCAAGAATACTGAAAGTCAAAGTTGAGAAAGTCAAAGCTGAAGAAAGTCAAATCTCATTCAAAGTCAAAGTCTATTTGTAATAAGTCAATGTATTTTGTATTTTGTATTTTCCTTGTATTAGGTGGTAGTATAAATAGTTTTTGTTCTTGTAATTAAGGATGGACTTATTGTAAGAATTGAGATTTGAGAGAGAATACGGTTTTAGAGAGAGAAAGAATTCTAGAGAGAGAAAGTGTAATCTTGTGAATTTCAAAGTAATCAAACAGGTAATTCATTGTGTTTAATCTTGTTTGTTTGATTGTTATTGATTAGAAACTAGAATCTGGAACACACACATTTTCACCGGAAACCACGCATTCGAACGATAAACTATTAACGGTGTTAACGACAACGGTTAAACACAAGATTACAACGATATGTATAATGAAAATCCAGGGTGTTACAATTGCCATGGAATACTTATGCATGATGTTTGAGCCTAAAAAAGTGAAGTATAGGATCAAAGACTTACATCATGAATATGGATTCAAAAAGATTGATCATTGGATGTTGTTTGAAAACTGTGGTGTCTACATGATAACCATTGACAAAAGCTACCATGAGTACTACTTGGTTGACAAGATCTATGACCACAGCAGAGCTAAGTTGGAAGGGATGCTGAAAGCTAAGCTGGTATGTGCTAAAGGATCAGAAATGGCCAGAATAGTGATTAGAAGGACAATTAATCAAAGTCTGGGATTAGATCCAAATCTGGGCAATTAAGCTGAAGTGTTGAAAGCATCATGAAGACCTTATGCTGAAAAACTTAACTTCTCATTCTGAAAAAGTTAAGTTAGGGGGAGATTGTTGGGTCTGAATGTGCTAAGGATGGATACTACTACTAATTGAAAGGTATTACTACTGCTTGTAAGTTTAATACTGCTAGATGAAATATTACTACTGCTAGTAGAATTAATACTTCTTGAAGAGTTAGTGCTGCTATATGAATAGTTAGTACTGCTTGGAGAGTTAGTACTGCTAGTAGTTAGTACTGCTTGAAGATTACTAATGCAAGTGAGGAGTTAATACTGGAAGCATGGTTAGTACTGCTAGAGACAAAGTTAATACTGTTATTGAGTTAGTGCTGCTTATGAAGATAAAGATGACTTGGAGATAAAGATGAGCTGAAGATAAAGACGAAGATAATTAAGGAATTGATGCTGAAGATCAATTTTATTTTGATAATTATCTTGTAATTTGTTATGTATATATAGTCTAGATGTTTTAGATTATTGACAGAGCTTTTACAGAGAAACATTGATAGAGTTGTTTTTGTTTAGAGAATTAACCTCAAGACTAGTATTGATCCTTTCTATAGAGAAGTATAGAACGTCTGTTGAGTCTGTTCAACAGATTGAGGTTGTGTTTGTAATCATTAAGTTTTATGCAATATAAACTTATGATTTGAGTTCTTATTCTGTGTTTTTGATTAATTGTTAAAATGTTATTCCGCGACTTCTTTAACATTGTTTCTGAGTTTGTATTAAAATTCTTGTTTAGAATTTTCGATCTTGACAAAACCATTTCCAAACTCATTTGATCAATATTTACGTAAATAAAATGGTAACAAAAGGCGTGTAACAAAATTTACACTATTAACATCAAAATAAATTCCTGCACTCCAACACGTGCGATAAATGTTTGTACAACTCTAAAAGGGAAATTCACCTTTTTTAACTTTAAATTCTTTCTATTTCACCAAAAAGACGTTGTGGTATAAAATTCTCAACAAGCCCCATATGCATCAGTTTATTCTCTAAGGCTCAGTAAAATGTTGGGAATGCAAATAAATTTCAAATTGAGTTTAAAGCTTTGAGCCGCACAGATAAACACATTTTAACCAAAATAGTAACTATGGCGACATGAATACCGATAACTCGTTTAGTGCATTGCGGAAAATTTCCCACAATACAATCAATACTGAAATATGCTCAAAACAAAAGCCCTATCAGAAAGAACATAACTCTTTTATATGATTACCCACACCAACAGCGTAATTTAATCCAAATAAAGTTAGTTTAAAACGATTGACACTTGAATATAGTCCAGAGATAAATCACATGAAAAAGAAACTTTCCCAAAACAACGCGTGGGATGACGTCTATTACCAAAACTTATAAATCAACGCACACAATAATATACGTATACACATCCCAAAATTCACCTACGCGACGCAAAATGTCGTAAGATAAGACACCATAAATCCCAACTGAACTTTCATAAAATTCAATCGGTGTCAAAATTTCATTTCCCAACATAATAATAAAAAAAACGTAATACGACAATAAATCCAAAATGTCAAATTCTAAATCGCAACGTAAGATAAAGTGACCCTTTTCAACAAAACCTTCATGAGACACGCCGCCCGAAAAGTTCGTAAATTTACACGCAATAAAATTGAAACCCACGCAACACAAAGTACACCCACACCCCCGAAACGTTGCAAAACTATACTTCATAAAATTGAACACGACTCAAACAGACCAAAATTCTACAGAAAATCCCGACTCCAGAACATGGGACAACTTTTCCTTTAAAACCTTAACATACGCGGAGGAGATCCAATGTTAAGGTCAAAAATTCTACAGTTACTTGCCCAATAACTCAAATAACATTAAAACACGGATATTACAATGTCCGAAAAAAATAGCGTTAGACACAGAACGTGGAACGTGGACGAACAGATTCTTAACAACAATATGCAATCGAGTGCAACAAAACAATCTTATGCATGCTTAAACTCGTGGTTTAAAATCCGCTGAGAAATAAATGCTTCATCGAGACTTTATAATATAACTCACTTTATGTTTGAGAACATGAGAAACAATTTATGCAAACTCATTTTAGAAATACATTTCGTGCATATATTTGGTCGACACTCAGCATCTTAGGACTACACTCCTCCATTTTCCTGACATCCTATTGCCATCCGGATGCATCAAACATCTTAGAGACACAACCCACTAATTTGGTTAGCTTACAATTTCTCCTTGAAATGAAATTGATCTAACGAACTTATAGCTCTAATCCAACCAATAATTCTGACTCAAGATGATCAACTTAATGCATTCAACGCACTTAACTATCACTTTAACGTGACATTGCCATAGACATCAACCTTTCCTTAGATTACTCGCTTAGAAACTTTCTCACTACCCCAACGGTCATCATACCAAGCTAGTTCAAGTATACACATGTAATATGTAGGTTCACCATAACACTGGTCAGGTGCCATTATGAATGTACCATACATGATCATCCTTGCGACCCTCGACAAATTTCCCGTTTCTAGCGACTCGATCAACTACAAGATATCTTATCTTAAGGTGCCTAATGTGCAACTTCACTTTCAATCACTTATAAGAACGCTAGTTTAAGTCTAGGCATCCAAAAATCAATACCTAAATCTCTCAAACTTAAGCTCTGATACCAACTTCTAACACCCTAAATTCTAGAAATAGCAACTAATATAAAATTTCAAAATACATCGATAATTGCATCATCTACAATCACAATTTAAGAATGGGAAATTTGCATTAAAATGGAACCAACTTTATCTTAATTCCTAATTTAGGAAACTAACTTTTAAAACCATCATTTAAGGACCTAGAACAAAGTTTACATTTATTTAAGGGTCTCAATGACCTATTGACCTGCTATTGATGACTTGACCTATATACTTTGCCAACTGAAATTCCACGTCACAATTAGATTCACAAATATAAACTTAAAATGATGACATGTCAAATAAAAAAGTTTTTAAAAAAAATTAAAAACCCACATTAATATTTTAGAATATATATATATATATAATCATAACAATAATAATAATAATATTTAAAATCCACATAATATTTTATAATATATAAAAAGTAATAAATTACATATTATTATTTACAATTCTCAGTTCCCAGAACTCATTCACGAGAACCCCACTACCTCTCATTTCCGATGACAAAAACCACCCGTATCTTTCTTCTCCGGCGACCGTCACCCACATCCCACACTCTTCTCTGGCATCTCCTTTTCTTCTCTATCACAGTGAGCACCAAGTTGAAGGATTCCAAACAGTTTCAAAGGTTCGATTCAGTGGTTTCTAAATGGGTTCACCTCAAATATTTCAGATCTGGGTTTTAAATAACTTCACCTCAAAGATTTCAGATTTTAGACTTGGGTTCCAAACGATTTCATCTAAAAATTTTCAGATTTTAGATCTACGTTCCAATCGATTTCATCTCAAAGTTTTCAGAATTTAGATCTGGGTTCCTTACGATTTCGCCTCAAAGTTTTCATATTTTAGATCTGGGTTCTGAACGATTTCACCTCAAATGATTGAGATCGGAGATAGTGGACTGTGGTTCTCAACCGGGGAAAATGATGAACAGTTGTTTTCAAAAGAACTTCACTTTAAAATTTTCAGATCTGCATTCTAAATGGTCTTCAAACGGTTTTTAAATGATTTCAAATATGTGTTCTAAATGGCTTAAAAATTAAAGATGACATGGCATTATTAATATCCACATAGTATCTTTTTTATTTCATTATTTGCCACATCATACTAAGATGACCGGTTACCTATTCAACCGGTCAACGAGACCCTTAAATAAACATAAACTTTGCTCAAGACATCTAAATGTTGATTTTGAAAGTTGGTTCCCTAAAATAGGAATGAGGGTAAAGTTGGTTCCATTTATATGCAATTTTCCCATTAAGAATTAACCTCAATATACACGTTCAATCTATACATACAGTCTATAATAAGGACGGGTGCTACTAAAACCCAATAACGGTCACTATCTACAATCTGCCGAAGACTTCACCAACTACTCACCCTTGTGCCAAGCTAAGGCTCGACTCTTCATAGAACTGCCAGAACCAAACCCCTAACTGGAACCTGATGTACATGCCGACAAATAAAAAGGTTAGGTTTGACGCCTAGTGAGCTCAAGAGTTTTCAACGTAAATAATTTAATCGTTTAGAAAGGAGAATGCGAGTAAGTTCATAATCTTTCAAAATGATATGCTTCACTTATGAAACAACTCATTTAACAATAACTATGCAATTTAAACGAAAGGAACACCGAGTTAATCGTTAAACAAACCAAACTGTTTTACAGACTAAGATCCCAATATAAAGCATTCTTTCGTAAACTTAGATTTAACTCAAAACTTGCTCAAAACGAGAATAGAGAAAGGACTCCCAATTTTATAACACGCGGGTAAAACTGTTATACATCGAAATACCCAACACGGATGGAACATGATACACAACACATAATCCATAAGTGAAAATCTATATAATTAAATATTGTCACGAACACGGGTATTAGACCCAAGACTCACACGACCATAAAGTGGACTAAATCAAATACCGAAACGTGGAAAAGACGCATTCCATTCAAACCTTAATATACGTGGGAAAATCCCAATATTAAGGTCATCATTTATTGTCGACCACACAAACCAGAGTTGGTAAAATACGACATTAACATTTAAAATACCACAGGTCTATGACGGAGAGACCCGTATACAATGAGAATAGAGAAACACGCAAGTAGGCCGCCCATACAACTTCCTCGCGTGTCATCTAAACGTTTCCATCTTGGGTGGCGAGAACACGTGAATGGGGCCACCCGTGATGTTATTGGATTTCACCACACATACCGGTCCTAGTTCCCATGCCATACAAGACATCACAATCCTCAGAACTATTATTGCCCCTTGCCATACTCCGTCGAGTTCCACTCCAGGGTCTTACGAACATGGGTGCCTATCCAATCTAAACGAGTTTCAACTCAGCGGATCGAGCCACCTATTGCCTACTCTCTAGCAAACCCAAGCGGTCACCACAGTAACCAAAAACTTAGGCTTTCCAAAACAGACAGACTTGTGTGCCTATGGATCCATTACAACACTGCCTAACATTACATCACCGAAGTATTGTCGCGGTAAAGTTGACACCTAACAGGGGGCTAAGATTCTCAATCTTACATTTCTAACCAACGAACCACTATACCTCCCTTGCTCATGCAAGCCCATCAAAACGATATACTAGCAACGTAAGGCATGATGTCTAATTGTCCAACGACCTGATAAATCCAACCCAACCATACCTAGAATCATACAAGTCCTTATCTGCAGGTTTACCGAAGCATGAAGATCATCTCTTAACTAACTGGGAAACCAAGTCTAATATCTCCACTATTCTTGCATGACCCGATTCAAACTGAAACCCGAATTCAAGGTTGACCACAAGTCGGATCATCCGACGCTTCAATCCCAAGGACTCCTCTAGTCCCGAATTACAACTCATTTTACGATAGGGGTTTTAAATCTATAGCCTGATGAGTTCAAGGTTTTCAACTAATATGCCAATTTAAACTTTCATAAAACTTTTAAATACATAAGCTTTATAACGATTAACTGTACCGTGAAAATACACTATCGTTCATTCAGTAGGTTTCAAAACTGGTTACCAACACTACGCATATAAAACTATTTCCAAACTCATTTGATCAATATTTACGTAAATAAAATGGTAACAAAAGGTATGTAACAAAATTTACACTATTAACATGAAAATAAATTCCCGCACTCCAACACGTGCGATAAATGTTTGTACAACTCTAAAAGGGAAATTCACCATTTTTAACTTTAAATTCTTCCTATTTCACCAAATGCATCAGTTTATTCTCCAAGGCTCAGTAAAATGCTGGGAATGCAAATAAATTTCAAATTGAGTTTAAAGCTTTGAGTCGCACAGATAAACACATTTTAACCAAAATAGTAACTATGGCGACATGAATACCGATAACTCGTTTAGTGCATTGCGGAAAATTTCCCACAGTGCAATCAATACTGAAATATGCTCAAAACAAAAGCCCTATCAGAAAGAACATAACTCTTTTATATGATTACCCACACCAACAGCGTAATTTAATCCAAATAAAATTAGTTTAAAACGATTGACACTTGAATATAGTCCAGAGATAAATCACGTGAAAAAGAAACTTTCCCAAAACAACGCGTGGGATGACGTCTATTACCAAAACTTATAAATCAACGTACACAATAATGTATGTATACACATCCCAAAATTCACCTACACGACGCAAAATGTCGTAAGACAAGACACCATAAATCCCAACTAAACTTTCATAAAATTCAATAACGCTAAAATCAAACGGTGTCAAAATTTCAATTCCCAACATAATAATAAAAAAAACATAATACGACAAATTTCATTTCCCAGCATAATCGCTCATTTCAGAGATTGGATCAACGATAGGAATGTTCACTAATGAAGAAGCTTGAGGTTCATCAGCTATTAATTGTTGAGTGTCAGACATACAGTTGTTTTCTGAGGGGTTTTCAGACGAGGAGAGATCTGATGGAAGAAGTGTGTTTAGAAGCTCAGCTGAAACCCATGAGATGAATTCAACGTTAGGAGGTATGATGTTTGGATCATCATCAGCAGCTGGAGGATCTGTGTGCTGATGGTTTGAGAAGAAAGGTTATGTTTCTCTGTAATGAGAAAACATCCAAGCATTTAACTCTTCATTGTCAGCGATTGGTTTAGAGTTCGTTGAGCGAGTTTCATCAAAGGTGACATGAATTGTTTCTTCCACAGATTGTCTTCTTTTGTTGAAAACTCTGTAGGCTTTGGAGATAGAGGAATATCCAATAAATATTCCGTCATCAGCTTTTGGATCGAACTTTCCAAGTTGATCTTTGTTGTTTAAGATAAAGCACTGACAACCAAAGATATGAAGAAAACTGATAGATGGTTTTCTTCCATGAAAAAGTTCATAAGTTGTCTTTCCAAATTGCTTTACTATCAGCGATCTATTTTGAGTAAAACATGAAGTGTTTATAGCTTCAACCCAAAATTGAGTAGGGAGGTGAGAATCGCTGAGCATTGATCTAGCAGCTTCAATGATCGTTCTATTTCTTCTTTCATCGACCCCGTTTTGCTGAGGCATTCTTACTAAAGAGAAATTGTGAGAAATTCCCTTGTTCTCAAAGAAATTGTTCAGAGAACTATTTTTGAATTCAGTTCCATGATCACTTCTTATTGAATTCAGTTCCTCTGGAGTGTCACTCTTACAGCGAAGAAAGATAACCCAGGTGTAGCGAGAGTATTCATCTACAATGACAAGTGTGTATTTCTTTCCAGCTATTGATTGGATGTTGACAGGGCCAAACAGATCCATGTGCAAGAGTTGAAGAGGACTTGTCACTGAGGAAACTTGTTTAGACTTGAAACTAGCTTTTGTCTGTTTTCCTTTTTCACATGCTGAGCAGAGAGATTCTTTAGCATATGAGTGCTGAGGAAGACCAGAAACCAGTTCCTTAGATGAGAGAGAATTCAGGGTTTTGAAGTTTAGATGAGAGAGCCTTTTGTGCCATAAACAATTGACATCAGAAGAGGATTTAGAGAGAAAACATACGTTTTCAGTGGTAGTAGAGTCAATATCTATTACATAGACATTTTATTTACGATAACCACTAAGAGCAAGTTTTCCTTTCTCATTTACCACTGAACATGCTTTGTTGGAAAAGCGAACTTCATAGTCTTTGTCACATAGCTGACTGATGCTCAAAAGATTGTGCTTCAGTCCATCTACATAAGCGACTCTTCTGAAGGTAGTTGTCCCATTGCTAAGGACACCAAACCCTCTGGTATATCCTTTTCCATTTCCACCAAAGGTCACAGAGGGACCTTTCTCTTCCTTGTATTCAGCGAGTAGGTCTTTTTGTCCTGTCATATGATGAGAGCATCCACTATCAAGATACCAGATGCCCTTTGATCCCTGCAAATATAAGGAAGATTAAGCTTTGTTTGGTACCCACTTTTCAATGGGTCCTTTAGGGTTAGTGAAGATGGAAGGTTCAACAATCTTCACAGCAGATGAAGATTCAGCTTCAGTGGTAACCTTCACCTTGATTAATTTCTTAACCTTAGTGGTATTTTTCACCTTGGTAGATTTTTCAGCTTTGGTGACCTTCTCAGCCTTGGAGGCATTCATCTTCACTTTAGCTGATTTATCAGCTTTAGTGGCAGTTGAACATTTGCTTGCAATATGGTCAGTAAATCCACAGTGATAGCATTTTCTATATTTGAAAGTGGTTTTAGGACCATGAGTAGAAGGTTTTGAGAATTTAAGATGAGCAGGTCCAGCTCTAAGAATGCTTTTATCATGAGATCTTGGAGGAACTTTCATTTCTTCATATCTCTTAGGCTTAAGATCAATCTTTAACTTTGGAGGACAGAGATCAAAGATTTCTATCACAGAGCTAGACGATTGATTCGCTGAAGGTTTAGAAGGAACTTTCAGCTTTGCTTTCTTGGTAGCCTTCTGAGGATGAAGAATGGATTTTCCTTTATCCGCAGACTTAGAGCCTTTGGATATTTCCTCAGGGATGGTATTAGAAGAAGATGATGAAGAGCATTGAGCTTCAGAAGTGTCAGGGATAGAAGAAACAAACGTTCCAAACTTAAGCATGAAACTGTCTTCTTTAGGTTCATCCTGTGGTTTCCAAAAACCAAGACCAGTTCTATCACTGGTAGGGATCTGAGCACTTATAATCTCAGTGATCTTTGTTGAAGATTTGCATCATCCTTCAACAATAGCCTTTTCTGCTTTTAGTGCAGCGATGGCTTGTTCGCGTTCAATACTGATGATTTCATTAACAATGACTTGATCTTTCAAACTTTCCTCTAAAAGAGTTAGTTCTTTGATCTTTTCATGACATTTCTCTAGCTGTTCAGTTAAATCAACATTTTTGTTCTCAGCTAGAGTTTTTCCGTTTAGAGCATTGTATAGATCAATCGTCAGCACATCAACAACGCGGCTTCTCTCTGCTTCAGGAAGAGAGGGATTAGTAGAGATAGATACCTGGGATGATATATAGCTCATAGAAGTTTCAGTTGGTTCTTCCACTTCTTCTTTAATCTCAGTCATGAGGCAGAGATTAGTGACTTCTTCTTCATCAGAACTTGATTCTTCTGATTCAGCCCAGTCATGTTCTTCAGCGATGAGACCTTTACCTTTTCGCTTGTAGTTTTTCAGCTTTTGATATTTTTCCTTCAGCTTTAGGTATTTGTCATCTCTGGATCTTCTCGAGGTAGAAGGTTTGAAGACTTTCTTAGACCTGCACTCACTTGCAAAGTGTCCAATCTTTTCACAGTTAAAGCAAGTAGTAGTAGCCTTATCAACAGGGGTTGATTTTGGCTTGTCAGTAAGAGAGAAAGGCTTATTTCTTCGGAAATTTCTCTTTCTTGCAAATCTATTAAAAGAGTTTGTCAAGAGTGCTAAGGACTCATCAAACTCTGAAATATCAGTGTCTGATAGATCCTTAGAATCAGAATCTAACTCAGTGATAGTGAGAGTAGATCGCTGAGATGGAAGTATTTCTGAAGAGACTAAAGCAACAGGAGTGCTTTTGGAGTCTTTAGAATCTTTTATAATATTCTTCTTCAAGAGATTTGATTGCTCATAGTTGAGCAATATTCCATACAATGTGCTGAGAGAAAATGAATTTAAGTCTTTTGTCAGCTTGAGACATATTGAATAATCGTCCCAGCATTCCAGAAGAGATTCTAAGAATTTTGTTAGGATCTCAGAATTAGAATAGGTCCTACCAACAGTTCTCAGATCAATGATTAAGCAGTTAAACTGTTGATGAACATCATAGAGAGATTCATTCTTAGCAGCGATAAAACTTTCATACTGTCTTACCAAGTTAATCTTTCGAGTCTCTTGGATTTCAGTGGTGCCTTCATATTGAATGCATATGGTTTCCCATATTTCTTTAGAAGTTTTAAGATGCATGATGGAATGGAAAACTTCATCAGGAAGAGCCATAGAGATAATGGTCTTTGCCCTTGTATCTATACTAACCTTCTTTTTGTCTTCATCACTCCATTGTCTCATTTCCTTAACAACATAGCGTTCAGGAATAGCAGGAGTGGTGGTAGTAGCTGGAACAACAACTATGATTTGGATAGGTTCATAGGGTCCATTTGCTACATACTCAGGTATAGTGGTATCTGCACCTTCAAGAAATAGCATCATTCGATTCTTCTAGAAAGAAAAGTTATCTCTGCTAAATCGAGGAGGTTTAGAAAGTGAACCATTATCATAGTAGTTTGTGTTTGTGTTAAGAGCCATTTTAGAATAGCAAGGAAAAGAATAAAGCAAGATCTTGTTTATTAGATTAAACAGTCTGCTCTGATACCACTTGTTGGTCCCGAAGGTGCTTAACAAGTTTGTAGAAGGGGGGGGGGGTTGAATACAAACACAGAATTTAAAGTTTAATAAATTGTATATTGATAAATCAAACACAATTTACAAGTCTGTTACGGAATAAGATTAAGTAAAACTCAATCTAAACAAACTTAAGAAAATACTAAGATGGTTGCACAAGATTATAGAGAATGGGAGATTTTAGAAGTATAGAAAGCAAGGGTTTCTATATTTGAGAAAGATGAAGGCTTGAGGGGAGCACGCTCCAGATGGAGAGGTAATATTTCTATTTATACCCTATGCATTAAATGCATGGCAGGGCACTTTACACGTGTCTTTCTTTGATTGACAGAGAGAGTCTGACTTTGGGAGACATGCTTTCGGCCGCATCATGAACAGTGTAGTTGACAGAGTTGTTGTACGAATTTTGGCAGAGGTATGTCCGTTCTGACATATCGTACTGGGTGTGCAGGGAAAGACAAAAGAGACTTGAGGCATAAGCTAAGTGATCATCGATCGCTGAATATCTCTTCCTTCAGAGATACAAAGAATTTCAGCTATCGCTGAAGCTTTTCCTCAGGTTTCTTCGCGTATGAGTAGAGTCGTTTTTGCTTCACTGATATCCGCATCAGGTCACTAGTAGACTTGTCTTTGTTCAGCAGCTTCGTCTTCGATTCAGCTATGAACATCTTGTTGACGCGAAACTTGTCTTCAGGGATTACGTTAACTGTTTACATCAGAAACAATCAGCGATACTGAACATACTCAGTATTTAACCGCTGATAGTGAAACACTAATACATATGAATGTTTAAAGAAAGATCATCAGGGATAACTGAACAGGCTCAGTCTGATCGCTGATGATGAAACACTAATACATATTAATAAACGTAATTTTCACTAAGTATAAAAGAGGGTCGTTATCAAATCACTGAGAGAGTTTGGATCAACAATCCCGATTTTGCATAGTTTAAAGTTTGACCTGAGGCCTCCTCGTACCTCGTCAACATGAATTTCAAGTGACAGATTTCGTCGATCGAAGCCTTGCAAAAAAAACGTCATCGACAAAAAAGAGATGGGAGATCGAATGAGCTCCCTTTTGCCGCTTGGCAACCGTGAATGCGACCAGCCGATTCCTCGTTCTTCAAGAAAGCCGAGAGACCCTCCATGCACATAATGAACATGTATGGCGAGAGTGGGTCTCCCTGTTGGAGGCCCCGTTGAGGGATAATAGGTTCGATCAAGTCGTTATTTACACGAACAAAGTACTTCACGGTCTCGACACTAGTCATAATCATGTTGGTTCATCGAGGAGGGAAGCCTAAAGCCGATAGAATATGTCGCAAATACTTCCAATCAAGGCGATCGTAAGCTTTACTAATGTCGATTTTGGGAGCCACTTCACCCTTTTTTGCGGGTATTGCGATGCATGGAGTGAAGCATTTCAAACGCAATGATGATGTTGTCTATAATCAGGTGGTCTTTGATAATAGCAGTTTGGTTGTCCGAAATGATTGACGAAAGAATTGGTTTGATGTGGTTAACATTACTTTAGTGAAAATCTTCATAAGAACGTTACAAAGCGCTATGGGTCGGTAGTCTTTAAGGAAAGATGGCGATTCAATTTTTGGGATAAAAGTGAGAATAGTGTCGTTAACTCCATTCGGTTGGGCGCCATTTTCGATCCAAGTTCTTCTTGCGTTGAAAACTTCATCACCCATGTGCTCCCATATCTTTTGATAAAACCGAGGATTAAAACCGTCTGGGCCCGGGGATTTATCCGGATGCATTTGGAAAAGTGCCCCTCGAAATTCTTCTTTCATGAAGGGCGTTTCGAGATGAGATAAGTCTGGTGCCAAAAATTCTATTTTTAACCAACTTGGTGATCAACTCTGGATTACCCGAACTACCAGAAAAAAGTTGGTTAAAGTGTTGGGTCACGAGATTATGGATATCATTTACTTCCTTGATCCAGTTTCCGTTGTCGTCCCGTAATTTAAGAATCCGATTGGTTTTCTGTCTTCCATTCACGAAAGCATGGAAGAATTTCGTATTTGGTCACCATATTTGAGCCAATGCGCCTTTGCCCTTTACCTCCAATGTTCCTCTTCTTTTAGAAGAGTAGAAAGTAGCGGGTGTCCCTCTTCTTCGTAAGCCGTCGAGGAGATTGGGACTCGGGAATTTCGGAGGGAGTCTAATTTAGATTAGGCCTCTTTGAAATCTTTTCTAAATGATAAGTTTAGATTCCTCCCCCAATTGTTAAGGACACTCTCAGGGGTGGTGAGTTTGGTTAGAAGATCGTTATTTCTGGGATTTCTCCAATTGTCCAAAAAAATTTGGTTGAACGCTTCTTCCTGCAGCCATTTATTTTCAAACGAAATAACTTGGGAGGAGAGGAAGATGTCGAACTTGGATATGAAGAGCATCGGGGAATGGTTCGAGGTTGGGCAGATTAATTTTCCACCCAATTCTCCGGGAAGAGGTTATTCCACTGTTGGTTGCCGACAGCACGATCGAGTCTTTCGTAAAATTCATTGGGTTTCCCTTTGTGACGGCACCACAAGGAAACCCATGCATGGCTAGATCCATCAAGCGACAGTCGGAAAAGGCCTCTTTGAAGCCTTGAATGCACCACTCCGGGTGTTCGTTGAGGCCTCGTTTTTTCTCTTTGGAAAAGTAGGTCGTTAAAATCCCCCATGACCACCTAAGGACGGTTGGAAAGGTCCACAAGGGAACAGAGGAGATTTCAAGAATCCCGTCCCCGGGTTCGTTCAGGATAACCATAGAATCCTATGATTCTCCAAGGTCCATGAATATTATCTTCAATTTCCATATCGAGATGATTTTGCGAATAAGACAAGAGAAAACAATGATAATTGTTGTTCTAAAACACACAAAGGTCCCCACCATGGCCATTACAACTAACAGCGAAACAAGACTCAAGCCCAAACAATTTTTTAAACAGTACCTCTAGCTTGGGGAATAAGAGTTTCAAAAAGAAAGAGAACACAAGGATGGGAAGAGCGGATAAGCTCCCATAGAACCGGAACTGCCTGAGGGTTGGCGAGGCCTTGACAGTTCCAACTAATAAGAATCATTTTTATAGGCGGGCCTGTGCTGCAGGTAGGGGTGTAAACGAGTCGAGCTTTTAACGAGCTATTCGAGCTCGAGCTCGTTTATCTTGAGCTCGAGCTTAATTATTCTCGAACTCGAGTCGATCTCGAACAAAAAATAGAACCCGTTTAACTTATCGACCTGAGCTTTATAACACAAATGTTCGACTCGGCTCGTTCAAAAACTCGATTCAATTTTTCGAGTCGAGTCTAGCCGAGCCGAGCCGAGCCATTCGAGCATATACTATTTTTCGAGCCAAACATACACATATATTTATTAATCATACAATAAAAATATAAAATTATCGAGCTCAAGCCGATAAACGAGTTAATCGATCGCGAGCTCGAACCCATAAACGAGCATCGAGCTCGATCTCGATAACTCAAAAAATATTCGAGCTCGAGCTCGAGCCCTACATTGAAAAGTTAATCGAGCTCGAGTCGAGCTCGAGCCCAGTATTAATTTTTTGAGCTCGACTCGATTAACCTACTACTCGACTCGACTCGGGTCGTTTACACCCCTAGCTGCAGGTCCCGACTCTGGTTTAACGTTGCTTAAAGTTTTGGTTTCGGGTGTAGTTGGGTTTGTTTTTTGGGATGATCCGTCTTCGTGCGATGTAGATTCTCTGGCCTTCCGTTTTTTTTTCTTCGTACTTCTTTGGACGATCGATGATAATAATGTGTTTTCTGTTGGTGATGGAGTTGAGGACATCTTGACTTGATGCCTTGGTAGGGGTAGAAGTCGAAGACAGTGTAGTAGCATGAACCTGCATGGCCAAAGTCATCATGGGATATTTTTGGCAAAAGTTGATGGAGTTGATATGTGGGTGCCCTATCTTATGAATAGAGCCAAAAGATGGAGGGTATAGGTTTTCTCCATAATCTTTGCAAGGAAATGGGGTGGTTGACTTCTGGAGTACAAAAGTTTTATCAGACCATGTGGGGTTGAGATAAACTTGAATAGTCAATCCTTCTTTTGTCTGGTTATTGGTAGTGTCCCCCATGTGGTGTTTCAAGGATATGAAACTAGTCCCATCTCCACCTTCTATTCCTTTTTCCTTTGGATGTGATGTATCGGTTAACAAGGAGGAGTGAGCTAGTGCATTCCTTTTCTCCACAAGTTTTTCTAATATATCCATTGGAGAGATATTGCCATTTTTGGGTGGGTTTCTTTTACCAAAGTAGAAGGTAATTTTGCCTTTTCCTTTGTCAAGGTGAGCTCCAACTTTTCCAGTGGAAACTTCTTTCGTGACCGGAGGGTGGTGATTTTGTTCTTCTCACCATCTACCTCTTTTTCCTTTTTTTGATCGGTTGAACAGAGTTCCTCCACCATCCATTCTTTGTTGCCGATCAACGGAGAAAAAACATGTACCGACGTAGTCACTATATCTTCCAAAAAGACCGCTCCCGCTACTGATACTGATGTTTGCACACCTCTAGACATGTGATGATTGAACCTCAAAGCAAGTATACAATGAGATCCAATATCGTCTTTTCAAGTAATAAAATGGTAAGAACCAAGTATCGTATTCCACAGGGATATGTATCTTAAGTTGCAAGATCTCGAGATGAAAAACTAACTTCAGATGGCGAGTTTGAAGACTTTGTTTGAGTTGGTTAACAGTGATATGATTAACAAGATATATAAAGATAGAATGGGTGCAAGACTTAAAGTGAGGAGTAAACATAATTTCTGGAGGACAATGCTATAGGGATGCTATAGAATTAGTTCAGCAATAACAAGTTCCACCGTGTACTTTAAAGAGTATCCTTCTGGATATCTACCATTGCACTTTTGTTTAGCCTTCAATCAACATATGCCTATGCAAATGTCCAGACCAGTGTGAGTGTCAAATGGTTTCTTTAAAGTATATGGAAAAACAAATGCCTTTGTTTAAGAATCACCCTTCCGAGTTGATTCCCATATCATTCAAGTTGACATGTTCTTAGTGGCTCATTCCTGAGTCCACTACACTTTAACACTTTGACTAGTGATCAACCCGTCAAGAATCAATCAGTTTGAAAAACAAATATAGCAAGTTCCCTTGCTAGTAACTCTTCCAAATATACTTCCCGTATCATTCAAACTGACGTGCTTTTTCATGGCTTATTCCTAAGTCCATGGCACTTTCACACTTTAATAAGTGATCAATTCGTCAAGAAGTGCTTTTGGATTTATAAAACTTAAAATGACATAGTGGAACAATGTTATTGAAGAACAAAGTCCACTAGTTTTTGGTTTACAACCTCCCTTTTTGTCTCACACCCAAACTATAAAATTAGCTACTCATTACGTAATATAAATTGCAATAAAAGTAAATGACATAAATTAAAGACATAATGTAAATGAAGGTATATAAATGACAGAAATTAAATGACGGAAATGTAAAAAGCATAAAGTAAAGACAATAAGTAATAACGAAATATAAAGACAAGCAATGCTTAAGCGATGCTGCAGCAACTAATAATGAAGAACACAAATTATAAAACCTTTAAGACTTAATATTAAAACTTTATAGAGAGAGAGTCACAATATTAGATCTTCCATATGATGGAATACCCAAAAGAGATATGAAGAACAAGAGAACAACCCACCTATTTATACTAAACCAACAATGGCAAACTAGTAATAAAATGGAAACTTAAAATAATAAAAAGGACATAACAACTAAAGTTATAACCAAAGTTATACTCCAACAAAATGCACCTACTTTCAGCCAAAAAAAATCGATCTCTAGAATATCAAAAGGATTTGGAAGGGTTAAAAGTCAAGATTTCCATTTTCTTCAAAAAGTGTCCTTCAACCTTTATTTTCCAAACAGTCCCCAATGCTCCAGCATTTAACCTGACATTACAATAAACAAAAGATTTTAGGCCGTTTTATGCAAAATAGCAACAATTAGTTAAATACTACACTTAGCTCCATGAATGAGAAAAATATAAAATAAGATAAGAAAATGACTCAATTATTTGGAATAAAGAAAATTTAAATCATAAAAGAAAAGAAAAATACGCAATATGTATTGAAAACTCAATACATATCACAACCTCAAACTTAAAGTTTTGCTTGTCCTCAAGCAATAAAAATAAACTAAGAAAATGACTCAAAGATGAAAAGATTGCAAGATAATAGCAATAAGTGCGCACAATGTGTATATCACATACAATTCATAGCCTTTCATAAATCCAAAATGAGACCTTTATAACCTAGCTATGCGTATGGACCATATGCTAGCAAGACTCTTTGTCAACCATTTAACAAACTTCATTTAGGATCACTAGGACTTGTAGGGTCACTCTTTTTATGGCATATCTTTTCTCACCAAGCCTTTTCTCACATCAAAATTTACCAAAATGTTCAATTTTTAGCACTTTGTGCTCTTTTACCCCTATGGGGTATTTTTTTTAATTTTTGTGCACCTTTACCCCTATGGGGTATTTGTGGTGTTTTTGACATGTGAGATTTGTACACCTTTACCCCTATGGGGTATTTGTGGTGTTTTTGTCATATGAGAGCTTTGCTCTTTTGTATTGACGTGCTTTTCCCATTTTGGGTAACTTGTAATCCCCTCAACCTCAAACTTAGAAGTTGCCAATGTCCTTATTGTCTTCGAATGAATGCACAGAGTTGTGTTTAAAAGGGTTACAAGCGGCTAAAATGGTGTATGCAAAGAAAACCTAGATCATCCCCTAAATATGTGAAGTTTATGCAAGTCAATTTGTGTCCCAAAAAGAGTAATTCTAGTTCTAGCAAGAACACAATACTAGGTGAATGTCAAGCAACTATGGATTTATTAGGGCTATGTACGTAAAAGATATTAACACTCTACACATGCAATCTTGCAAATAAAATAAACCTAATAATGAAAAATGTATCCCATACTCAAAAACTGAAATGTAAAACATGGAGACTAAGGAAAACGAGTAAACCTGGCCTAGTCATGAGGAGTAGGGTTCGTGGTGCCATCTGCGGATGATGTTGCATGTTGCGGTACCAAGCTCTGGATTTTTTTAGTAAGGTGCTCTCCTTTTTCAGCTAATGGATCACTTGTTGACAACTTCTTGAGGAATGGTGGAATTTGTTGGAGCACATCAGTATGCTCCTCATCCTGAACGATCCTCACCAACTCATTTTGGTGTTTCTCTTTCCACTTATGCTTATATACTTCCCTTATCACTTTCTTCACTCCTTGATCACGACCAAGACTTCGATGGCACATATGGGGGAATATTTCATCCCATCATGATTTTTCCACACCACCTCACCAATAATAGAACTTGATTTTATGAAGCTTCCCGAGCCCTTGAATTGATCGTCACGACCCCTTTTCAAAACAACTTGAAGACCTTCTGCACAACTTTGCTGCAAGGGTACTCCAACATCTGCAATAACATGGTTATTCTTCACAGATTCAAAGCATGGGTTAATGACAATCTTGGCATTTTGTTGCACCTCTTCACTATTTTGAAGTGAAGAGGGGTTGCTCAAATGCTTAGATGCTTCTTCGGAACTCTCTATATCTTGACTATTTTCCAAAGTATTGACATCATCCTTATCCTTACCAATACTCTCAAATTTTTCAATCTCACTTGGTATAGTATTTTGGATTTGTCTATTACGCTCACTAATGATCTCTCCAACACAGGTCGTTATGTTAATAACAACTCCATTTATGTTCTGTAAGAAATCATTCATCAAAGTTTCAAGAGATTCAAAGTTTTCTGTTTGTTCTAAAGAAGGTGTAGGGGATAAATATGAGTTGTTAAAATCATCCCCTTGAAAACTTCCAGAAAAATCAACTTGTTACTCCCAAGATTGGTCAAAAGTATTTTAGTAATTGTTACTCCAATCTTGGTAGGGAGGTAATGGTGATGTGAAAGTGCCATGATCTTGACCATTTAAAAACAAATTAGGATGGTCCTCCCATGATTGATTGTAACCATTGAAGTGTGAGGTATCCCAATTACTATCTCCTATGAAATAATGAGATTCGGGGTTCGAAGAACAATTATACGAGAAATGATTTCCGCCACAATAGTCACAAAAAACAGTTTTATACGGACCAAACGAATGTCCCATGGAATCCATATTCACAGAAAGAAAAACTCAAAGATTTGTTACTCGGACATACATGGAGACGTATGACGAGCAACAAAGATGGTAGAAAAATTAGCTTAACAAAACTCAATCTCTAAACAACAATAGATTTACGCCTATCCCCGGCAACGGCGCCAAAAACTTGATACTGATGTTTGCACACCTCTAGACATGTGATAATTGAACCTCAAAGCAAGTATACAATGAGATCCAATATCGTCTTTTCAAGTAATAAAATGGTAAGAACCAAGTATCGTATTCCACAGGGATATGTATCTTAAGTTGCAAGATCTCGAGATGAAAAACTAACTTCAGATGGCGAGTTTGAAGACTTTGTTTGAGTTGGTTAACAGTGATATGATTAACAAGATATATAAAGATAGAATGGGTGCAAGACTTAAAGTGAGGAGTAAACACAATTTCTGGAGGACAGTGCTATAGGGATGCTATAGAATTAGTTCAGCAACAACAAGTTCCACCATGTACTTTAAAGAGTATCCTTCCGGATATCTACCATTGCACTTTTGTTTAGCCTTCAATCAACATATGCCTATGCAAATGTCTGGACTAGTGTGAGTGTCAAATGGTTTCTTTAAAGTATATGGAAAAACAAATGCCTTTGTTTAAGAATCACCCTTCCGAGTTGATTCCCATATCATTCAAGTTGACGTGTTCTTAGTGGCTCATTCCTGAGTCCACTACACTTTAACACTTTGACTAGTGATCAACCCGTCAAGAATCAATCAGTTTGAAAAACAAAGATAGCAAGTTCCCTTGCTAGTAACTCTTCCAAGTATACTTCCCGTATCATTCAAACCGACGTGCTTTTTCATGGCTTATTCCTAAGTCCATGGCACTTTCACACTTTAATAAGTGATCAATTCGTCAAGAAGTGCTTTTGGATTTATAAAACTTAAAATGACATAGTGGAACAATGTTATTGAAGAACAAAGTCCACTAGTTTTTGGTTTACAACCTCCCTTTTTGTCTCACACCCAAACTATAAAATTAGCTACTCATTACGTAATATAAATTGCAATAAAAGTAAATGACATAAATTAAAGACATAATGTAAATGACGGTATATAAATGACAGAAATAAAATGACGGAAATGTAAATGACGGAAATGTAAAAAGCATAAAGTAAAGACAATAAGTAATAACGAAATATAAAGACAAGCAATGCTTAAGCGATGCTGCAGCAACTAATAATGAAGAACACAAATTATAAAACCTTTAAGACTTAATATTAAAACTTTATAGAGAGAGAGTCACAATATTAGATCTTCCATATGATGGAATACCCAAAAGAGATATGAAGAACAAGAGAACAACCCACCTATTTATACTAAACCAACAATGGCAAACTAGTAATAAAATGGAAACTTAAAATAATAAAAAGGACATAACAACTAAAGTTATAACCAAAGTTATACTCCAACAAAATGCACCTACTTTCAGCCAAAAAAAATCGATCTCTAGAATATCAAAAAGATTTGGAAGGGTTAAAAGTCAAGATTTCCATTTTCTTCAAAAAGTGTCCTTCAACCTTTATTTTCCAAACAGTCCCCAATGCTCCAGCATTTAACCTGACATTACAATAAACAAAAGATTTTAGGCCGTTTTACGCAAAATAGCAACAATTAGTTAAATACTACACTTAGCTCCATGAATGAGAAAAATATAAAATAAGATAAGAAAATGACTCAATTATTTGGGATAAAGAAAATTTAAATCCTAAAAGAAAAGAAACATACGCAATATGTATTGAAAACTCAATACATATCAGCTACTAAGGTCGTCTACTCATTCCCGACGAATCTCACCGTTAGATTGACCTGTTATACATGTCATTTTAAGAAAAAGTGTTAGGCTAAAGTCTAGTGAGATCAAACATTTGTAATTAGGAATAAGCAATAAATAGTGTAAATAAAAGAAATGAATTTATAAAGATAATGATATTATTCGTTACCATAAACAAACACCTATTGGGTTAACGGGGGAGACCCACTTACTAACACAAATGACGGAACACAAAAATAAGCCACTTGACATGTTAGTAAAACCAATACACATAGAAAGTACACGCAAGGGATGTCAGGCTCGGTGGCTTTAAACTTCACCCACGGAAAGTCAACTTCAACCGCGAAAGGTCCTTACGTTGAGATCCTCATCCAATATCGTAATACTTAGCACATAGGACTTATAGCCCAATCTGACGCCTAAACGTGCCTCAACGTGGAAAACTAACATTCCAACGTTGGACCAATTATTACCACAATTATGGGGTCATGACTCCCAATGCAACCAAGTAAGCCACATAAAGTCAATAAAGCTAACCAGTAATTTCAACAAATAAACAAATCGACCAAGACATTGTCGAGTGATAGCTTCTACTTAACTACTCACATAATTTTTCTAAGAGGTTCCAAGTTACTATTTAGATCATACATCCATACAACAAGTCCAATACTTAGATTTTCATCCATTCGGTTCGCTTTAATATTTCAAAACCCTAGTTTTGCATCTCAAGTATTTAGATCAAAGTTGAAGTAAAACAAGTTCCCATGTACAAACTTATCAGCAGTTCAACATAAAAGTTTATTAACCCAATAGTCATCCTTTTTACCACAAAACCCTAAAATCTCCAAAAGTTAGGTTTAAGTACAAAGTCTATGCAAGAAAACAAATAATGATGAAAAGATTTAGTTGGTGAAACCCATATTTTAACATGTATAAAGCTTTATAAGAGGAATGAACTCACCTTAGTGGCTTTTAAATGAAAAGGCCAAACCCTAGGATGGAGATGGTGAGTGATGGAAGCTTGAACACACTAGGACTTCCTTCTTAACAACATAGAACCACATTTCAAGATCTCAACAACTAAAAGGTTGGAATTAAATAAGGAGAGATGAGTTTGGGGAAGAATACTTACTAAAAAACGCAGAGAAAATCGGTTGGAAGAGGTTCTAAAATAAGATAAACTGACCTAAAATCACGGCCATCAGATTTATACTCCATCCCCTTACCGACGACTATGACCTGGCGACATTTCCCTGGTCATAGTCGCGGGGCAATGTCGCACTCTCTTACCCGCGTACTGACTTTGTCCAGTGAGCACCCTGCTGATGGCGACTTTGACGTGCGACTATGCCCTGGTGGCATAGTCGCCCATGGCTCCCAAGACGCGATTTTGACCCGAGACAATCTGATTCTTCGACGAGGAACACAAGATCAGATCCGCATAACAATTTCCAAGTAACTTTACATTATTACAAGGTCATTAACATCCTAATGAACTTTATCATAGTGAGGGTCTACCCGAAATTATAGGTGTTACAGAGGAACCCTCCCGTGAAGCACCAAGGCACTGGATGAAGAACCCATTTAAGGTCCGTAGGGTGGATTCCATCCATCTCCGGTGGTAAGTCTAACTTGTAGGCTTGGAGTCTAATACGCTCAAGGATGGTAAACGGTCCAAGGAAACGGGGACTTAACTTCCCTTGCTTTCCAAACCGGATCAAGCCTTTCCAAGGGGACACCTTCAACATTACGCGGCCCCCCACTTGAAACTCCACGGGTCGTCTCTTTTTATCGGCATAGCTCTTTTGTCGATCTTCCGCCGCCTTCATACGCTCTCGGATAGCTTTGACCTTATCGGCCGTCTCTTGCACAATTTCTAGGCTGGCAAATTGCTTTTCACCCGCTTACAACCAACATACGTGGTTCTAAATTTCCTCCCATATAAGGCTTCGAAAGGTGCCATTCCAACGCTAGAGTGGTAACTGTTATTATACGCGAACTCCACTAATGGTAAGTGGGTATCCCAATTACCGCTAAAGTCGATCACATATGACCTAAGCATGTCCTTCAAAGTTTGAATCGTCCTCTCGCTCTGTTCGTCCGTCTGTGGGCGGTATGTCGTGCTCAAATTCACCCGCGTACCCAACTCTTGATGCAAGGCTCCCCAAAATCTTGATGTAAACCGACTATCACGATCAGAGACTATGGACAAAGGTATACCATATCTGGAGACCAATTCATCTATATATAGCTTTGCGAACTTATCCATTGGCAAAGTCTCCCGTATTGCCAAAAAATGAGCACTCTTCATCAAACGATCGACGATCACCCAAATGGTGTCGTTGCCCCTCAAATTTTTGGTAGTTTGGTCACGAAGTCCATGGTAATCTTGTATAGGGGTGTTCATCAATTGACATCCAATGGATGTGAGGGGAATCGAACTAATCTAATCATCCATTGGATGTTGGATTTTCCCAACTGAACCGATCCAATCATCCATTGGATGTTGGATTTTTCCAATCCAATGGATGATTGGATCGGTTCGGTTCCATCCACTGGATGTTCTTATTGGATATCCATTGGATCAGATTGGATATCCATTGTATCGGATTGGATCCATCCTACATCCAATGTATGATCAGATCGGATCCATTCAACGTGTTAATTTAATGCAATGTTCTAATTAATTACTTTTAGTTTGTATTAAAACCAACATAAGTGAGACTAAAAATTCAAAAACCAACACAAAACAAATTTAGATTTAAGCAAATTGCAAAAAAAATAACTGGATGATAGTTGGATGGTAATCGGATGGTTAATTGGATAGGTAATTGGATGTTGGTCGGTTCGGTTCGGTCGGTTTTGGTCGGTTCTGGACTGCCATCCAAGAACCGACCGATCCAAATTGGATGTTGAGATTTTCAATCTGATCCGATCCAATTATAATTGGATATCCAATTATGCTCGGTCAGTTCTAATTGGATCGTTCGGTTCCTATTGGATCGGTTGAATTTCTGCACACCCATTATTGTCCCATTTACATTCGAGTATCTCCAACGATTGTAAACTTCCATAAGGTCGGTGGTGTTTGGCCTTCACTTGTGAACAAGTTGTTAATCCATACTTTCTCAGTTATTTGATAATGACCCTTTTCTATACCTAGTGAAAACTACGTTTAATATTATGTATTAGTGTTTCATCATCAGCGGTCATGCTAAGTCTGTTTTGTAACACCCCGAATTTCGAAAAGCATCATTTCAAGTTAATACTGAAAACAATGGCTTTAAAGGGAAAAAAATAAGATATATGATTTTGGACTTGAATCCTAGATTTTATAGTCTAAATGGATGAAGGATTCAATTACGAGTCCAACGGTTCTTTCCGGAGCAAAATCGGAGCTATAACGAAGAAGTTATGGCCAAAACAGTGAGTCAAACGTTCATTATGGTTTATGTAATCACTTTGGCTCTCGTATTTTTAGTCAAACGTTCATTATGCCTTTTGGGCCTTGGTTTGCACTCAAATGAGTCTTTGGAACATTTGTTCAGTTTTGGTAGCTCGTTAAGGAGCCTTGGACGTATGGTGTACTTAGTTGCATCTTAATTGAGAGTTACATGTTTTGAATGCGTTAGTTCATTCTTTTGAGTCATGTAACATTTTAGACTATAATGCATTGGATCCATAGGCATATGAGTCAGTCGGTTGGTTTAGTGGGTACTTTATCCCCGTTTTGGGACTGGATGTTGTTATGGCTAGCGGGAGGACTCGAGGTAGATATCGTGGGTGGTTGAACTCGATGTCCGTCTGTAATCCAGTCTGGTTACTCATCGTGGAATTTAGTGTCCGCGTTGGAATTCTAGTGAGTGGTCCCCAAGTCATGTTGTTGTTATGTAAGCTTGTGGTGGTGCTCTGTAGAGCCGTATACGGAGCTAAGTCTTGCGGTGGTAGCTCAGATGAGACGGATACGGGGACTTGTGGCTTTGGTTGTGACACTCATTAGAGGTCGAATAGACACTAGGATCAGTGGTGTCTTGTGGTGGTAGCTCAGAGGAGCCGGATACGGGGAACCATGGTCTTATGTGCAGCTCGAGAACAATGATAAGTGGCTTAACTTTGTGTGCCCGCCACTTTCGATGGAATTCGGGTATCCCCCGTCACCGAAAGGTGTTGTTTTTGGGTATTGAGTTTTATTATCCAAGTTTTCGGTGGCGTCTTGTGTAAATGGATATTATCCTTGATTTATGGGTTGGGTATTATGCCCCACCCGTGTTTTGGGTGTTTCGGGATGTAAAGTTTTAACCGCATTTTTATAAATGGAGAGTCCGATTTCTATTCACGTTTTGAGTAAGTGTTGGATTGCATTACTTCAGGAAATAACGTTTGGCGTTGAGGCGTCCATTTATAATCATGATTTAAAGTTGCATTATTTCTGTTTAATGGTTTTTATAATCATGATGAAAACTCTTGAACTCAATAGGCGTTAGCCTAACCCTTTTAATTTGTCGGCATGTGCAACAGGGTCCGGTTGGGAATTAGTGCTAGTGACACTGTGAAGCGATGAGTGCTAGTTGTGTGCTCGAAGAGGTGTTTAGCTTGATGAAGTCTTCCGCATTTATATTTGGAGACAACGATTATTTTGGGTTATAGTAACGCTTGACCTTAGTTAGTCTTTATATAAGACTTTAAAGTTTGTTGATGATTCAATTTAGAAATTGTATTTCAATTATGGAATATTAGTATGAGATTTTATTACCCTTTAAGGTATTTTTGAAGGTTTTATTTTAGTCGCTCTTTCCAAAATTTTGAGAGTGTTACAAGTTGGTATCAGAGCTTAAGTTTGAGAGAATTAGGTATTGACTTTGGATGCCTAGACTCAAACTAGCGTAATTTTAAGTAATTGAATGTGAGACTGCACAATTAGGCACTTTAAGATTGGATGATTCGAGGTGGTTGGAGTCACTAGGAACGGGAATCACGCCGAAAATGGCAAGGATGACCATGTACAGTACGTTCATAATAGCACCTGGCCAGTGTTATGGTGAATTTACGAGTTACATGTGCATGCTTGAACTGCCTTGGTACGATAACCGTTGGGGTAGTGAAGCGATTTCTATATGGGTGGCCATTAGAAGGAACTGATGATTTTAGTATTCGTTACTTGGTGTAACGGTAAACATGGTGATTGTATTAAGTGGACAGTTCTGAGTTGGATTGATTGGTTGGATTAGAACCATAGACTTTTTGAAACTAATGATATTTCGAGGAGAATTATGAGGTGAACCTATGAACTCTCTGATCTTCGCTTTAAGATGTTGAGCATCTGGATGATGATAGTGTAACTAAGAATCGAGGAGCGTGGGTTCAAAGTGTTGAGTGCCGATCAAATTCGTGCATAAAATGTATTTCTGAAATAAATTACATGACTTATTTCTCATGTTTCTAAATCGTCATGTGAGTTATATTACAATCTTGGAGCAATGCTTTAGCAATGTTTTAGCACACATAAGGTTTTGGATAATGATTTCGTGCATGTGCAAAATTGTTTTATGACATGAGGTTTCAAAACTTTGTTGAAGATTTTCTTTACTCATATTATTGTCCAACGTTATTTTGGGTTTTGCGATATGCGTATTTTGTTGATTGTTTGGGGACTTGGATAAGTCGACGTTAACATTGGATCTCCTCCACGTATGTTAAGGTTTTGGACGAAAGTTATCTCCCATTATTTTGGTGTTTGAATTTTATTGAGAATTTTAATTCATTCGATTTTGTGGATTTAATGAGATAGCTTTAATGGCGTCAAGTGGTATCGTTTTCCTTGAGCTTTGTGTGAGTTGCATATAACATGGATACATGTCCATTTGGAACTTCCATCTTAGTGTTTTAGCTAACACTTTAGCCCAATGAGAGCATATTATTATTTGTCTTTGAACTTGAAACCGACATAAAATTATTTTATGTTTTAAACAAAGTGCATGCACATGTCACCTTACTCGTTTTGCGGAATAGCTGCCGCATGCAACCATCTCTATTTCTATTTCTAGTGCAACCATCTTAGTGATTCTTAAGTTTGTTTAGATTAGGTTTTACTTAATCTTATTATGCAACAAACTTGTAAATTGTGTTTTGATTTATAAATAAACAATTTATTAAACTTTAAAATTATGTGTTTGTATTCAACCCCCTTCTACAAACTTGTTAAGCACCTTCGGGACCAACACAAGTCACACACCGCTCCACATAATGTGCTACATCCAATTTCATAACCGGTCACCAATAGTGTAACTTAAAATCCCTATACATGTTTGTGCTTCCTGGGTGGATAGAGTATTTGGATTTATGCGCGTCCTCCAAGAGCAATTCCCGGTTTCCCCTAATCTTTGGCACCCAAACGCGTCCATTGAAACATTTGATCCCCCGGCTATCCTCGGTTAAAAGTAATCGTTGCTTGGCCATCACTTCATCCTTGAGATTCTCTTCCTTCAAGGCTTCGGTTTGCGACGCTTTAATCCTCTCCATGAGACTTGATACTAATTCGATTCTTGTAAGCTTGGCTTGAAGCCTCCCACTATATTCCTTCCGACTCAAGGCATCGACCACCACATTTGCTTTACCCGGGTGGTAAAGTAGTTCACAATCGTAATCCTTGAGTAGTTCTAACCATCTTCTTTGCCTCATGTTAAGCTCATTCTGATCAAAAACGTACTTCAAGCTCTTATGGTCCGTGTACAAGGTACACTTCGTGCTATAGAGATAATGTCGCCACAACTTCAATGTGAACACTACCGCCGCTAACTCTAAGTCATGAGTGGGGTAATTCTTCTCGTGCACCTTTGACTGCCTTGACGCGTAGGCAATTACCCTTCCCCTTTGCATGACCATGCACCCAAGTCCCATCTTGGACGCATCACTATAAACTACAAAATCCTCTGATCCTTCCTGCAAGGATAAGATCGGGTGTAACACCCGTAATTTTTGGTAAGAAAAGGTCACCCGGACGTTTTTGCAACTTGTAGATGGTGGGATTTATGTTGGGAAAACATTAATTTAAGTCTCTAAGAGTTTCGGGAGTGTCGGCATGGAAAAAGTCGAGTTTCGGGGCTTGGTACGGGTCCGACTATAATAACCGGCGACTATGACATTGTCATAGTCGCACTAGCAAAGTAGCAACCAAGTGGCAGCCTTCTGGACCATTTGAGCGACTATGACATGCGACAATGACATGTCAAAGTCGCATGCCATTGTAGCACACTGGTACCAGACTAGTTAAAAGTCGGATTTTCAGCCCCATTCTTCATTTCTTCATAACTCTCTCATTTCAACTTCGTTTTTGGCGATTCAAGTTGCTAAGGTTTTGTTTTTGAGATATTTTCAAGTTTAGATTGTTAGTTTTAGGAATATCCAAGAATATTTGGTGGTGTATTGGAAACAAAGGTCAAGAGCTCATCATCATCACCACCATTTTCAAGAAATTTGGGGTTTTCTAGGTTTTCACCAAAACCTAAGTGGTGAGTTGATCCTACTAGTTTGTATACTTTATTATGAGTCATAAATTATCTATTGATGACTTCCTAGTGTTTATGTTTATCAAATTTCGGTTTGGAAGATTTTGAGAAAAGTTAGGTCAAATTAGGGGTTTTGGCCAAAATGGAGATTTTGATATAAGATGTTTGGGGAATGATTCTAAGTGCTAGAATATGTGTATTGATTGTTGGAAACTTATGGATCTAGGTTTATGGAGGATTTGGCTTGAGGATTCAAATTTCTTCAAAGGAGCTCAAGTTGATTTGTGAAAACGTTGTATATGCCAAAATGTTCATTTTAAAGTGTTTTGTGTTTTACATGAAATTGTTAACTGCTGATCACTTGATAAGTTTTGGTTATTTGGAAGTGTTTAACTTTATAAACTCATAAAACACCCACATTTGGGACTTTTGGGCATTTTGTAAATAAATCATAAACGGAAGTGTGCTATTAACTTATTGCATGCATGAAGATTATTTGTTAAAATGCATTTTTGTGTTGATCGGAAATATGCATAATTTGTGTTATTGGAGGTTTGAAAACATCATCGGATGAGTCATTCGGTTTTGTTCATTTCCGACCTTGTAAACATTTTGGAAAACTTCAAAACTTTGGTTTGGGGAAAAGATGCATTTTTAAGTATTTCAAGGAGTAAATTCCAAGCAATTGAGCACGTGTCTATGGTATAACCTTGTTTGGGAAATGATCTACCTTATTCTAAGTTGTGTTGGAATTGGTCGTGAACTTTGGAGCACGTGTTTTCATAAATGTTGGTTGAGTGCGTTTTATTGCATTTTATTTCCTTTGTCAATGAGTCATTTGGTTATGTGAGCTTGTGGCCTGATATTTTATTTTGATTGGGTTTTAGGACATTTGTCCAGTTTTGATAGCTCGACTTAGAGCTTTGGTTGCGATATTGGATGAGGGACTCAACGTAAGGACCATTTATGGTTAAAGTTGATATCCTGTGGATGTACGTTTAAAGCCACCGAGCATGACATCCCTTGCGCTAGGAATCATTATGTCCAATGATGGAACACTAGTTTTCCACATTGAGGCACGTTTAGGCATCGGATTGGGCTGTAAGTCCTACGTGCTAGTACACGATATTGGATGAGGAACTCAACGTAAGGACCTTTCGCGGTTGAAGTTGACATTCCGTGGGAGTAAGTTTAAAGCCACCAAGCCTGACATCCCTTGTGTGTGCTTGTTTATATGACTAGTTTTAACAACATAAAATGGGGCTTACTTTGTCTACCGTCACATTTTATGGAATCGGGTCTCCCCCGTTACTGAAAAGTGTTGTTTTGGGTATTGTGTTTAGTATCCATGTTTTCAGTGACGTTTTACATTTACAGATATGATTTATGGGTTAAGTATTACGCCCACCTGTGTTTGGGTGTTTCGGGATGTAAAGTTTTATCCGCTTTTCATAACTTGGGAGTTTGATTTCTATTCTCATTTGGAGTGAGTTTTGGGTTGAACTTAATTTACGAAAGAACGTTTTAAACTTGGGATCTTCGCCCTTAAAATAGTTTGGATCGGAAAACGTTCATATTGGAGTTTCTTTCGCCTAAATTGCATATTATTGGGAAACGTGTCATTTTCATATTTGAAGCATATCACTTTGAAAGATTATGATTTAAATTGCATTCTTCCTTTTTAACGATATTTGTAACACCCCGACTTTCGAAAGGTATCATTTCAAGTTAATACCGAAACCAATATATTAGGGAAAAATAAGATAAAGGATTTTGGACTTGAATCCTAAATTTTATAGTCTTGGTAGATGAAGGATTCAATTACGAGCCCAACGGTTCTTTCCGAAGCAAAATCGGAGCTAAAACGAAGAAGTTATGACCAAAACGGTGCTCGGGCGACAGTGCTCCGCTCAGATGGACCCGCGCGGCCACCCACGAGGAGCCTCTGGGTGCACAAAAACGGGAAAAATTGGCCCCAAACCCCATTTTTCACCCTAACCTCAAATCATTCCCCCATTTCTCTCCCAAACCGACCCCCAAACCCCAAAATCAAACCCCAACTCATTTTTGGATGTCCTTCTCCTAAAATCAAGTGATCCTTCTTCATCTAGCAAGCTTGGAGGTTAGAATCATAATCTCTCATCTTCATCTTCTTCATCAAGATATCTAGGGTTTCATCCACCCTTGTTCTCCCTTTTGTAGATTTGGAATTTGTGGTGTATTTGGTAACCTAGAGGTGTGTTGGTGGTGGATTCAAACTATTGGTTAAGGTAAGCTTCTAATTCTTCATCTTTGGAAATTAGGGTTTTTGGGTATAGATGAGATCTTCATGTAAAGTGTTGGGGAACAATTCTATTCGGTTGAATAAGTAAATTTATGGTTGAAATTTGTGGATCTAGGTTTTGGAAGAATTTTGCTCATGGATTCAGATTTCTTCAAGAAAGCTCAAGTTGGGGTAAAATCTAGATTTAGCCTAAATCTAGCAAGGTGAGTTCAAGTTGATTTGTGAAAATGGTGTACTTGCCAAAATTTTTAATTTAAAGTGTTTGTGTTTTACATTAAATTGTTAACTGCTGATAAGTTTTGGTTATTGGGTTATATTTAACTTTATGAACTTATGTAACACACATCTTTGTGATTTTTGGGCATTTTGATACATAAATTATTTTGATATATTTCTTTGACGATGTAATATATAAATGGGGGTCATTTCATGTAATTGTCCATTTGGTGCATACGATTTTATAAACCGTTGAAAAATGCATATCATTGAACTATGGATCGTTTTGGCAACACGAAGAGAAAGAGTTCATTTGGAAAACATTTTGTTTCAACCAATGATAAGTTTTGGGTTAATTACCTTTTTGGTCATGGTGTTTGCATAATTGTTGGTCAAACGTATTTCGATGTCTCTACTGGCTTTCTTTAGGTATTTACGTAAATTGTTGGGCCTTTGGCTCGGTTTTGACTAAATTGAGTCTTGAGGACGTTTGTCTGGATTAATAACCGTTGTGGGGTTTTGAGTATGATGGCACATATTTCGTGTCATTGGAGAGTTACATGTTTTGGGAGCTTTGGTCTTTCAATTGGAGTCATGTAACATTAGACAGTGTTGTAATGGATCCATAGACACGTAAGTATGTCTGTTTTGTAAGGCCTAAGATTTTGGTTACATTTAGAGACCGCTTGGGATTGCTAGCGAGTAGGAAATAGGTGGCTCGAGCCGCTGAGTTGAAACTCGTCTAGATTGGATAGGCATCCATATCCGTAAGACCTTGGGGTAGAACTCGACAGAGTATGGCAAGAGGCAACAAACGGTTTGAGGATTGTGATGTCTGGTATGGCATGGGAACTAGGACCGGGATATGTGGTGAAATCCAATAACATCACGGGTGGCCCCATTCACGTGTTCTTGCCACCCAAGATGGAAACTTTTAGATGACGTGCGAGGAAGTTGTATGGGCGGCCTACTTGCGTTTTCCTCTATTCTCAATGTATATGGGGTCTCTCCGTCGTAGATCTGTGGTATTTTTAAATGTTAATGTCGTATTTTACCAACTTTGGTTTGTGTGGTCGACGATAAATGATGGCCTTAATATTGGGTTTTCCCCACGTATATTAAGGTTTGAATGGAATGTGTCATTTCCACGTTTCGGTATTTGATTTCGTCCATTTTATGGTCGTGTGAGTTTTGGGTCTAATGTTCGTGTTCACGGCAATATTTATTGATATATATTTTCATCTATGGTTTATGAGTTGTGTATCATGTTTCACCCGTGTTGGGTATTTCGAGGTATAATATTTTTACCCACGTTTTATAAAATTGGGAGTCCTCTCTCTCTATTCTCATTTTGAGCAAGTTTTGGGTTAAATCTAAGTTTACGAAAGAACGTTTTATATTGGGATCTTAGTCTGTAAAACAGTTTGGTTTAGTTAACGATTAACTTGGTGTCTCTTTCGTTTAAAATGCATATTTATTGGTAAACGAGTCGTTTTCATAAGCGGAGCATATCATTTTGAAAGATTATGATTTTAATGGCATTCTTCTTTCTTTAAACGATTCATTTATATATGTTGAAAACTCTTGAGCTCATTAGTCGTTAAGCCTAACCTTTTTATTTGTCGGCATGTGCATCAGGTTCCAGTTGGGGGTTTGGATTCTAGCAGTTCTATGAAAAGTTGAGGCTTAGCTTTGCTCAAGGGTAAGTAGTTGGTGAAGTCTTCCGCAGTTGGAGGTAGCGACAGTTTTTGGGTTTTTCAGTGGCACCCGTCCTTATTATTGACCGTATGTATAGAATGAAATGTGTGGATTGAGGATAAATCTTAATTCGTGATTGTAGATGAATCGATTATCGGTGTATTTAGAAAATTTTAATTTAGTTGCTATTTCCAGACTTGAGGGTGTTACAATATATTTATTTTGCTGAAAACTCTTGAACTCACTAGGCGTTAGCCTAACCTTTTTATTTGTCGGCATGTGCAACAGGATTCGTTGGGAATAGTTCTAGTGACACCGTGAAGAGAGGAGTGCTAGTTGCGTGCTCGGGGAGTGATTAGTTTGTTGAAGTCTTCCGCCTTTGTTTTGGGAAGAGCAACTCGTGTTTAGGGTTAAGTAACACCCGACTTCGGTTTTGTACTTGTGTATTATTGGAGTTTATATTTGTTGAGGTTAGTTATAGAATTTTTAACTTGAGGTATTTTGGATTTCGAATTGTAGGAGGAAGTTTTGTTCTTTATGTTGACTTTATATCGAAATTTTAATTTAGTTGCTCTTACCAAATTTGAGGGTGTTACATCGGGGCCTCGCATAACTTCCTTTGGAATGTCCGGAAAGCCTTTTCTTGCACCTCGGTCCACACGAACTTTACATTATTCTTGGTCAATGTCGTCAACGAAGAAGCAATCTTGGAGAAATCATGTATAAACCTTCGGTAATAACCCGCCAAGCCCAAAAAGCTTCGGATCTCGGATGGGCTTTTAGGAGGTTCCCAATTTATCACAACTTCTATTTTCTCCGGATCCACCTTCACTCCGTCTTTCGTGACCTCGTGCCCTAAAAACTGCACTTCCTTCAACCAAAACTCACACTTGGAAAAAATTTCATAAAGCTTTTCCTTCCTCAAGACCTCCAAAACATCACGAGCACCGTCATCAATGAACACGATGACCTACTTATCGAGGAAAGGTCGACACATGCGATTCATTAAATCCATGAACACCGTCGGGGCGTTCGTCAAGCCAAAGGGCATCACCAAGAATTCATAGTGACCGTAGTGTGTCCTAAATGCGGTCTTCGGAATATCATCCTCCTTGACCTTCACTTGATGATAAACCGAACGTAGATCAATCTTCGAAAAACATCTCGCTCCTTGAAGTTGGTCGAACAAGTCATCGATCCTAGTGAGTGGGTATTTATTCTTCACGGTAACCTTATTCAATTCCCTATAATCGATGCACATCCACATGGTGCCATCTTTCTTCTTCACAAATAAGACCGGTGCTCCCCAAGGCGACGAACTCGGTCTCACGAACCCCTTCTCAATAAGGTCTTGTAGTTGTCCCATCATCTCCTTCATCTCTGACGGAGCCAAGTGATACGGAGCTCTGGCTATCGGGGTCGCTCCCGGTGCTAGATCAATCTTGAACTCCACCTGACGATCGGGTGGCAATCCCGACAAATCATCCGGAAATACGTCGGGAAATTCTTTCACCACTTCCACGTCTTTGATCAATTTCTTCTCGAGTTTGGCGTTGATAACGTACGCCAAAAAGGACGATCATCCTTTCAATAAACACTTTCATGCCTTCACCATGCTGATGATTGCTACTTCGCCTTTCCGCCTCTCACCGTACACGGTCACCGACTCAGCATCCGAAATCGGAATTCGGATCAACTTCTTCGCACAAAGGATTTCAGCATTCGTTAACCAGTCCATCCCGATGACAACGTCAAATCCTCTGATGACCATCGGCATTAGGTCAACCGAGAATTCTCTCCCTTCGATAGCAAGCTTGCAACCTTTAAGAACGTCTTGAACCACTACTTGATCGCCGTCCGCTAGTTCTACCACTAACGCATCCTCTAAACGAGTAGTGGGTACCGAGTTTAGGAGAAACGTACCCGACACTACATCTGTTGAAGCCTTCGCTTCCTTGGTAGTCATCTGGAATGCTTTCCCCATTGCTTTTGGAGTATCCACCTTCTTTCCTCCGCTAAACCCCATCTTCGCCTTCGGGCATTCACTCCTAATGTGGCCCGACTCCTTGCATCCAAAGCAAATTTGTTCTTTGATCGGACAATCTCGGAAATTGTGGTCGAGCTTGCCACATTTAAAGCATGGCTCGGACCCCGAGTTGCACCGGTGTGCTTGCTTCGACACCTTGAGCACCACGGTATATCCCACCTAGGGTCGGTTCCCTTCTGGTTGTTTTTGAATGATCTCAGACTTTTGGAGGGCATGGAACTCCCTTCCCATCTTCTTTTCTCAAAACCCCTGCTTCTCTCTACCTTGTTCGACTCGTAATCTACCAACTGTGCTTCCTCGATTGCCTCTCGAAGAGTAGAGGCCTTGGACACTCGCACCAAATTCCTCATTTTAGACGGCAAACCCTTGGTGTAGGCCTTGATCTTTTCCCTTTCATTCGAGACCAGATTTCCCACCAATCCTAACTTGTCCATGAATTTACAATTGTATTCCTTCAACGACAAGTTCCCCTTTTTCAGATTCCGGAAGTCTTCCTCTATTCGGTCCATGGCCCGCTCGTTGCAAAACTCTTCCATCAGCTTCTTCTTAAAGGTTGACCAACTCAGTTTGGTCAATATTGTGGCCTCTACCGAAGAGGAGTAAACATTCCACCACGTTAGGGTCTCCCCCTTCAACATCTGAGAACCAAATGTTGCCTTTTGACCTTCTCCACACTCGCTTGACCTGATGGTCTGCTCCATCTCTCGAATCCAATTCATACACACTTAGATCGTCTGTGCCTTTGAACTTCGGTGTTCGGCATCCGAGGAATGCCTTGAAAGTGCAAGTCTTAGACACTTGCCTTACTTCTGGGGTTGGGGTCTCATTGGTAGGAATTTTGGGTTCTGTGAGTCTCTGATTCAAGATTCTAATTGCAATTTAATCAACAAAACAAGATTATTTTAACTACCTGTTCAATTCAATTCTCAAATCCAAAGATTACAATTCAGTTTCTCTCTTTCTCTCTCTACAACTTCTCTTTCTCTCTCTACAACTCTCTCAGGATGCGTATATAAAACTTCTAGTCATCTATCTATTAACCAAAAACAAACTATGTATACCTAACAACTAAAACAAGGAAACAAAACAATACAAATTGACTTTGACAATTATTACACTTTGACTTTGACTTTCACTGAGAGTTGACTTTCCAGCTTTGACTTCTTGTACTTTGACCTCTAGTTTTCATGATCTTGTATCCAACATATTTCTGCGCTAACAATCACCCCCTTTGGATTCAAGATCATCTTCAAAAAGATTTAGCAAAGCAATCTCCCCTTTCAGTTCAATCTGGACAATCTCTGACTATATTCTTCCAAGTTTGTCTTCTACAAACGATCTTCAATAATCTCTCCAAAAACTATCATAGAAACTCTTTCAGACTTTGGAAATAAATCATCTTCAGATTTAGCTCAGACATCATTAACAAAATAATCTTCAAAGAAAATTTCTGAAAATTCAGCACATCTTCAGAAAACTTCAACTTTGCTTGTACAAACTTTCAAACTTTGAACTTTATCTTCTTCAACTCTTTAACTTTGAGATTTCTGAATATGACATTTCTTTAATTCATCTCCCCCGTTTTGATGAATAGAGCATCGATAACATCAAAACTTTTTACCAAGAAATGTCTTTGACCATTCTGATCTATCCAAGAGCCACTGATTCATTGATCCGAAACCATGTATTTATCTAGATCTTTTCAAATCCAAACAAAATATTCGTGTAACACCTGAATCAACAAATGAATTAGTTAACATGTCTGTCAGTAACACGAAGTTACTGTGTGTAACGGATACACATAGTAAAGGAGCTTTTGTTATGTGCACTCCCCCAGGGCTTCCATCCAATCATCGAAACACCACAAAGGCAATTTCTATGAATGTTATGACAAGAAAACAAATTCCTTGTGTGTTCGTGCAAGTGATAGAAAGAATTAAGCATTTGATGATTGCTTTTATAAGGCTCAAAATTGTGTAAACCACTAAGACAACAGTAGATAAACACAGACTCAATGTGCATGATTGAAGTGCGAAGGTGGGGCAGACTTCCTTCTGTTTCAATATCCAAATTTTCCAAATGAAAATCAGATAGATAATGTGTTGCATCCCTAGAAAAATATGAAACATTTTCTTTTTAATAAGAAAATGAGTGGCTGGTGGGGTTTTTGCCAAGAGTTGGCATGGGCTATTTGCCTATTTCAATAATGTTCACCAAGAATTGTGAAACATTAGTAATGTGGCTGCCCGACTCAGAAAGTAGTTGGTGCAGAGTCTGATATTCTTTTACTCTTATCTCACATCCTCTTTCTTTTTGTCATTAAGCTCACATCTAACCAATCTCTCTTTTCCATTTTACCTCAACACACAACCCACACTCATTTCTTTTTGACTCCTCACATTCAATCACTAAGGATTAACTTCTTGGGAAGGAAACACTGGTAATTGTGAATCCATAGAAGTTCATTGAAGTCCTAGCATAAAGAATCCGTAGTTTCCTATAAATCATATGTTGCTCAAAAATGGTTTAACTTTATCAGTTAAAGCGCAAATACAAGTCAGATGTTTGTATGCTCAGAATATAATCATGAAGATATGATCATTTTAAACATTGAAGATATTTCAAACAAGTAAATTGAATGAATAAACATGAATGCAAGAAACTTGTTTGAAAATCTGACATTGTATGAAAATGATCAGAATCAAATGATATAGCAATTAAGGCTTAAGGTCAAGAATAATGGATATTATCCATATGAAACAAAATATAGACATTCTTAAAAGACGTTTTGAAATGAATTAACGCTCAAAATTCATTGAAGTGCAAGCGGTGTGTCTTACCATCGAAAAATATGTTTCAAATTTGAGACATGGTAAGAACATTTTGAACAATAAGGCACGTATGGCTGACCGGCGATTACTAGCGATTCCCGGTAACTAAGGGGAACCCTTAAATGTATCTTTTCTTACATATGAAGACTTGAGAAAACCAGTGTGTGTGAATACTTGAAAGTATATAGAAAACACAATACACAAGTATTTATCTTTGGAAACACACGGTTTGTTAAGCGTTGAAGCACAAGTAAACTGAAAACATTTAAAATCACACTTCCAATTCATGAAAGCTATTTAAGAATCGGGAAGTGGTTTGAACATTTAAGAACATGTTTTCTATGATTAAAAGTTGTCCTTCTTTCAACCATATATGAGATTAAGATAAGAAATTTAACCTTTGTCGATCAATCTTAAATCTCATGAAGTCAAGCTTAAAGTCATAAAAATATGATCTTGTAAGCATCCTCTCAATCTGCAAAAGTCTCAAAGTCATGTCAAAACAACTTTATTCACAAAATTATTGAAAAATAAAAGACATAAAGCAGTAAAACATTGAGTGAATGAGTTCTAATCTGAAGTAATCAGAAATCATTTCCTTACTCCTTTTATTGTACTCATAAACTCCCCCTAAATTCATGCATCACAAAAATTTAGCAGTTAAGTAAATGCAAAAAATTTATAAACTCCCCCTCAAAAATAAAATTGATCATCTTAGAATCTTGTCTCACTCCCCCTGAGAATATGAACAAAATGTTAAAGTGCAGATATCCTTTCAGAATGAATGATAAAGAAATGATGAAAAATTACAATAAAAGAAACTTTAATAGGTAAACTCTGATTAAACCTTGAGATTTAGCATACTAAGCTTAGATACAAGAAAATTAAATTTCTTTTCATCTAAAGGTTTGGTAAACAAATCTGCAAGCTGATAATCAGTTTTTACAAAGTAAAGTCTATTGTACCTTTTTCTACATTATCTTTGATAAAATGATACCTGACATCAATGTGCTTTGTTTTAGTATGCTGCATATGATTAGCTGATATTGCGATAGCTCTCTTCGAATCACAATAAATCGGTATTTTGTCAAATTTGAATCCATAGTCTCGAAGTTGTGTCCTCATCCATAAGACCTGAGAGCAGCAACTGGCAGCAGCTACATACTCTGCTTCAGCAGTCGAAGTGGAAACACAAAGTTGTTTCTTTGACGCCCAACTAACGAGCTTGTCTCCAAGAAATTGAAAATAACCCGACGTGCTCTTCCTGTCTAATATACATCCAGCATGATCTGCGTCTGAATAAGCAGTCAGTTCAAACCCAGTATCCTTAGGATACCACAAACCAAAATCTGCAGTCCTCTTCAGATATCTAAAAATCCTTTTACAGCAGATAAATGGGATTCTTTAGGATCAACCTGATATCTTGCACATAAACATGTTGAAAACATTATATTTGGCCTACTTGAAGTAAGATACATTAAAGAACCTATCATACATCTATAAGTCCTAACATCAACAGCTTTTCCCAAAGGATCAGTGCTAATCTTAGTACCTGGTGCCATTGGGGTTCCAATTGGTTTGCAATTTTCCATTTTGAACTTCCGAAGAATATCAAAAATGTACTTTGCTTGGTTTATAAAAATCCCCGTTGAAAACTGTTTTACTTGTAATCCGAGAAAGAAGTTCATCTCTCCCATCATACCCATTTGAAATCTTGACACCATTAGATTTGAAAAGTTCTTACAGTATTTAGGATTTGTAGAGCCAAATATAATATCATCTACATATATCTAAATAAGAATGATATCGGCTTTTTCCTTTTTAATAAAAAAAGTGGTATCGACTTTACCTTTTGAGAAACCTGACTTGGCCAAGAATTTAGATAAAACATCATACCAGGCGCGAGGTGCTTGTTTCAGACCATAAAGAGCTTTATCCAAGATGTAGACGTGATTTGGCTTATCTGGATTTACAAACCCTTCTGGATGAGATACGTAGACTTCCTCCTTAAGAATGTCGTTCAGAAAGGCAGTCTTCACGTCCATTTGATAGACAGTGAAGTTTTTATGAGCAGCGTACGCTAGAAACATGTGGATTGCTTCTATACGTGCTACTGGAGCATAAGTCTCGTCATAATCTATGTCTTCCTCTTGCCGATAACCTTTGGCAACAAGTCTTGCTTTGTTTCGAATGACAATACCATCTTCATCCTTCTTGTTCTTGAATACCCATTTAGTGCCGATAACGGTCTTTCCTTCTGGTTTTGGCACTAGTCTCCAAACCTTTAGGGTTTCGATCTGATTTAACTTTTCTTGCATAGCAGACACCCAATCTGAATCAAATAGAGTTTATGATACTCGAGTAGGTTCTATCTTGCTGAGGAAAGAGTCATGCATACATTGATTTAAGGTTGCTGACCTAGTTTGCACCGGCTTGTTTAGATCTCCACTGATTTGATGTAGAGAGTGCTCTTTGGTCCAACTATGTTCATGAGGGAGTGGATTAGATGAAGATTGATCATGATTGTCATCTAAGAATCTACTATCAACTTCTTCAGTTTGTACGATATGAGGGAGGGATTCATTTGAAATAATTGGTGCAGAAGTTTCAGTAGGTACAGCTTGTTCAGTCTGTTGATATGTCCTTACAGTACATCCCACTGATTCAGCAACTTCTGGCTCTTCATTAATAGAAACAACTTCAACTATCAGAGTAGGCATTTGAACTGGAATTCCTTGTTGAATCGGGGAATTTGATTCAGTAGAAACAACTGATGTGGTTGGATGAGTAATCGTTGAATCTTCAATCCTGTCAACCTCAATAGGTTTAGTCAATTTAGACCCAAGAAATTCATCATAAAACAGTCCAAATAAAAGATCTAAATCAGATAAATGATTAGTAGACGATGATGCTTCATCTGATTTGTTCTTTTCAGGTACAGGTTCTGAACTGAGTTGTCCAGAAGCTAGCACTCCGGTTATCACAGGTTTTGAACTGACTTGTTCAGAAGCCATCTCCTCATCAAATGTGACATTTACACTCTCAATAACAATTTTTGACTTCTTCAAGTAAACTCGATATGCAGCAGATGTAGAAGAATATCCAATGAAGATGCCCTCATCTGCCTTAGCACTGAACTTGTTGAGACTCTCTCCGTCGTTTAGCACAAAACACTTACACCCAAATATATGAAAATACTTGATAGTCGGTGTTCGGTTGTTGATCAAAGCATACGGATTCTTTTGAAATTGTGATGTATCATGGAATGGTTTTGAGTGTAGCATGCAGTCGAAACAGCTTCTACCCACAGAAACAGAGGTAAGTCGAATTGGCTAAGCATAGTGCGAGCGGCCTCGATTAGCGTTCGATTTTGCCTTTCGACTAATCCATTCTGTTCGGGCGTACGAGCAGCAGAGTATTGATGTGATATCCTGACCGATTTGAGATACTCTTCAACAGTTCTGTTTTTGAACTCTGTGCCGTTATCAGTTCTAAGAAGCTTGACTGGTTTCTGCAGATTCACCTGGGTCGTCTTCAGAAATGTAATGAGTACTTCGGGCGTCTCATCTTTTGATCATAGAAATTTGACCCACGTGTATCGCGAATAGTCGTCCACGATAACTAGAACATATTTCTTTCCGCCTAAGCTTTGAGTTCGCATCGGACCACAGAGATCCATATGCAACAACTCTAATGGAGAACTGGTACTAGGTTCAGGCTTCGGTTTGTGCAGAGCTCTCTTCATCTTCCCTTTTTCACATGTTGCACACAAGTGTTCTTTCACATACTTGAGCTCAGGAAGTCCATTCACTAACTTTCCACTGACCAGCTTGTTTATGTAGCGAAAATTCAGATGGGAAAGTCATCGATGCCATATCCAGCTTTCTTGCATCGAGGCTTTTGAAAGTAGACACACCTGATTGTCAGTCTGGACCTTTGACAAATTAATCGTGTAGAGGTTTGACTTGCGAATGCCACTAAGAGTTCTTTGCCATCTTCAGTACACACCGAGCAACTCTTAGCCTTGAAATTGACCTCTAATCCTTTGTCACAGAACTGGCCAATACTGAATAGGTTGTGCCCTAAACCTTCAACATAGCTCACCTTTGTAATCGTCAATTTGTCATGAATTACATCACCATACCCCAGAATTGGTGAGAACTGGTCATTTCCAAACCGCACTGTTCCGCAATATTTCTCTGTATAATTAGACAACAAACTTTTCTGCCCAGTCATATGCTTGGAACACCCGCTATCCAAGTACCACATATGACGGGTCTGCACATGAGAAAATCATGAAACAAATGATTTAGGTACCCATTTATATATAGGCCCTACAGTGTTAGCACAAGTAGATTTTGGCATCCATTTAAAAATGGACCCTTTTGCCTTTTGAAAAACATTTGAAGCATAGGAACGATAAGAATATACATGATATGTGCCAAACCAATCAACAGAATTTTGGCGAGAAACAAAATCATTCCGATGATAATTAGAAGACTTTCTAGTATACGGAGATAATTGGAATAATTGCTTTATAGAATACTTCTTGTAAGGAATTACACGTTTTTGTTTATTAAAATCAATATCCACAATTACATCTGAAGTACTATTAGTATTCATATTACATGATGATTCAGAAACTGATTTTGCCGTCTCATCAACTTTCTGCTTTGGTCGCCATGTTGATTTAACTCCAAGCTCTTTCTTTCTCAGATCTGAAACATTTGAAATTTTAGAGTTAGACCTGTGAGAATCAACAGAATGCTTCTTCTTTGGCTTACCAGTGATGATCGGTTTCTGTGAATGCCCTGATTTCTTCTTCTTACCTTTGGCAACTTTGGTTTTCACAGGAACTGATTTATCAACTTTCGTTGAAGTTTCACCTTTTTCATATACACTTGGTAATCCAAAAGAGTTTATAACAAACTTTTAATGATCAGGAAGTTTAGTATCAAAATCAAATTGAGCAACACATTCATCTAAAACACCATCAGAGTTTAAGAAATCAAACTCATCATCAAGTAAACCAGACATATCATTAGATTTTGAAGCCTTAGAAGATTTAGAAAAATCAGAATTTTTCAACACAGTGAAGAACACAGTTTGTTCTAAATCCACCAAAATTCTTTATTCTGTCAAAGTATTCTCGAGTTCAGAAATTTTACTTTCCAACACAAGAGGAGGAACGTAAAGCTTACCTTTGATAGGTTTAGCCTCTAACTCTTTTGAGGAGTAACTCTCAAAATAGTCATCAGAAAGAAATTTTGGTTTATCAGAATTGTAACTGTTATTCAACCTCTCATAACGAAATAGAAGTTGAATTTTAGTTGTGTTCTTTCTTTTCTCCTATTCCTTTGCTTCATCTTCTTCAGATAATTTAGTCCACTCAACTTTAAGTTTAGGGTATTGTGATGCCAGTTTTAGAAATCCAAAATCATAAAGTGCAGGCACTTCTGATATACCCTTTTTAAGATAGTGTGGATTCTCATAACCGAGTCCCCAACACTCTTTGTTCTCTTTGGGTTTGTTTAGATGAATGGTCTGTTCAGTTTGACCCAAAGTATATAATTTTCCTTCCAAAACATTCACCTTTTGAAGTAAATATTTGTTTTCTTCTGAAAGTGAAGAATACATTTTATTTAGCTCTTTTGATTCAAATTCACACAGTCTATATTTTGAAACAGTTTCAGATAACTCTTTGTGAATTTTAGTCTTCTCTTCCGCACTGGTGTCAATGTTTTTATGTAATGCTTCAATCAAAACATTCTTCTCAGCAATATCATTGCTAAGTTTCTATATTGATTAATTTTTATCTTTAATGACACCTTTTTCACGCTTAAGTTTAGACTCTAATTCTTGGAGTTTAACCATCATAGCATGCATTTGATTTAAAAAATCCGATTCAGTCATATCATATACCTCTTCGTTGTCCTCTTCATCAGATCCTGCTTCATCTCCAGCTTCATCCACTATCTTCCCCATTAGACAAATATCAGTTGTCTCTTCTTTCTCAACCTCTTCATCTGAGTGATCTAGCCAATACTCATCCTCAGCCATCAGTGCTTTCCCAGCTTCCTGCTGCTTTTCCAAAAGCATCTTATTTTTGTAGGACTTTAGGCTTTCGACAATCTTTAGCAAAATGTCCAATCTTACCACAGTTGTAGCACTTGGTAGATTCTGGTTGTTTCTTCTCTTCTGCTTTGTACGACTTCTCATCAGATCTCTTTTCCTCACTTCTCCTTCCTTCAACTTTCTCCTTGTGTTTATAATTTCTGGAACCAGATGAATATCTCTGATTGTTCGATCTTGGCTTTTTGTAGAACTTCTTTTGAAAAACCTTAGTCAACATAAGCATAGCTTGCTTCAGATTCTCACAATCATCAGAATCAGAGTTATCCTCACTTTCAGCCTCTTCTGATTCAGAAACTATGACTTTATTTTTCTTCTTCAAGCTAACAGACTTCTTCTTAACAACAAGAGCAATTGGATCAACAATTGCTTTATCAGCCTTTTTCTTCTCCTCTTTGATCTCATCTACCTCTTCTTCATTTTGTCTCAGAGTTTCATAGACTTCATGGAGTGGTATCTCATTCATGTTCTTCATTTGCTTCATTTTCCATGTAAATCTCTTCCACTCAGGTTGCAAGATACTAAGGAACTTGACATTAAGCTCAATTTGTGACTTCTTCACTTTGTTGTTGCTGAGCTCGTTCAACAATGTCACAAACCTATCATAAGTAGCTTCCAGTGATTTACCCTCCTTAGCCTTGAACTCTTCATAGTTATTGAGGCAGTTGGATATTTTAAGGTGGTTTCCAACCTTTGATCCAAGCATCATCTTCTCCAGTTGATCCCACATTTCCTTAGTTGTAGCCTTATAGCTGTCAATTTTCACATAAATCTCATTTAGGATGCCTTGAAGAATGAAAGATTTTGCCAGTCTATCAGCTTTTGTTCTTTTTGTCTGTTCTTCTGTGTATTCTTCAGGTGGAAGTGGGTATTCTCTTTGCTCATTTCCAACTGTATGAGTCTTCATTGGAATTTACATAACACCTTCAGTCAAAGACTTTCTGATATAATCTCTTAATTCATTTCTGTCAATGAAATCCAAAAATCGATCTTTCCACTGCTCATACTCTCCCTTGAAGAGTATTGGTGGTTTTGTGTCAATTCCAATAGCGAGAGCTTCTCAAGATGTCATTCTGCTCAAAATATGCAAATAAGAAACTTGAAATTTATCGTTAGTTCAATAGAAAACAGAAGAATATTGAAAAAACACTGAAATGAACTAAACAAATGAATTTTTGAAATCCACTAAGTCTAGAATTCGCAGGATACACTAAGAACAACAAAGAATTCGCAATGTACACTAAAAGCACACGGAATTCGTAGGATTCTCTTAAAAACATATAGAATTCGCAAGATTATAGAAACAACCATAGAATTCGCAAAACATAAGAATTCGTAAGATGTAAAGATACGAATTCTTCACAGAAACGAAATATGTCCTTGAAAAAATTTTCAAACACTTTTCGCAAGAATGACCTCTGCGAATTCTATACTTAGAAATATTTTGATAACGAACTTTTCGTAAACAACACTTATACGAATTCTGTGAAATTCGCAAAATCTCCTTCTGCGAATTATAAGAATCCTCAACACTCAGTAAAGCGAATTCTTGACAATTCGCAATAGAAACAATTACGAATTTTGTACTTAAACTTTTCGAAATAAATCTCTGCGAATCCTCTGCGAATTCTATGAACTTCGCAACAGACACATTAACGAATTATGTGTGACTGCGAATTATATCCTTAAGAATTTTCAGAAAATGCACAATGCGAATTCTGAACACTCTGCGAATTCATTCAAGAATTTCTACGAAATCTGTCCAATCTACGAATTCTTGGACTTCTGCGAGTTCTTCTTATGAATCTTGCGAGTTCTTCAATAATTCTGCGAGTTCTTGAGTTTTTCTAAGAAAAACACCTCTGAATTATCTAAAAACACATCTAGACTTCGAATTTTGATCTGAGACTTCGACAATTAGACCATTCATACACTTAGAATAAAAAACTAGCAATGAATTTCCAACTAATTAACAAACTAATACAATTTGATTCAATACAGTGCTCGTGAACTTCAAACTTGACAAATCTCAAAAATTCATGAAAATTACAGTGCAATTCGTGAACCAAACTATACACACTCGATCGAATACATCATACAAACTTATTTCAATCAATTACAGACTCTAAATCGCACAAGAACTCAAAATTGAATCTGAATTCTAAGACTACAATTACGAACTCATTTCTTGATCTGATTTCTATTGAATCTGCTTTGATACCAATTGTGAGTCCCTGATTCAAGATTCTAATTGCAATTTAATCAACAAAACAAGATTGTTTTAACTACCAGTTCAATTCAATTCTCAAATCCAAATATTACAATTCAGTTTCTCTCTTTCTCTCTCTACAACTTCTCTTTCTCTCTCTATAACTCTCTCAAGATGCGTATATAAAACTTCTACTCATCTATCTATTAACCAAAAACAAACTATTTATACCTAACAACTAAAACAAGGAAACAAAACAATACAAATTGACTTTGACAATTATTACACTTTGACTTTGACTTTCACTGAGAGTTGACTTTCTAGCTTTGACTTCTTGTACTTTGACCTCTAGTCTTCATGATCTTGTATCCAACATATTTCTGCGCTAACAGGTTCGGTACCCCCGGATCCCGCCACCAAAATGTTTTCCACGACCGCTTCGTGTCTACGGTTGTTAGTATCTCGGTCTTCCAGTAGCTTTAAAAACATTTCCTGTTGTTGGGCCATCGCTGCATTCACGACTTGCATCATCCGATCCATCATCCTTGACTTCGGGGTCATTTCTTCCATTATCGATTCGGTTGAGACTATGTTGAGACGGGGCACATGCTCGGGCCCTCCGCCCAACATATTTTGTGGTCGTGGGGGCAAGTTCGTCGCTGTATCTCTAGGGTGGTCAGTCGTAGATGTCGATGCCTCTTGACCCTCCGGCTGATTTCGAGTACTTACCATTAACTGCCACACAACGCGAGAATATAGGTGAGATATAGATTATACGAATTATAGACAAGGAAATGTACTACTACATTCATTAATCATTATAACAATGGAGAACAAACATAATCACGTAAAACATATTCATAATAACGTTAGCTAAGCGAAATTATGAACATGCGATACATAAGAATTTTCATCACCATTACCATAACTCTCAATTTGTGTAATTTCCGTCGACTCTAAGACCATTCCATCTTAAGAGTTCTATCCATTCTCACACGATCATAACTTAGAATCACAACTTAAGTCTAGGTATTCTACATTCATACCTAGTTCACTTAAACTACTGCTCTGATACCAACTTGTAACGCCCTAAATTTTAGAGAAAAATAAAATTCGAAATTTCGGCTATATGACGGCTATAAAATAAGCATAACCTGAATAAATATAACCTGTCAAATCAATCCCAAAGTATCATCCCGAAACGGGGAATAAGATTTTGACATTTACACACTAAACAAATGAAGAATAAGATTTAACAACCTAATAATCTAACTTATGACAAGAAAGATTAAGGACGAGTGTCGCTATTCTTCCAAAATGAATATTCACTATCAACATTATATCGGTCACTATATCTTCAAAAAAGACCGCTCCCGCTCCTAAGGCCGTCTACTCATTCCCGACGAATCTCACCGTTAGATTGACCTGTTATACATGTCATTTTAAGAAAAAGTGTTAGGCTAAAGTCTACTGAGATCAAACATTTGTAATTAGGAATAAGCAATAAATAGTGTAAATAAAAGAAATTAATTTATAAAGATAATGATATTGTTCGTTACCATAAACAAACACCTATTGGGTTAACGGGGGAGACCCACTTACTAACACAAATGACGGAACACAAAAATAAGTCACTTGACATGTTAGTAAAACCAATACACATAGAAAGTACACGCAAGGGATGTCAGGCTCGGTGGCTTTAAACTTACACCCACGGAAAGTCAACTTCAACCGCGAAAGGTCCTTACGTTGAGATCCTCATCCAATATCGTAATACTTAGCACGTAGGACTTATAGCCCAATCTGACGCCTAAACGTGCCTCAACGTGGAAAACTAACGTTCCAACGTTGGACCAATTATTACCACAATTATGGGGTCATGACTCCCAATGAAACCAAGTAAGCCACATAAAGTCAATAAAGCTAACCGGTAATTTCAACAAATAAACAAATCGACCAAGACATTGTCGAGTGATAGCTTCTACTTAACTACTCACATAATTTTGCTAAGAGGTTCCAAGTTACTATTTAGATCATACATCCATACAGCAAGTCCAATACTTAGATTTTCATCCATTCGGTTCGCTTTAATATTTCAAAACCCTAGTTTTGCATCTCAAGTATTTAGACCAAAGTTGAAGTAAAACAAGTTCCCATGTACAAACTTATCAGTAGTTCAACATAAAATTTTATTAACCCAATAGTCATCCTTTTTACCACAAAACCCTAAAATCCCCAAAAGTTAGGTTTAAGTACAAATTCTATACAAGACATCAAATAATGATGAAAAGATTTAGTTGGTGAAACCCATATTTTAACATGTATAAAGCTTTATAAGAGGAATGAACTCACCTTAGTGGCTTTTAAATGAAAAGTCCAAACCCTAGGATGGAGATGGTGAGTAATGGAAGCTTGAACACACTAGGACTTCCTTCTTAACAACCTAGAACCACATTTAAAGATCTCAACAATCAAAAGGTTGGAATTAAATGAGGAGAGATGAGTTTAGGGAAGAATACTTACTAAAAAACGCAGAGAAAATTGGTTGGAAGAGGTTCTAAAATCAGATAAAATGACCTAAAATCGCGGCCATCAGATTTATACTCCAGCCCCTTACCGATGACTATGACCTGGCGACATTTCCCTGGTCATAGTCGCGGGGCAATGTCGCACTCCCTTACCCTCGTACCGACTTTGTCCAGTGAGCACCCTGCTGATGGCGACTTTGATGTGTGACTATGCCTTGGTGGCATAGTTGCCGGGCATAGTCGCCCATGGCTCCCAAGACGCAATTTTGACCCGAGACAATCCGATTATTCGACGAGGAACACAAGATTAGATTCGCATAACAATTTCCAAGTAACTTTACATTATTACAAGGTTAGTAACATCCTAACGAACTTTATCATAGTGAGGGTCTACCCGAAATTACGGGTGTTACAGAGGAACCCTCCCGTAAAGCACCAAGGCACTCGATGAAGAACCCATTTAAGGTCCGTAGGAGAGGAAAAGGAAAAGGAAAAGCCGAAGAAAGTGCTTGCAAAATAGTTGTCGAGGAACCAGATATGCCACGGGTCCTTAAACTTCCACATGCGGCTAAGCACTTTCTTTAGAAAGGAGGAGCTGCAACCTTTTCAAGAGTAGACTCGAGTAACCATGTAAGATTCGGAGAAGTCATCGAGGCCAAGGACCTCCACATTTCTAACTAAACTATCATCGATGACCTTAATGACGCTTTCTTCATGTTCATCATTTGATACTTGAAGTTTGGTAGTGAGGGAAGCGAGGTCTTCGATAGACTCTTTTGTGGTAGCCATGGAGTTTCAAATCGACAAGGGAGAAAAGCTTCTTGGACAGATTGGAAGAAATGGTCGGAAGTTGGGTGGTTGCCGGAAGAGGAGAGAATCTCCTAGCTATATTAGAGAGAGCCACAAAAGGATTATCCACTAGTTCATTTCTATGAATGTGAATGGTTGTAAAGGTTTTATGTTAAATAGGTTTAATGATCAAAATACGTCAAAATGTATTGAAATGTTTAAAACAAATTGTTTTATTGAAAAAAAGTAAACAAATCGTTTTTGCTCCCCTAGAATTTCTTTATTACAAATTTACCATTGTAGTTTATATTTTGTCCAATTTTGGTTTCTCGCACTAATGCCTATTTGTTACATGAGGGGTATTTTGGTTTGTTTTCATTTTTGTCTTATATTCTTTATGTAAGTTTTTGTATGCCCATAATACGTGTCACATAATAACATTGTTGAAGAGTACGTAAGTCTACAGGGTTGCACACAAAGAATACCTATACTTGAATATGATCATTAGATAATCATAAACCCGAATAATATAATGAGTTTATGATATTAATTACTATTCTAGTAGATTAATTATTCTAGTAGATTAATTAAAGTGAATATATATATATATATATATATATATATATATATAGGGTCAGGTTCACGTGAGACCAAGTTGTTTCCGTGAGACCAAGCCTTAAAACATGAAACTTCACACCGAAACACTGTGAAGGTAAAAAGCATTCGAACCTTCATAATGTAATCACACTATGAAGGTAAAAAAATCTAAACCAAGTTAAAAATAATCAAACCTTCACAGATAAAAGACTGTGAAGGTATATTCCGAACCTTCACAGTGAAGACGCTGTGAAGGTAAAAAAAACGAACATTCACAGCGAAAAACACCGTGAACGTAACATTTACGGTGTTTTCCCTATGAAAAGTTCGATTTTTTTTACATTCACAGTTTTTTGGTGTGAAGTTTCATACTTTAAAGCTTGGTCTCACCGGTCTCACGGAAACTGTTTGGTCTCACGCGAACTTAAGTCTATATATATATATATATATATATAGGGGTGGGTTCAAACGAGAATGGAGGCTATTTAAAAGAATAAATGGACGATTCTCAGCCAATCATTTTTTAAATTAATTCCGAAAATAATAGTTTCTAAAATTAAGAGTAAAAGGGCAATAAAGTCATATTATACTATGGATAATTTAGAATAGTATTAACTTCCTAAAAACAGGGATTATAATATTTAATTCAAATCAAAAACATATTTATCATTTTCCTTTATTAAAGCAAATCTGATTAATCCATTTTGGTAGTTCACCTGGTCCTGTTTGTTTTTTCAAGCAAATCCCGAATAGGTAACCCAAAATCACAGATGATTATATGGTGTACAATATGCAATCTAAAATCATTTATGAATTTATTGTAAAGAAATTTGACAGATTGTTTAAGTGTAGTATGCATCACATGTGATTATACCTTATAGTAATTGGACAGATTCTTATATTTGATATCTTTCACTTTATCATATATGATTTTATGATAAATAGTTTAGATAAAATGATGTTATTAGTTTGCAACCCTAAATCACATGTGATTTTGTTCTAAATACTTACAGTAAAAGGGCAATGAAGTCATATTATACTATGGATAATTTAGAATAGTATTAACTTCCTAAAAACAGGGATTATAATATTTAATTCAAATCAAAAACATATTTATCCTTTTCCTTTATTAAAGTAAATCCGGTTAATCCATTTTGGTAGTTCACAAGTGTAGTATGCATCACATGTGATTATACCTTATAATAATTGGACAGATTCTTATATTTGATATCTTTCACTTTATCATATATGATTTTATGATAAATAGTTTAGATAAAATGATGTTATTAGTTTGCAACCCTAAATCACATGTGATTTTGTTCTAAATACTTAACACCAAATTTATACTTAACACCAAAATCATATATGATTTTGTACTAAATAACTTGGCTATAATACTTAACACCAAAATCATATGTGATTTTGTTCTAGATACTTAACACCAAATTCATACTTAACACCAAAATCATATGTGATTTTGTACTAAATAACTTGGCTATAATACTTAACACCAAAATCATATATGATTTTGTTCTAAATAACTTAGACAAAATGTTTCTATTAGGTTTGCAACTTTTAAATCATATGTGCTCATCCAAATAAGATCATAAATAATCAAAACTAAAAAACAAATGACCATGATTAATTTCCTGAAAATTTCATCCATATAACATTCCAAAATAAACACACCAGATTCCAAACAACTATCTTTCATCTTCATCCTAAACCTAACTCATCTTCTAAACCCAATTCATCTTCTTGACCTGTGTTGAGCTATGTATCATAACAACTCGTAAATAATAGTCGATGTTTCCATATAAATTGAATTGATACGATTGAGAATTGAAGTCAATGAATACTAAAGGATTATTACAGATCAAACAGGGTTGAGTAGCTGAGAGATGGAGGGTTTAGGGTCGAAGTTCATGCCGATGATGATGATCCTTTCGTTGATTTTCCCTTTGCATTCAGAACCACCTTCGATGATTTCGTTGATTTTCGCTGTTGTGGATGCCGCCATGAAACAACTTCATGCCGATGATGATGATCCTTTCGTTGATTTGCCATTTGCCTTCAGAACCACCTTCGACGATTTCGTTGATTTTCGCTGTTGTGGATGCCGCCATGAAACAATGAAGAAGGATTTATCAGAAGAACATGAATGTTTTAGGTTTAAATCGAGAGAAAGAGAGAGATAGAGAGAGAGCTAATAATCAGGAAATCACTTAAATTTAGGAATTGAAGATTATCCTAAAATAATCAGGAGTAAAAAAAAGACCAAAATACCCTTTTATAAACTTCTTTATTTAAAAAAATAATTATTTGTTTAATAATTATGATTGGTTCAGAATTGTCCTTTTATTCTTTTAAACGTATACCATTCTCGTTTGATCCTCCCTCTCTATATATATGTATAACCTTAGGTCCATTTGAGAAATGGTAAATATATGAGAAATAGAGAAGTAATCCTAGCCATTCATATGGTCAAGATCAGATTTGACTGGTCAAAAGTTGCGGCTTTGACTGGTCAAAAGTTGCAGCTTTGACTGGTCAAAAGTTGCGGCTATTCCAAAAATAGAAGGACACTTTCTGTAACACCCTCGAAAATGAACAGAGCAACTAATTTAAAACTTCCAAATTATACAACAAAAAGGATATAATCTATTTTACAATCATCACTTGAGACACCTCAAAAGAATATTGGATTTAACTTTAACAACTAAAAGGTCAAGTCTCGCAGAAAGACTGATCAGAGTCGGGTGTTACTAAAACCCCAAAGAAATAGTTGCTCTTATCAACAACTAACGTGGAAGACTTCATCAAGCTACTCATCCTTGCACAAACTCTTAGCACTCAACGCTTCACCAAAAAGCTAAAACCTCTTCCCCCATCCGGAACCTGATGCACATGCCGACAAATAAAAAGGTTAGGCTAACGCCTAGTGAGTTCAAGATTTTACAATATGAAATAAATATATTTGTAAAAGGGAAATAAAATAGTTTAAATCACAGACTCTCTGACAGATTTACTTTAAATAACAAACGACACCATTTTTCAAAAGTACATCTTTAGAACAAAGAATCCGACATGAACCTTCTCTCGTAAAGACCACTTTAATCCCAAACTCAACCAAAACGTGAATAATAAGCAAAGCTCTTAATTTATAAAAATAAGAAATAAAACTTTACTTCTCAAAATCCTTCAAACGTGGATGCCATAAAACGCAACCCATAAATCTTGAGTAAACAATTCCCCATAAGTCAAAAGTCACCGAAAACATGGATAATAAAATGACACAATAAAATACCCAAATAGCACCTTCCGGTGATGGGGGATACCCGATTCCATTGTACGTGGCGGAACACAAAGTTAAACCACATAACTATGTTGTCGAACTACACCTCAGATCGTGAGCGTATTGCCTGCTCTGCCGAGCTACACCTCGAGTCATGACTATATTTCAAGTCTCCACCACACCGTATCCCTTATTGCCTGCTCTGCCGAGCTACACCTCAAGGATACACGATCTTATTGTCTGTTCGGTCTCTAGGGAGTTTCATCCTCGGGGTCCCCACTGACCCTTAGTGCCTACTCCCTATCAGTCAAAATAGGAGCCTCAACTTCGTACTTGATACCACTCGATGTCTAACCCTCGTGGACAAGAATTAGAACATCAAACTCCAAACCCAAGGTCCCGGAGTACAACCCATAAAGATTCCTCTCCGCAAAACGACCGAGACAACACCAATGCCAATACGACATTATTTCCCACGGTGAGAATCCCAAGAGTCCTCAACGATACATACAACTGACTCACGTGCCTATGGATCCAATGCGACACTGTCTAAAATACATGACTCCAAATGAATGACTCACACACCCAAAACATGTATTCTCCAAATAAAATGAAATAAATGCAACTCACACCCCAAAGCTCCACTTAGGTTATTAAATCTCCAATGGGCGCCAATATAAACATCAAAACACGCTTGACCAACATTTATGAAAATACTACGACTCAAGAGTAAATAACCCAAAGCTCCTCGTTGGTTGAAACAAACGTTTTCCAAATGAACTCATTCTCTTCGCGATACCCAAAATGACTCATAGTACCATGATATGCATTTTCCAACGGTTTATAAAATCGTATGCACCAAATGGACAAATATATAAAATGACCTCCATTTATCTCTTACATCATCAAAGAAACATGTTAACATGATTTATTTATCAAAACACCCAAAAACCTCAAAGATGCGCGTTACATAAGTTTATAAAGTTAAATACCCCAATAACCAAAACTTATCAACAGTTAACAATTTAGTGTAAAACATAAACACTTTTAAAATAAGCATTTTGGCATGTACACCGTTTTCACAAATCAACTTGAACTCACCTTGCTAGATTTAGGCTAAATCTAGATTTTTCCCCCAACTAGAGCTCCTTTGAAGAACACTTGGATTCTCAAGTCAAAACTTCCAAAAACCTAAATCCATACATATTCAACCATAAATAAACATAATCAACCACAAAGAATCGTTTCCCAAACCATATACATGAATACCTCAACTAATACCGAAACCATAACTTCCATAACTGAAGAGAATAGAAGATTACCTTAACCCAAGCTTGAATCCACCAACCAAAACATTTCTAGTTCACCAAAATGGTTACAAACCTCCAATCTATGAAAAGAAGCACAAAGGGTGGATGAAACCCTAGAAAACTTTGGTGAAGAAGATGAAAAGGGGGGGATGAGGAGCTTACCACCACAAAATACTCTTGCATACTCTAATAAACTTCCAATCTCTTGCTAGATCCTTGAAGAGTTCTCAAAAACGAAACCGTAGCAATTTGAATCACCCAAATCGGAGTTGGGATGAAGGAGATATGAAGGAATGAAGTTTGGTGGCTGAAAATCGGTTTTAAGCTCGTCCAGGGGGTTTCGCGACTTGTGCCGCGACCTTAAGTCGCGGCATAAGTCGCCTGCTTTCCCTGGTTTTCTTCTCGATATTGTTTTGGCCATAACTTCTTAGTTATAGCTCCGATTTTGCTCCGGAAAGAACCGTTGGACTCGTAATTGAATCCTTCATCCATCTAGACTATAAAATCCAAGATTCAAGTCCAAAATATTTTATCTTATTTTTCCCTAATATATCGGTTTCGGTATTAACTCGAAATGATACCTTTCGAAAATCGGGGTGTTACACTTTCGTAATTTTTAGAAAATACACGGGCTGTGTTCATATATGAACATGTATAATTCACATATGAACTATATGTTCATATATGAATCAGTGTAATTCACATCTAAACTCTTTTAACTGATTCATATATGAACCTTTGTGATTCATATATGAATTAACTGATTCACATATGAGTTAATTAACTGTAAATTCATATATGAATCAGTTGAGCTAATGAACAGATTCATATATGAACTAATTAACTGATTCATATATAGTTCATATGTGAATCATATAGGTTCATATATGAACCCATCCTGCGTATTTTACGAAATTACACCTCTACCTTCTATAGACCATGCAAGGAATTATCCGGTGCTTCGCGGTCAAAGCCGCAAATGTTGACCAGATGAATGGCTAAGATTACTTCTCTATTTCTCATACATTTACCATTTCTCAAATGAACCTCTCCCTATATGTATAATGCATATCTTTCTCCCATCATCCACCTCAACACCGCGTTCCTCCCACAAACTCATCCACTAGCAAGGGTAACCTTAAAGGAAGTGATGTGTGTGATTCTACAACGTCATTTTCCCGTGTTTTTCTTATCCTTAAGGGTGCGTTTGGTACGCAGACAGGACAGGACAAGAAGGAACAGGACAGGACGGAACAAAACAGGACAGCTGTCCAACGTTTGGCAAGACATGATAGAACTGGACAGAACAGGACTAGACCGGTTAAATGACGAATTTACCCCTGATGAAAAATCATAGATTACATCACATAAAACTAATTTACATCACTAATACATAGTGCAATGGATTATCAAAAACATAAAACTAATTTATCACGATTGTATTTTGGATATGGAAATCAAAACCCAAATTTTAAGTTTCGGATTTTATGTTGTTTCGGGTTTGAGTCGGTCGGGTTTCGGATTGATGTCGGTCGGGTTCGGGTATTATATAATGCAAAAGTTATATATAAATCCAATCATTTTTTTAGGATGAATACAATCGATTGAAAGATTGATGAAATTGATATCAACTTTAAAATTTAGAAAATATTTCAACAAACTATAATTTATGATTTTCAAAAAATAATTATATATATATATAGATTTAAAATATAGATTTATGTTATTTCGGGTTTTCGGAGGGGTTGGGTGGCCAACGATCAAACCCAATCCAAACCCGGATATCCTCCCAAATGTCGGGTTTCGGATTATCGGATTTCGGGGTATTCGGGTTTTGCAAAAACACCTTATTTTCGGTTCGGATGCGGATTCGGATTTCCGACTATTCGGGTTTTGCACACCCCTAGCTTGGAGACGTGGATGATGAGAAGACATGTTTTATGTTTTTAACAAAGGGTATATTAGTCAAAGTATTGTTGTTCTACTTAGTTCCAGGGGGTTGGAGTGGGACAAGTGTGTCCCATGCTTGTTCCACTTAGTTCTAGCCTATCCCACATATGGTCACGCCAAACATGGGACAAACCTATTATGTTCTGTCCTGTTCCGCTCTGTTTTGCATACCAAACGCAGCCTAAATGCATTATTTGAGTTTTTTTGGTATACATTTCTTGTTTTTGGAGCTTAAAAGTAGAAATTCAAAAAGTGAAGATTCGATGAACCTAATACTTTATGCTTTCAAGTTCCTATTATTGTGTTCTTAGTTTAAGTGCTTTCAAACAATTACCAGTTCTAAGTTCAAAGCTTTCGGAAGGTTACTTAATAATCTTTTGAACATATTTGAAGTTGTGGAATTTCGTCTTTTGCATACATTTACTTTCTTGCAATTATTTTACTTGCTAACGTTTACTTGCTCTTTAATTTCCTTGTGTTCGATACTTGCAATCATATATTTTCAATCTTTAATGTTATCTTCCTTTACTTCGAATATGCAAAAGCACAAAAAGGTGATAGCTTAATCCCTTAACTTGGGCGTAGAGGGAAATCGAGACCCAAAACTACATGAAGTTGGATATTGCTTCTTAATAACATTTACACCAACCTTTATTCAAATTTATATTGAACACATACTTTTTTTACAAGTGGCCACTTGCAAAAGGTGTTAAGATCTTAGACGTTAAACCATTGTATACACACCACTTGAATGACATGGAAGCAATTTTTGAATAATCCTTAAAATTAATGGAAACTATTTGCTCATACAACTTAAGAGGAAAGATTGTGCCGCGACCCATACCCACAAATGGTAACAACTTGAACTATGGTATGAAGAGAAATGTTTTTCTCAACCGCAGTGTGAGTTCTCTTAAATTAAGGCATGGATTTAGGTAAGGGGTGTTTGATTCAGGCAGTGAAATGAAAATGACAGTTTAACCTAGAATGAAAATTTGGGCTTCCGAGGAAATGAACTCATTATATATTATATCAAACCAAAAAGTTTTATTTTTTTATTATCATTTTCATTGATTACTGCTTACTACCTCCAACCAAACACCCCCTTAATTTGTTATTATTAAGCTACTGCATTTAATGTCGTAATATTAATTTGACATCCTTGCAATTTTTTCTTTACTGCTTATTTGTCTGATTTAGTTGCTACTCATTCACAAAAACATTTCCTTGAATTCACTATCTGAAGTCCTTTTCTTGTGGAATATGATATTTGGTTCAGACAATAGTGTTAACACATGTATCTTGTATGATTTACCACTTACTAGAAGGCATTGTTATTTTGGCAGCTAGCAAGTCCTTGAATGATAATGAATGTCGATCAATCTTGGCCTCAACTAAATACAAAAAGGCACATGCAAGTGTGCAACCATCCATCAGGAAAGGTCTTGAACGCCTTCCAATAGTAGTTGTTGGTCTGTTAAATGATTCACTATACATTCAAGATTACAAACCCAATTTGCACAAAACCAGTATACTAAAGCATACAAACACATGAAATCATGCATAAGTTTGTTGTACAATTTCAAATCAAAAACTGTTTGAAACAATGTACAGCGAGACGTGAAAAAGAATTTTACTATCAAAGGAAACAAGGTTAAGGGATACATTACAAAACATAATATTTCACCACCTCCACCCCCACCCCCCAGTTGATGAGAGAGGATGATGAAGAGATCAAAATTTGAACGGGTTTAGGTCCCGTATATGTGTCTGTGAACAGGCTGTGTGTCAAAAGTCTTAACCACTTGCAACCATGGTTTATCTATCACCAATACAGAACCTTTTGAAAGATGCCCAACATACAACACAGGTTCTCTGAACCCACAAACTTCAAAATTCTTCTTTTTACTTTCTAACTCATGCACCTCTATCAACTTACGTTTTAGTTTCCCATTGTATAACTTCTTTAATGTTGAATCCTGACCCTTTACTACTTTCTCATGATCATCATCTCCACCAATCGGCATCCCAAAGTCAATGAAGCACATTGCCCTAGAAAACAATAAAACAACAATCAGAAAGGCACTCCTAATTATTATAATAGCATGCGTCTAGGATCATACTATGCAAATCCAACTACCTGGCACTGTAAATGATGACACTTGATGAATTCAAAGATGGCGGAAATGTAAGCCCAATAACCTCTCCAGGAAATTCTTGATATCTTCTTGGCAAGATTAATGTGTTTTGTGTAAACCATTCTCCTAATTTCTTAGCATCCACGTCAAATGCATACACTTGATTGGAAGATGTGGATATTATTAGCACATTGTTATTTCGAGGAGTAAAACCTCCAGCAGTAACTGAGGCACCGTCCAATCTTGATATAAACCAGTGTTGCCTGCCCACAAAAAGATGACTCACGTATTAAACAGATAGAGAAATATATTCAAGGTATCTAAGATAATGTTGCTCATACAAGACATTGGAACATGAATAAACAGGAAAGAGAAGTAAGTTTGATCAGGGACCCAATTTGATGTCAAAAGTTGCAGTAAAAGAGCATGCCATGCTAGCAAGGGTCTCGCACAATTGCAAAAAAATCTTAAAATCGTAAATCAACCATTTAGAATCACCCAGAATAGCAAGCACAAAGGCAGTCAGAAGAGAAAGTTGGGGCCGTTTACCAAATGTTTATCGAGTAAACACTTAACAGCCACACTTACCTTACCTTGTAATATTCTCGGCATCAAAATGAATTGTTGGTAAGCGTCTTAAACCCGATAAGCCTTGCCGGGTAAGAGTTTTTTCCCTCACTTACCGCATAAGATTCTCGGTCCTTGTTATGCCCCCTACCGGTAAGATTCTCGGTCCTTGCGATACTCAATCGGTAATGTAAATGATATCGGTAAGCGCTAACCCGTTGTTAAGTGTTTATTAAACGGCTCCGTAGTTAAAAAATAAATAAATAACACGAGCTCCTTACCTTTGTGTCTCTAGATTGAATATATACACATCTCCAAAGCAGTTGACAGCAGCTAGCCACTGTCCACCAAGACTAGTAAACATCTTTGTTATTGGAGGCTGAGTAGGTGGTAATTCTTCATCAGACTCCTTACGACAAGGTGTGAATCTATGGGTTAACTTCAGACTTCCAACATCAACAACCTGGAATTTAAGAAACCTCATTAAGGGGTCTGACAAAGAGAATAATATGCAAAGTGGCATTCCAGTCAATGTCCCAAGTAAACTATAAACACATACACAGATACAACCCCAATAAGGAAAGAAGTTTACATATAATAACAGAGAGAGAATGCTCGCTTACATATATAATCCTGTCATGTCCCGATATCATTAACTGTGAAGAATCTGAACTAAAAATCATGGAATGGGCAAAAGGTAAGCATGAAGGAAGTTTTCTCTTACTTATGGACCACACACATTTCCCAGTTACGTTCCTTTTCAACTCAAAAAGGCAAGGCTTCACCTGATCCGAATAGGAAAAATATCTCCCTGAAGGGGAGATGGAGCTGCAAATAATCTTCCTCAAACCCTTGCTCTTGACTCGAGCCACCATATCAGTAGTTGATAGACCACCAGAGGATACGGAAAACATGTTGGAAACATCTTCTCTTTTCACATGGACTGTAAAAATATCTAACCAGTGTGAGGCCTGGACCAGAAGCAGATAAGTCAACCTGTCAACCGTACTGCACACCAATTGAATGGGTGGTCTCTGTGGTGCAGGACAAATATCATGTGGAGCGAAGTTTGTGAACTCGTTAACTGAATATGCAAAAAGCTTAGTGTCATCTCCAGCTGATATAAGCATGGGAATGCCCGTATGAGCCCACTTATTGTAACTGAAGTCAAGAGGTTTAAACCTACTACCACGGGATCTTTTTATCTTATCTTCATGCAATAGATCTGTCAGAGAACACGTGTAAATGGCATAAGAAGAGTAATAAAGAATGGTCACTATTAAGTCAAACAAGAGCACAGAGGCATACCTTCACGACTTATGGGTACAGCAACAACCAAGGCTCGCACATCATGTGTATGGGCCCTGACATAACCAACATAGACCCACTTTTTAGTCAATTTAGAAGAAGATTTATCACCAGCAGAACCAGCGGCATTCCCAGAGAGCTTATATAGTATAACCTGAAATATAAATTATTGTCATCACGATAACATCCAACCAACTAAGATATATCCTAACATTTGCACTCAAAAGAAATTCCTATATCTTCTCTGATTTCTTCATCAGCCGAGTATATGAAAATGAAAGAGAAATTATATAAGGGTTAAGGAAAAACAAACAATTTTGATTAACAAGGAAGACAACTCAGGTCTCAGAAACAATGCGATTTCACGTTATTATCATTTATACACTATACAGAATAAAAAAAACATATACATAGTGTAGCTACATACAACGAGTGGATGATAACACATTTTTGGACCTCGCACTCACCTGAGTCACCCCAACAGAGGAAAAAAAACATATATAATACATTAGACACTCACTCTGTAAATGTTAATTCTTTTTAGTTACAGAGCATCATAATGAACTGGAATATTCACTCGATCACGTAAATATTTCCAACCAAACAAACGACAGCAAAAAATGACAGAATATTGCATGCAGCATCACTCCTCTCCTTTTGCTAAGAAAAACACCAGTAAGCCACACAAAACAAGAATAAAACTCATCCAAAGCTGTACTGCTCCTCTTATGTCATTATGTGTAGAGACATACAAGTGTAATTTATAATTTAAAGAACAAGCAAACATGCACTATTTGATAGATCAAACACAACCATGCCATGGTCCAAGTTGAAAAAAGAAAAGACATTGTTTAAACTAACTTTAACAAAATGATATTCAGTACCTGACCATCTGCTCCAGCAGAGAACACCCTCGTGTGGCTAGGACTAGCTGCTAAAGCATTGATATCACCCTTATGACAAGAATGTGATTGCAAGAGAGTTCCATGTAAACTGTCCCAAAACTGAACACTGCCACTACTATCTGCACTCACAAGGGTCCCGCACCTGAACCGACAAATATAGAAAAGAATTTACTAAGCTAAACCTAATATAATAAACATGGGCTGCACAAACATATACACCACATGGCACATGCACAGAAAATCTGTTAGACTGTAATTGTATTCAAGATTAAATGAGGGTCATTATTGTAATTGTTGTAATAGTTGTTTGTGTGTGTTGTAAGAGAGCTTAGATGGTTTGACCTTGCTTGGTCATGTTGACCTATATATAAGCAAGTCCTTCTATTGTTTCTAGTAAGACTTATGTAAGCAAGAGATTAAGTGTGTAAAAGAGAAGGTGTAATATTGGTGGTAGTTGAGAGAAACACATAGTTGCACACATTGAGTACACACACAAACACAATCTATCTTGAAAGGTTAATCACTATAGATCTATGACTTGATGTAATTCTTGTGATTAATAAACAAAGTGTTTTGTGTTAATTTGTATGTGTTTATGCTAGTAAATCTTGGGCCACAATTGGTATCAGAGCCAAATCCGTTTGAAAATCAAGAAAATGTTTTGAGTCGTACTGTTCACGTCACTGTTCATAAAAGTTCAAATCGATTTTGAGTTTTAGTGGAAACTCTGAGTTGAAATCGATTAGGTTATGTTCGTTTTGTGAAATCGATCGAGTTAGTATCTTTTAATTCTTGAAATCCATGTGATTTGATCATCAATTTGAAGATTTGGTGTTTTTCGAGTTCTTGAGTTTCACGTACTGTTCTTGAATTAAATGTGATGATGTGTGTGTTGTTAATCGAAATTGCTTGTTATGATTGTGTTCGAAATGTGTTTGTGAATGAATTGTAAAACTTTCAGATCGAAATTCGAGGTCTAGATGAGTTTTTGGTGCAAATTTGTTGGTTTTATAGGTTTGCGTTTCATTCATCAGGTTTGCGTTTCATTCATCTGAAGTTTGCGTTTCATTCATCCAGGTTTGCGTGTGATCATCAGAGTTTACGGGTGTTCATCTTGGTTTGCGTGTGATTCATACTGGTTTGCGTATTATTCATCAAATGTTTCTTTGTGCTTGATTTGTATTTTGCGTATCACTTCACAAACGCAAAGTATCATTTGCGTTTCACTTCACAAACGCAAACTGAGTCTTGCGATTCACGGCACAAACGCAAAGTGGTGTTTGCGTTTCACACTACACACGCAAAGTGTAGGTTTGCACTTCTCGACACAAACGCAAAGTGTCGTTTGCGTTCCACTCTATAAACGCAAAGTGGCATTTGCGTTTCACAAACTGAACACGCAAATTAAACCACATCACAAACGCAAAGTATCGTTTGCGTTTCACAGGACAAACGCAAAGTCTGGTTTGCGTTCCACACTTGACACGCAAAGCTTGGCATACTTAGAATTTTTTTTTTCTAAGAAATTTTCAAAAGTTCTCTCTGTGATCAAAATCTCTGAATTTTTTTTAAGATTTCTATAATTTTCTTGATTTGATTGGATTTAAAGATCTTTACTAGCTAATATTTTTCATCTTGAAAGGTACATACATCTTTCAATCATGGCAAATGAATTTCTCTCTATGGGATCTCATATAAAGCCTCCGGTCTTATCTGTTGGAGATTATTCACAATGGAAGAAAAGAATGATTCAGTTCTTAAATCTAAAGAACAGAGATTATATGACATCTATCATAGATGGTCCGGGAAATCCACAATCATTTGTACCTGGACAAGCAGCCACAGTTACATCTCCAGCAATCGCAGATCGATACGTGCCAAAACCATATCAATTCTTTACTGATGTGGAAAAGGCAAGACATAAGATAGATGAAGAGGCACTTATCTATCTTACTATGGCAATTCCTAATGACATCTACAATCGCGTAGATAGTAGGGAATCTACAAAAGACTTATTGGATGAATTGGAGAGACAGTTTCAAGGATCAAAGAAGTCAATTCAGACAAAGCTGAATCAGAGTATAAATGCATATGAAGGTTTCCATGCAAAAGGAGAGACTTTGTTGGAAACATACAATCGTTTCAATGTGATACTGAATGATCTAAGGAGAAATGGGATGAACAAGTCAGAATCAGAGATCAATTATAAGTTCATCAAGAACTTGAACCCAGAATGGAAAAGCTATGCTATCAACATTCAGATGACCAAGGACATGGCACAAGAAGATGTCAATGATATCTTCACAACTTTATCTCAGCATGAGGATGAAGTAAAGCAGCTTGGTGCTGAAAAGAAGATGGTCAAAGATTCTTTAGCCTTAATGTCTGAACGTAAGAAGGGTCAAGTTCCAAGTCCAGTTCTTCTTACAAGTCAAAGTCGAGGAAATCCAGAGCTCTCCTAACTGAAGTTACTGATTCAAGCCCTGATAAATCTTCTACTGAAAGTGAAGAATATTCAGATGAGGATATGCAACGATTCGCTGAAAATCTGGCTCTTCTCACAAAGCAGTTCAAAAGCTTTGGAAAGAACAAGTACAAGCCGAAATATGAGAGCTACAAGAAAGACAAGTACAAACCGAGATCTGAAAAGAAGTATGAGAAAAGAGGAGAGAAAAGAGATGAAAAGCGAGAAGAGAAACGAGAAGAGAAGAGAGAAGAAAAGAAAGAAGAGATTGAGCCGAAATATGGACGATGCTACAATTGTGGAAAACCAGGTCATTTTTCCAAGGATTGCAAGTTCAAGCGTACAAAGAATTCTGAATATTATGCTCGGAAAACACTGTTAGCAAAGAAGGTGGAAGAAGGTCAGAACTTAATGGCGGAAGAAGAAAATTGGTTGTACAAGAGTTCTGATGACGAATTTGCACACTTTACTCAGGTGTGTATGATGGCCAAAGTAGATGAGGACATTGGATCATCTTCTGATCATTCTGACTGTGGTTCCGAGGTACGTATTCAATCCTTAAAGGCTCAAGTTAAGTTCATGAAAGAAGAATTTAAATCTTTAAAAGGCAAACTTAGTCATGAAAGACAAACAATGTTGAATTTTCGTGATGAAAATTCAATGTTGAAAGATGTGGTTAAGGAAAAGGAATCTGAAAAAGATTGTTTGAAAAAGGACAAAGATGTTTTAAATTCAAAGATATCTGAGCTTGAAAAAGATCTTGTAAACTTAAATGCTGAAAAAGGTGATTTTCAACTAAAATTTGAAGCGTGTTTTCAAGAAAGAAACAAGGCATATTGTAAAATCAAGCAACTGGAGGATTTAAATCTAAAAAGAGGACAGACTGAGCAAACATTAAATCTTTTAACAAACAAACTCCAAGATGTAAGATTTTATAATGTTAAAAAAGGTTTAGGTTTTGAACCAAATACTGTTTTGAAAAGAGCACCAGAAAATTTGTATAATTTTGATAAAATGGGCTCTACTTCTACAAAACCTGATATTCATGATACTTTTGTAAAAGGTAAAGTTGTGAATAATGATGATATTTCATCTTGCGCTGATTCCATTTCAAGTTTAAAATCTGTTGGTTTTGCTTATAAAGATTTAAATGAAAGTTACAAAACAAGAAAGATAGAATTTAGTGAATTTACTTCTCTATTTTCTCCTTGTTTACCAACAGAATCAGCCAAGGTTGAAGAAAATAATACTGAATCTCAGTGTCAGTTTGATGAATCTGATTTAGAAACTGATGTTGAGAATCAAGTGTTATCATCTGATTTATTCACGTCAAATACCTCAAATGGTTCAGAAAGTGAAAATATCATGAATCAAAACCTTAATTCTGATTTTTCAAAAATTATGACTGAGGAGATTTTTACAGAAATGATGAATGCTTCAGATCTTGTTCCTATTATAGAGAAGATGGAATCAAACTCTGAGGTAAATCAAACATCTATTTTTGAGAAACAAATCATAGATCTTCAAAAGACAATTGAAGAGTTAGAAGATGAGAACGTTGATCTCAAATTCAAACTTGACAAGTCTTTTGAAGAAAACAAAGAACTCTCTAGAGAGTTAAATATTTTAAAAAATGATTTGTTTCAACAAAATTTAAAGGAGAAAAAGATGTTTGACTCTAAAAATTGGAATGTTCATTCTAATCCAGAGTTTGATACTGTTAATTCTAAAACTTCAGTTGTTTATACTACTAATCCTGAATATCCTCCGAGTATTTTTGAAAAAGGAGAAGCTTCTTGTACTTCAAAGTCAAAATCATCTTCTTCAAAGAACACTAACAAGATTCTGTTTCCTGTTTCAGATGTAAAAAGGCAGAACGGTAAAGAAGAAAGGATGAAGAATGTGAAGGAAAATAAAGTTGTTAAAAATAAATGTAATATCAGTGATAGTGGTAGTTTGATATGTAAAAATTCAAACGTTTTCAAATGTCAAAGTTGTATGGATGGTTGTACTTCATTGGATAAATCTAAGCTTTTGAAATTTGCACGTAAGAATTTTATCTGCAAACACTGTCATGATAATGCATTTATCATTCCTTCCATTTATCCTAAATCTAAAGTTGTCAAGAAAACATCACATGTCAAATCAGTTTCTAAATCCTTAACTCATCAGGCTAAAATTTTTCATGCTAAGTTTGATCATTTTTTGAAAAAGAAAACATTTCATGAGCTTAATGTTAAAATGGTATGGAAATGGGTACCTAAGCCTCGCTATGAGTGGCGAATTAAGGCTAAGGTAGATGATGTTGATGAGTTGCGAAAAGCTAACAAGAAAGGACCCATCTGGATATGGGTACCTAAACAGACATGAGTTGTTCTTTTTGCAGGCCCCACATACATGGTATATCGATTCAGGATGCTCGCGCCATATGACAGGATTTAAGCATCTACTTCATAATTATGTTGAGGAACCTGGTGGTACTGTAAGTTATGCAAATTCTGAGGTTACTGGATACATTCGAGGACACGGATCGTTAACAAATGGCATCGTGACGATCAAAAGAGTACTATACGTAGAAGGACTTGATCATAATCTTTTCAGTACAAGTCAATTCTACGATAGTAAATTTCAAGTTCGGTTTACGGATAAATGCTGTTACATTGAAGATAAAGATGGTCGTGCAGTTTTTAAAGCTAAGCGGAATGCAAATCTTTATTCTGTGAATTTTCCAACACTTTCTGCATCAAGACCTGTTTGTCTGATTGCAAAAGCTTCACGAGCTGAAAGTTGGATATGGCATCGGCGTCTGTCTCATCAAAACTTTGATGCGATTAATCAGTTGGCGAGACAAGGTATTGTCAAAGGTCTACCAGAACTAAGGTTTGAGAAGAATTCTCTTTGTCCCGCTTGTGAAATGGGAAAGATGAAGCGAACATCTCATAAAGCAAAGACAGAATTCTCATCTTCAACACCTCTTGAATTGATACATATGGACCTTTGCGGCCCGATGAGGACTCAGTCTATCAATGGTAAGAAATATATTTTGGTCATGATAGATGAGTACTCCAGATATACTTGGCTGGAATTCTTAAGAAACAAATCAGATGCAGCAGAGCTGATCATTGAGTTTTTAAAGAAGATTCAGGTTCGACTACAACTACCGATTATATCTTTGAGAAGTGACAATGGCACGGAATTCAAGAATGAAAAGCTTCAGAGTTATCTCATATCTGTTGGGATCTCTCACAACTTTTTTGTTGCCTACACTCCTCAGCAAAACGGTGTAGTTGAAAGGAAGAATCGAACACTGGTGGAAGCTGCAAGGACAATGTTAGCCTATTCCGGATTGCCAATGTTTCTGTGGGCTGAAGCCGTAGCCACTGCGTGTTTTACACAAAACCGCACGATTGTCATCAAAATACATAAAAAGACAGCGTATGAACTTATTAATCATCGAAAACCGAATATTAAATTTTTTCGTACTTTTGGTTGCAGGTGTTATATTCTCAATGATCGAGACAATCTTGGTAAATTCGACAAGAAGGCTGACGAAGGCTATTTCATTGGTTATTCGTTAACGTCTAAAGCCTATCGGATCTACAATAGACGAACCAAGACGATCATGGAGAGCATTAATGTGTCATTCGACGAATCATTAACGTTGACTTCTGAACACAACAGTTCAGAACTCAAGCTTAAACAGAAAGTTTCTATTCAAGACGGAATAGAACCTGAAGTCAAACAGAATAAGTCTTCTAATTCAAATAAAATTACAGCTGAATTAGACTTATTATTTTTTGATGCTTTTATGGATATTTGTGCAGATTTTGAAAAATCAAGCATATCCGCATCAACTTCAGAGGTTCCAATTATAATAGCAGATATTTCAGGACCTTCTGAAAATGTCACAATATCAACCACATCAGGTACATCTACACATATACATTCTGAAGATACTAATGTTGATTCTGTGCATGCAGATTCAAATTCTGCAACAGAAGTTCCGAGTGATTCTTCTATTGCTCCAGAAATATTTACTTCAGAAGAGGCTGTACAAGATGTCCCGAGCACATCTGGGATTGATAAAGACTTACCTGCAGTATATGATGAATATGAGGAAGATAATACTCAAGCTGAAATTCATCCGATTCCAAGTACAATGAAATGGACAAGAGATCACCCACTTCATAATATCATAGGTGATGCACAGTCGGGTGTACAAACACGTGCAGCATCGGCTAATTTTTGTCTGTATTCAAGTTTTTTAAGTTCCATCGAGCCAAAGAAAGCTTCAGAAGCCTTGCGCGATTCAGATTGGATACTGGCGATGCAAGATGAACTTCTGCAATTTGAGAGGAACAAAGTTTGGCGACTTATACCACTTCCAAAAGGAAAATCTGTTATTGGAACAAAGTGGGTTTTCAGAAATAAGAGAGATGAATCTGGAGTTGTAGTTCGAAACAAAGCTCGTCTTGTTGCAAAGGGTTATTGTCAACAGGAGGGGATTGATTATGAAGAAACATTTGCTCCTGTGGCACGACTGGAAGCGATACGAATCTTCTTATCCTATGCAGCGCATAAAAATTTTACGGTCTTCCAAATGGACGTAAAATCAGCATTCTTAAATGGGATATTGCATGAAGAAGTATATGTTGCTCAACCAGAAGGATTCGTTGATCCAAAGAACCCTGATTATGTCTATGTCTTAGACAAAGCCTTGTATGGACTCAAACAGGCACCAAGAGCTTGGTACGAAACTTTAACTCAATTCTTACTTGCTTCAGGATTCAAGAAAGGTACAATTGATGCTACTCTCTTTCTGAAAAAGCAAGGTGATGATATGATTCTGATCCAGATTTATGTAGATGACATAATTTTCGGTTCTACAAATCCAAAGTTTTGTAAAAAAATTTCAAGAATCATGGAATCTCGTTTTGAAATGTCAATGATGGGTGAACTAAATTTTTTCCTTGGTCTTCAAGTGAAACAGTTACCCGAAGGCATTTTCATCAATCAGTCAAAATATACTCGAGATATTTTAAAGAAATTTAACATGAGTGACAGTTCAGTGATGAAAACACCGATGGCAACGGGCACACTTTTAGATGAAGATCTTTCTGGCAAATCAGTAGATCAAAAAGTGTACCGTAGCATGATTGGTTCACTGCTGTACTTAACTGCGAGTAGACCGGATATTATGTTTGCTACATGTTTCTGTGCTAGATATCAAGCTAATCCGAAGGAATCACACCTGGTCGCTGTAAAACGGATTCTTAGGTATCTTAAAGGTTCTACTGAGTTAGGCCTTTGGTATCCTAAGGGTTCGTCTTTTGATTTAACTGCCTATACTGATGCTGATCATGCAGGTTGCAAACTGGATAGAAAGAGCACCTCTGGTTCTTGTCAGTTCTTAGGTGATAAGTTGGTTAGCTGGACATCTAAGAAACAAAATTGTGTTTCTACATCCACCGCCGAGGCTGAATACGTAGCTGCCGCAAGCTGCTGTTCACAAGTCCTCTGGATGAAAACACAGTTAAAAGATTTCGGATATACTTACCAACGAGTCCCTATCTACTGTGATTCTAAGAGTGCGATTGCGATAACAGCTAATCCAGTACAGCATTCCAAGACGGAACACATCGATGTGCGTTATCATTTTATAAAGGATCATGTCGAAAAGGGCGATATCGAGATGCACTTTGTGACTACAGACTACCAGTTGGCTGACCTTTTCACCAAGCCGTTGGATGAAAAGAGGTTTACCTTTTTAGTTAGCAAACTTGGTATGTTAAACGCCAATTCATGATTCTAGGGGGAGTTTTCTAATCTTGTGCTTTATTTGAATATATTTTGGATATTTCATCATATGTTGACCGACTAAAGTGGAATCATTTTTATAATGATTACCAAAATCTTTTTCTTGCAGGATATGTTATGTGACAAAGGCTTCTGAACCAAATCATAATTCAAATGTTTTCTTCTGAAGGATGCTTTCAAGATTACATCTTTTCAGGAAGTTTTTCGTTTGAAAGGGAGTTTGGAAATTATATTGCTATATCTTTTATAAAAATATCTCTAAAAAGATTGATGTTTTACAGATATCAAGGGGGAGGATATCTAGTCACGGATACTTTAATTGCTATATTCATTCCAGGGGGAGTTAAGGATTCTGATTTACAGGTATAATATTCTAATCCTTATACTCTAACACTTGTGAAAGAAGAACAACTTTCATTTGTGAAAATTGTTTTTAAAATGTTCAAACCACTTCACGATCTTAAAATGTTTTTCTGATTTGAGAAGTGTGAATTTTAAATGATTTTTGGATATTTGTGAAAGTTATTGTTTATCTGGCAGTGTGTTCTTTAAAGAATAATACTTGTGTATTTTCTTTTCTATATACTTTGTCAAGTATTCATACACACTGGTTCAGTATTTTCAAATTGACTTTGTTATTACCATGTATCAAATGATATATCTTTCTGTGGTAATACTCCCGTCGTTTGGTATTCACAGTTGTTTGAATCAAACGTCATTTCATTTTTATTGTGCTTTCATTGATAATATGTTTATATATTGTTCATATAAACAACATACTTTTGAATTCCCAAATATTTTTCTTCATGATAATTTGATCTGATCTTAATCATTGTCAGATTCTCAAAACATTTCTATTCTTTTTATTCATATAAAGTTTTGAGATATCTTAAATGTTTAAAATGCTCAAATTTCATTTCTGATTTTTAAATGAGCATACAAACACTGACATATGATTTCTTGTGCTTTACATATCAGGAAAATCATTGATCAGCATGTATTTTTAGGAACATGGGATTCAGTGTGAGTGCTTAATAGATCTTCCATGGATTCACGATAACTAGTGTTTCCTACCCCGGAAGAAATCCTTTGAGTGATTGAGGGGAGAGGGTTCTAAAAGAATTGAGTGTGGGAGTGAGCTGAGGTAAAATGAAAATGAGAGATTGGTTAGATGTGAGCTTAAATGTTTAAAAGAAAGAGGGTGTGAGAACAGAGTTAAAAGAATATCAGAACTCTGCACCAAACATCTTTCTGAGTCGGGTAGCCACATTACTGATTGGTTCACATTTCTTTCGTGACCATCATTGAAATAGGCAAATAACCCATGCCATCTCTTGCATACAACCTCCCTACCTACTCATTCTTTTCTTAAAAAGATAATGTTTCATATTTTCTGGGGAAGCAGCACATAATCTATCGGATCTTCACTTGGAAGATACTGATATTGAAAAAGAAGGAAAGTTGCCCTACCTTCGAACCTTTCTCATGCACGTTGAGTCCATGTATAATCATTGTTGTCTCAGTAATTTACATACTTTGAGCCTTATGAAACACAATCATTGTGCTCATTCTTTCAAAACACAAGCACGAGCACACAGAGAATATGTTTTTCTGTCAGAACATTCATAGAATTACTTTGTGTTTTTCAATGATTGAATGGAAGTCCTGGGGAGTCAATATCAAACAAGCTCCTTATATTGTACATTCGTTGTACACAGTAACTTTGTGTTACTGACAGACATTTCTAACTGTTTCATATGTTGATTCAGGGTTACAATTCTTATTTCGTTTGAATTTGAAAAGATTCAAATGAATATGTTCGTGAATCAAAGGCCAATCCAGATCAGATGTGAGAATGATTTTCCTATATGGGGAGATTGTCTATTATCCAAAGGAGGAGATGAAAGTTCTTGAAGAATGTGCTTATCAGATGTTGGGAAGTTTATTCAATGACGGATCTGACCTTGAAGTGTTTTAATGATTTTGATTCTTACAAATCATTAAAAAGGGGGAGAATAATCAAAGTTCAAGATCAGATTGAAGTTTTAAAGATTTCAGAGGAGATAAAGTTTTCAGTTGATTGAAGTCAAAGATTAAAGAAAGTTTGTCAAAGAAAGCTTATCAAAGAGAAAGTCAGAGTTTATGCAAAAGTTAATTCAAAGAGAGAGACAAGTTTGAAGAATTGTCAAAGTTTTCAAGATGTCAAAGTCAGAAAAGATTTGATGTTGAAGTCAATTCTGAAGATATAAAGACCTGAAGATTATTGCCAAAAAAAATTTTAATCTTGAATCCAAAGGGGGAGATTGTTAGACTGTAATTGTATTCAAGATTAAATGAGGGTCATTATTGTAATTGTTGTAATAGTTGTTTGTGTGTGTTGTAAGAGAGCTTAGATGGTTTGACCTTGCTTGGTCATGTTGACCTATATATAAGCAAGTCCTTCTATTGTTTCTAGTAAGACTTATGTAAGCAAGAGATTAAGTGTGTAAAAGAGAAGGTGTAATATTGGTGGTAGTTGAGAGAAACACATAGTTGCACACATTGAGTACACACACAAACACAATCTATCTTGAAAGGTTAATCACTATAGATCTATGACTTGATGTAATTCTTGTGATTAATAAACAAAGTGTTTTGTGTTAACTTGTATGTGTTTATGCTAGTAAATCTTGGGCCACAAAATCCCCATTTACCTCAGTGCAAGTAAGGATGATATGCAAAGTTCAGACCCACCACCCAAACCTCCAAGACCAACAGTGATTCTGTATACTTCATGTGATGATTTAGCATCCCAGCATCTTATGAACCTGCACTTGTAATAAAAGCTAACAAAGTTTAACGATTTACTTACTACGGTAGTAATGAGAATCAGACATTTGAATTAATTGGACATCAATATATAAAAAATTAGTAACAGCTGCCTATCGCTTACAAAAGTATCAACATAAATTGCAAGCAAATTTGCAGATGCTGAATACATGTACATACCCATCACTACTTCCTGAATATATCATTTTTGCATCTGGACTCCAAGTGACACTTAACACCCGCCCTGCATAGAGAACGATGAAGAAGTACAATAAGTAACAAAAGTAATTAACTACAAAGTGTAGTCACGTGAACAGGAGGCAGCTATCTCACCACTAACCCTTGGCAACGATTTATGGTAAGTGAACTCATCCGAGTCTGAGATATCATATATTCGCACACAACCATCATCACAAGCAATTGCTATACTAGCATTGTCAATAAATGGCTCCTCATATAACTCGAGTGAGTTAACTTCAACCTCGCTGTCACTGGTGACATCACCATCACCAATAGTTCTATCAGTGACATGTCCATTCTCTACATAAGCCAAGTCCTGTTTTGTATTGACCTGCTGCTTAGACCAAGAATGAGTAGCCATCTGCCAGATGGATACACCAATAGAATCAACCACAACCTGCAAATAAGATAAAACTAAACAAATAAGATTTTATTCAAAAGTTGACTTTAGAAGAAAGAGATGTCAAGTAATATAGCCAACTCGGATATGGGAATGAAGTGTATGCATATGGAACTGAATGATAAGACAAACTGCCATTCACCAAAACAATAACCACAAAAGGCTCCATGAAATATGTTTATGCCACTTTATAAATGCATCACTCAAAGTAAAGACAAGGCTCCAGTTCCAAACATTAAGGTAAAATCAACAAAGTGTGATTCTCAAACGTTTTATAGTTTCAGACTTTCAGCCAGCTGCTCCCGATTATTAACAGCTTAAACATTGGTTACTGCATTAGCAAAACAGCATTATCATGCAATTCTTTTTGAATTAGTTATATTAGCAGCAGGGACCAACAGAAATGTTCATTTAATCTGCTAAAGATAAATCTTTATGGCACAAAATACGGTATTATTCCCCTCTCAGCTAAATATATGGATACAGATTGCAAAGCCAATTAAGACAGACCTTCTGTGTCAGGTTAAATAAGTCCCACTCCGAGACCGATCCATCGATGCTAGATGAAAACAATCTATCAGCCGCTAAGCCATTGGAACCCGAACTACACCATACCAGTGACGAAGCTCTCAAATTAGGGTCACCCTGTATCGTCTACAACAATGAAATATATTCAAAAACCTAAATTTGTTATGAAAATAACATTATGAATGATAACAAGTGAGAAGAAGATGAAAATGAGCGTAAGAAGCATACCAGTTGGCAATGCCAACCCACAGCGCCAGGGGATACGAGCCATATCTCTAGAGAGCCATCTTCCCTAGCGGCGGCAACTTGAGATTCGTCTATGCTAGTGGCTAGGGAGACTATCGGGGAGGGATTCCACTCCACTGAGTTGCTACTACATTTGTAGAGCTCCAGCATCACCGCCGTCTATGCCTGAACCCTAATTCTCCAGAGAAAATGTCTGTATCGTTCGCAAAGGGTATTACAAACTATGCTAAATAAAACTATTTTTATAAAACTAGTCCTCCCACTTTCAAAAGTAACTATTAAAACACTTAGGTGTCGTTTGTTTTTTAAGAGGTCTAAAGTCTGAATTTTTATTTTAGTTATGATTAATAAGAGGTGGTGTGTAAAAAGGTCTGAACGATTCAGACTTAAGAGTCATTAAGAGGTTTTTAAAAAAAAACAAACAACCTCTTAATTATGCACTCGAGAAGATTGAGATGTTTGTCGATTTTGGTTTGTTAAAACAATGGAAAAGTCCAAAAAAACCCAATGGACTTTAGTGTTTAGAGTGATTAAATCCTTGGACAATTTTTTGGAACAAATAAGTTCTTAGACATTTCAAAACACACTAAATAAATCCTTTGACTTTTATAAACCTGTCAAACACATTCTTATTACTTAAAAATATAATTTGCAACCTACATAACAGATAAAACTACAAATTAAAAAAAAAACAAAAAATATGTCACCTACTTTATCCCCCTACAGATTAAAAAATGGGAAAATTAATTAAAATAGTCAATCTTATCAACCAAATTCATTTTTTAAACAATTTTCAAAATCTCTTTTTAAAATAGTCTAAGTTTATGCATAATTTTTTTTGCCTTAAGAATTGTTTTTGGCAAAAAAAAAACATTTTTATAATTTGTTATTTAATTTACTTTATATCTTCTATTTTTTTAATTTCAGTTAACCCTTTATTATATTAACACACATAATCGCATATTAACTAAAATACATTAAAAAGAATATGTTCTTTTTTCATATTACACGACTATAATTGTCTTGTCAATGCGTTTATAATGAGCTTAATATTGAATTTTTTGGATTTAATCTCATATTATTAAATATCATAAATACGTACGAATTATATTTAATATTTACACTTTCTATCCTTTTAGGGTTATTTATTTAATAATATAAGATTATTTTGTAACTATAAGTATTAAAAATAGTTCGTACGTATTTATGATATTGAATAATATAAGATTACATTCAAAAACAATATTGAGTTCATTTTGAACATATTGACCAAACGATTATAATGATATAATTTGTAAAAAAATAAACCAATTTTTTATATATTTTAGTTAATATACGATTATGTGTTAACATAATAAAAATGTAAAATGAAAAGGTAATGCATATAAAATAAATCAAATAACTAATTATAGCTTTATAAGGATGGAAAGTGTTTTTTTTCTAAAACTATAAGCAAAGTGAATATTTATAAATAAATTTTTTTATGTAAGGATGTTTTTTATTTTATTTTTTGGAAAAAACAATTCTTACACAAAAAAAACAATATGTGCAAAATTTAACTATTTTAGAAAAAAAAAAACTTTGAAAAGTGGTTAAAAAATGAACTTGGTTGATGAGATTGACTTATTTCAGTTAATTTTCTCATTTTTAGTTTGTAGGTGGATAAAGTATGTGACATTTCTTTTTTAATTTGTAGTTTTACATGTTATGTAGGTTGTAAGTTACATTTTTTAAGTAATAAGAATGTATTCAACAGGTTATCAAAAGTCCAAGGATTTATTTAACGGGTTTTGAAATGTCCAATGACTTATTTGTTCGAAAAAATTGTCGAAGGACTTAATCACTCCAAACCCTAAAGTCCGTTGGGTTTTTTTGAACTTTTCCCTTAAAACAACTAGTTGTTTCCTTATGTGTAACTTTATTGTATACAAATGGTGCGTTCTTGGTATGCAGACAGGACAGGACGGAACAGAACATGATAGTTGTCCAGCGTTTGACAAGACATGACAGAACTGGACAAAACAGGACTAGACTGATTAAATGACGAATTTACCCCTGATGAAAAATCATAGATTACATCACATAAAACTAATTTACATCACTAATACATAGTGCAATGGATTATCAAAAACATAAAACTAATTTATCACGATTGGATTTTGGATATCGAAATCAAAACCCAAATTTTAAGTTTCGGATTTTAGGTTGTTTCATGTTTGGGTTGGTCGGGTTTCGGATTGATATCGGTCGGGTTCAGGTATTATATGATGCAAAAGTTATATATAAATTCAATCGTTTTTTGGATGAATACAATCGACTGAAAGATTGATGAAATCAATAACAAGTTTAAAATTTAGAAAATTTTTCAACAGACAATAATTTACGATTTTCAAAAAATAATTATATATATATATAGTATTTAAAATATAGATTTATGTTATTTCGGGTTTTCGGACGGGTTGGGTGGCCAACGATCAAACCCAATCTGAACCCAGATATCCTCCCAAATGTCGGGTTTCGGATTATCAGATTTCGGGGTATTCGGGTTTTGCAAAAACACCTTATTTTCGGTTCGGATGCAGATTCGGATTTCGGACTATTCGGGTTTTGCACACCCCTACCTTGGGAGGCGTGGATGATGAGAATACATGTTTTATGTTTTTGTTTTTAACAAAGAGTATATTAATCAAAAATATTGTTGTTCTACTTAGTTCCATGGGGTTGGAATGGGACAAGTTTGTCCCGTGCTTGTTCCACTTAGTTCTAGCATTTCCCACATATGGTCACGCCAAACATGAGACAAGTATGTTATGTTCTGTCTTGTTCCACTCTGTTCTGCATACCAAACACACCAAAAGAACACACATTTGTACATGGGATGTTTGGTTGACATTAAATAATTTAGTTCAAAGTTACTTAGTGCAAAATGAAAATAATTGTTTGGTTGTGTGTCTGCACAATACGGCGAGATGTAGAGATTCTATCAAGATACATTTAATTTTTAAATATCAAATTTTGCAAAATATCTTTAAAATACTTGGTGGTTAAAATGTTGTATAAAAAGTTTTTGTAATGCAACAGGATGTACCGCAAATCCAAAAATGATAAATTAATCCAATTTTTTATCTAAAAAATCTACAAATTATGTTTAAACAAAATATAATTAAGGGGTCGTTTACCTAACATTTACCCAATAAGTGCTTATGTAACACCCCAAAAATTGGAATAAACAAATTTTTTTCAAAAAACGGAAATGTGGTATTTAAAAATGTCAAAGCATGAGCCTCTTAAAAAAGGAAAGTAACGAACACCCTGTTAATTACAAATTTATAATTCAAAGTACTTGGATAAGACAACCTAATAATCTAATTCCTCTATAAACAAGATTACAAGTTCAGATGTCCTCCAAGTCTTCCAAAAGAATGAAGATGTTCAAAAGTATGGCGCCCCAAAAATTGATCCCCCAAGCTCACCTCCCGGCCAAGCCTTCTTAGTAACGGCTCCGCTAGAACCTGAGATACATGTCGACACCAAGCAAGTGTTAGGCCAAAAAGCCTAGTGAGTTGACCAAGAGATAAATCACAGTAAAAGTGAGAAATCATCAAAATGTCACAAAGATCTAAATAAGGAATCAATGGGGGAGACCCAAAACACCAAACAAGTTTCACCTCAAGACTCAATACACCTTGGTGTTCACCCTTACGAGCAACACCCTAAAGGTCCCACACATTGGGGACTACCTCCAAGGCATTACCCTAAATGATGGAGATCTAGGCACATACATCCAAGGTGTCACCCAAGATTATATCCTCCTAGTGCCTACTTGTTGTTCATCCGAATTTGCAATATACATAACCCAATACCATTTATTCCAAGTAAAGTATGTGTAACAACAAGATAGGCATCCATGGTCCAACCACCATAATATTATTGCATTTATATTACCTAAATCCCAAGACCCTCAAATTAAGGTTAAGTGCACATATGTCCAACATATATATCATACCGAGAAATAAACATGCCTTATGCACATAATGGATATACTTACATGAATCAATAACATATAAAGTTTCCCAAACAGGTCAAAATCCCATTTAGGTCATCCTACTAAAGATTGTAGGTTTATTTATGAAAGTCACCCATTTACCTTTATTGAGAAACAACATATTAGTAGTTATCAAGGATCCAAATAATACATTTATTGGCCAAGAACTTCCAAAAATCTTCAAAGATGAGATTATGAAAAATGTCACCACACATGAAAGATTTATACTAAAATGAACAAGATGAAGATAAATAACATATAATGACAAGTATGATGTATCTAGTTTTACAAATGTTAGAAAAACTCACTATCTAGGTTTTTGAGTAAAGTAGAAAACCTTAAAAGCTTGAGAGGGAAGGAGAGATTGATGCTTGGATACTTGTATAAACTTTCACAATGGATAACCCACCAAAAGGATTTAATGCTCAATGAATGAGCTTACCAAACCCTAGCTTGATATAAATGAGGGGGAGGTTTCAATGATGGAAAATTGGTCCAAAACTCTCCCAAAATCGCACCTAAACTGGAGTGGGGAGAAATGGGGTTCAAAACCGATCAAGGGTCAATTTATACTCCCAGACCCCCGATGACGATTGTGCCCGACGACATTGCCATTTGGCAATGTCGCTGGCATTCTCCCATACCCCCTCTCTCGATACAATACCGGTGAGAGTGACACGCGAGTGTGCCCCATGGCACTATCGTTGTCACAATCGCGCGGTATGTACCGCGACCCTCTTGCTTACCGCGATTGTGGCCAGCGATTATGACACTTGTCATAGTCACGTGGCACAATCACCCGGACCTTGGGTCGAGTCCGTTTTCACCCGATTCGACGATTTCAAGCACCCGATCTAAAGGTTGAGGGTTTACGATGTTTCTCCCGAGGCTAGAGTGATAACTATTGTTGTATGCAAACTCCACCAAAGGTAGATGGGTATCCCAACTACCGCCAAAATCGATCACACAAGACCTAAGCATGTCCTCTAGAGTTTGAATCGTCCTTTCGCTTTGTCCGTCCGTTTGTGGGTTGTATGTCGTGCTCAAATTCACCCGTGTGCCCAATTCTTGATGTAAGGCTCCCCAAAATCTTGATGTAAACCGACTATCCCGATCGAAGACTATAGACAAGGGTATACCATGTCTAGAGACCACTTCTTCTATATACAACTTTTCCAACTTATCCATTGGCAACGTCTCCCGCATTGCTAGAAAATGCGCACTCTTCGTCAATCGATCAACAATCACCCAAATTGTATCATTACCCCTCAAGGTCTTTGGTAGCTTGGTCACAAAGTCCATAGTAATCTTGTCCCACTTCCACTCGGGTATTTCTAACGATTGAAGGCTCCCATAAGGTTGTTGGTGCCCGACCTTCACTTGCGAACAAGTCACGCATCACTCCACATAGCGTGCCACATATAACTTCATACCCGACCACCAATAGTGTAACTTCAAGTCCCTATACATTTTTGTACTTTCAGGGTGGATAGAGTATTTGGACTTGTGCACGTCTTCCAAGAGAAGTTCCCGACTCCCGCCAATCTTTGGCACCCAAACTCGTCCATTGAAGCATTTTATCCCTCGGCTATCTTCGGTCAAGAGTAGGCGTTGTTTGGCCATCACTTCATCCTTAAGATTCTCTTCCAACAAGGCCTCAGTTTTCAATGATTTAATCATTTCCATGAGACTTGACACCAACTCGATTCTCATAAGCTTGGCTTGAAGCCTCCCACTCTACTCTTTCCGACTCAAGGCGTGGGCCACCACATTCCCCTTCCCCGGGTGGTAGAGTAGCTCACAATCGTAGTCCTTGAGTAGTTCCAACCATCTTCTCTGCCTCATGTTGAGCTCCTTCTATTCAAAGACATACTTCAGGCTCTTGTGGTCCGTGTATAAGGTACACTTCGTACCATAGAGATAGTGTCGCCACAATTTCAATGCGAACACCATCGCCGCTAGTTCCAAATCATGAGTGGGGTAATTCTTCTCATGTACCTTTAGTTGCCTAGACGCATAGGCAATCACCCTTCCCCTTTGCATGAGCATACACCCAAGCCCCATCTTGGATGCATTGCTATAAACTACAAAGTCCTCCGATCCTTCCGACAAGGATAAAATTAGAGTTTCGCACAATTTCCTTTGCAATATCCGGAAAGTTTTTTCTTGAGATTCGGTCCATACGAACTTCACATTCTTTTTGGTTAAGGTGGTTAACAAAAAAGCAATCTTGGAGAAGTCTTGGATGAATCTTCGGTAGCAACCCACCAAACCCAAAAAGCTTCGGATTTCAGATGGACTATTGGGAGGTTTCCAATTCATCATAGTTTCTATCTTTGCAGGATCCACTTTCACTCCGTCTTTCATGGCCACGTGCCCCAAAAATTGCACTTCCTTCAACCAAAACTCACACTTGGAGAATTTCGCATAAAGCTTCTCCTTCCTCAAAACTTCTAGAACATCACGAAGATGACGCGCATGATCGGACTCGTCCTTGGAGTAGATCAAAATATCATCAATAAACACGATGACCGACTTATCAAGGAAGGGTCAACACATGTAGTTCATTAAGTCCATGAACACCGCCGGGGCATTCGTCAAGCCAAAGGGCATCACTAAGAACTCGTAGTGACCATAGCGCGTCCGGAAAGCGGTCTTCGGAATATCATCCTCTTGACCTTCACCTGATGGTAACTCGAACGTAGATCAATCTTCGAAAAACAACTCGCTCCTTGAATTTGGTCGAATAAGTCATCGATTCTAGGGAGTGAATATTTATTCTTCACGGTCACCTTATTTAACTCCCTATAATCGATACACATCCTCATGGTTCCATCCTTTTTCTTCACAAATAAGACCGATGCTCCCCAAGGTGACGAGCTCGGTCTCACGAATCCCTTCTCAAGAAGGTCTTGAAGTTGTCCCATCATCTCTTTCATCTCTGACGGGGCCAAACAATACGGAGCTCTAAATATCGGGGCCACCCCCGACGCTAGATCGATCTTGAACTCTACTTGACGGTCGTGCGGTAGGCCAGGTAAGTCGTCCGGGAACACATCGGGGAACTCATTCACCACCTCTACATCCTTTAGCTTTTTCTTTTTAAGTTTGGCGTCTAACACGTACGCCAAAAAGGATGAGCATCCTTTCGATAAGCACTTTCGTGCCTTCACTATGTTGATAATTGCTACTTCGCCTTTCCGCCCCTCACCGTACACGGTCACCGAATCGACATCCGAAATTGGGATTCAGATCAACTTCTTCGCACAAAGAATTTCGGCATGATTGTTCGACAACTAATCCATCTCGATGACAACATCAAATCCTCCGATGACCATTGGCATTAGATTAACCGGGAATTCTCTCCCTTCAATTTCTAGCTTGCAACCCTTAATAATGTCCCGAACTACTACTTGATCGCCATCGGCTAACTCTACCACTAACGCGTCCTCTAAACTAGTGGTGGGTACGGATAACCTTGGGCAAAAGGAATTCGACACAAACGAAAAGCTAGCTCCCGAATCAAATAAAATGCGTATAGGTACGGAATTTAGAAGAAACGTACCCGACACCACATCTGTCGAAGCCTTCGCTTCCTCGGCAGTCATCTAGAATGCTCTCCCCATTACTTTCGGTGGTTCCACTTTCTTTCCTCCACTGAATCCCGTCTTTGCCTTCGGGCACTCACTCCTAATATGACCCGGTTTCTTGCATCCAAAACAAATTTGTCCTCTGATCGGACAGTCTCGATAACTGTGACCGAACTTGCCACATTTAAAACATGGTTCGGATCCTGAGTTACAGGGGCCGAGATGTTTGCTTCGACACTTTGAACACCACGGAATATCCCGTCTCGGACCCACTCCTCGTTGACTGTTGTTGTTGAACGACTTTGATCTCTTGGAGTGCATCGTACTCCCTTCCCATCTTCTTTTCTCAACTACTCCGCTTCTCTCCACCTTGCTCGAGCCATAAGAATCTTCCACAAGTTGTGCCTCTTCGATTGCCTCCCGAAGAGTAGAGGCCTTTGACACTCAAACCATATTCATCATCTCTGTAGGCAAACCCTTGATGTAACTCTTTATCTTCTCTCTTTCAGTTGGGACCAGGTGTCCCACTAAGCCCAGTTTATCCATAAACAACTTGTTGTACTCCTTTCAGTTGGGAAATAAGAATTAAAGAATTAAAGAGGAGATTACAACATAAAAGGAAGGTTGGCAGGTTGGTAATGGTGTTTTCCTACATCCAGTTGGTTCCATGTTCAAGTCTTGTAGAATGCATATGGCTGATTTTTTTAGTAAGGACATCATGTTCGGCCTAATAGAGAACCAGGCCCAACGTGTGAACCATGGCCCAGTTGGCAACTACCTAAATCCATTCTCATTTGTGGCCCATGACTATTATTAGGAGTAGGGCATTATTTAAATTATATAGAATGAAAAAAATCATTTTGGAAGAAAAGGAGGAAGGCATTCGGCGGCTGGCTTCTGTATTTCTTTTTCTAGATTTTATATGTATCTATATATTTATCATTCACACATATATATTATATATAATGGAGATCCTCAAGAGAAGTTGAAGAAAATTAAAGTTCGTCCGTGATTTATGATTTATAAAAGTTGAAAGGTATGAACCTCCTAAAACATACTCTTAAGTTTATATAATTATTAAGCTTCTTTAGTATTTTGTAGATGATTTAAATTGAGGAAATCATATTTGTTAATAGATTCATATGAAGTTTAAGGGTTTCAAATCTTAAAGTTCAAACGTATAGCTCTTAGATGAGTTTTGATGAATTAATCTATAGGAAATATGGAGTAAATGATTTATATAATTTGAAGTTGGTATGGTTTATTTTAGGTGTTGTCCAAATTTTATAAAAATCGTAATAAATCGCTCGTAGATCGGTTTGAGGCGTGTAATATGTCTTTGGAACCGTTGGGATGCCCTTAACAAACCGTATGTTTTACGGAAGAGCTGATTCGGAGTGTAAGTATGCCAAAAATCGGGTTTTTAGGACAACACCAATCAATCTTCAAATATTCATATAAAATTGGTTTAAAATCCATTAGGGGTGATCCTTGATGAGTTGGAAAGGTCATAGGGTCGTTTAATATTTTGTTTAGAGTCATTTCATTGATTTGGTGATTATACGTGGTTTATCTAGGTAACGAGAAGTTTGTGCAAGTTGGATAAAAACTAGGTTTAACATAACCTAGCAAGGTGAGTTAAAGATGATTTATGAAAACGGTGTACATGCCAAAATGTTTATTTTAAAGTGTTTGTGTTTTACATCAAATTGTTAACTGCTGATAAGTTTTTGGTATTTGGTTATATCTCACTTTATAAACTTGTGTCACACGCATATTTGTGATTTTGGGCATTTTGACAATAAATCATTTTGATATGTTTCTTTGATGTATATATATGTAAATGGAGTCCATTTGATGTAAAGGTCATTTATATGATTTTGTACTTACAACTATTTGGAAAATGCGTATAAGTATGTCATGAGGCATTTTGGAAATATAAGGATAAATAGTCCATTTGGAAAATGGTTTGCCTCAACCAATGTTGAGTTTGAGTCAGTTATACTTTTGGGTCGTTGTGTCTGCATCAGTCGGTTAAACGTGTTTTTAATGTTTACAAAGGCTTTCGTTGGAGATTTACGTAAAGTGTTGGGCCTTTGGCTCGGTTTTGACTAAATGAGTCGTGTGGACATTTGTCCGGATTTATAACCGTCGTGGGTTTTGAGTATGATGACGATTAATTCATGTCATTGGTGAGTTACATGCTTTGGGTGCTTTGGTCATTCAATTGGAGTCATGTAATGTTAGACAGTGTTGTAATGGATCCATAGGCACGTAAGTCTGTCTGTTTTGGAAAGCCTAAGTTTTTGGTTACTGTGGTGACCGCTTGGGTTTGCTAGCGAGTAGGCAATAGGTGGCTCGAGCCGCTGAGTTGAAACTCGTTTAGATTGGATAGGCACCCATGTTCGTAAGACCCTGGAGTGGAACTCGACGGAGTATGGCAAGGGGCTATAATAGGTCTGAGGATTGTGATGTCTTGTATGGCATGGGAACTAGGACCGGTATGTATGGTGAAATCCAATAACATCACGGGTGGCCCCATTCACGTGTTCTCGCCACCCAAGATGGAAACGTTTAGATGACACGCGAGGAAGTTGTATGAGCGGCCTACTTGCGTGTTTCTCTATTCTCATTGTATACGGGTCTCTCCGTCACAGACCTGTGGTATTTTAAATGTTAATGTCGTATTTTACCAACTCTGGTTTGTGTGGTCGACGATAAATGATGACCTTAATATTAGGATTTTCTCACGTATATTAAGGTTTGAATGGAACGCGTCTTTTCCACGTTTCGGTATTTAGTCTATTTTATGGTCGTGTGAGTCTTGGGTCTAATGCCCGTGTTCATGGCAATATTTAATTATATAGATTTGCATCTATGGTTTATGAGTTATGTATCATGTTCCACCCATGTTGGGTATTTCGAGACATAACATGTTACCCGTGTTTTATAAAATTGGAAGTCCTCTCTCTATTTTCCTTTTTAGCAAGTTTTGGTTTAAATCCAATTTTATAGAAGTACGTTTCATATTGAGATCCTCTCCTTTAAAATCGTTTGGTTTGGTTAACGATTAACTCGGTGTCTCTTTCGTACAAAATGCATAATTATTGTTAAACGAGTCGTTTTCATAAGTGAAGCATATTATTTTGAAAGATTATGAATTTACTCGCATTCTTCCTTTCTAAACGATTAAATTATATATGTTGAAAACTCTTGAGCTCACTAGGCGTCAAGCCTAACCTTTTTATTTGTCATCATGTGCATCAGGTTCCAGTTGGGGGTTTGGTTCTAGCAGTTCTATGAAGAGTCAAGCCTTAGCTTGGCACAAGGGTGAGTAGTTGGTGAAGTCTTCCGCAGATTGGAGATAGTGACCGTTATTGGTTTTAGTAGCACCTGTCCTTATTTTAGACTGTATGTATAGATTGAACGTGCGTATTGAGGTTAATTCTTAAATTGTGATTGTAGATGATGCAATTATCGATGTATTTAGAAAATTTAAATTAGTTGCTATTTCCAGAATTTAGGGTGTTACATTAAGAGATGGAGTAGAATAGCCTAGAGTATGAGTTGTTTACTTCATCCCGGACTTGCGATTGAGAAGGAATATGGGATCAAAAAAATAACCCGGGGAGGGGGGTTGGATGCAGATATGCAGTGTGTGTTTGCACCACAAAAGGCCAACATGTGTTTTTACATGCAACAACTTGTTCTTCTGGTGAAAGAAGAAAGTTGAAACTATAGTGGAAAAGTTGTGTACTATGAGTAGTTCATTCCCATCAAAAAGGGCAACAAGTAGAGTTGTGGCTATCATTGAAGGTTTTCTTGTAGAAAAGCTATTGTCGATTTCTAAATAATAAAGCAGGGGAGTGTAACACCCTAAATTTTAGAGAAATAAAAATTTGAAAATTTCGCAATATGACGGCTATAAACTGAGTAAACCTGGGTGAACCAAACCTGTCATAACAATCCCAAAGTATCATCCTGAGAACGAGGAATATAGTTGTAGCCTTGTAACACCCGTAAATTCCTGTCTGTGAAAGCCAACCCTTTGAGAAATTCTTGTTTCTTATCGTAGAATTTCATCCCCTATATCTTACCTATTTAAGCCTTATCGCGTCATGAGTGGTCTGTGCGGAAAATGGGAAGAAACGAGCCTCGGTACACTCTGGGCGATAGTGCCCTGGCGATAATGCCCTGGCGATAGTGCCCTGGGCACAATCGCCGGGCACAATCGCCAGCGGGGGTGTGCTCGCGGTACGTTTTGGGCGATAGTGCCCTGGCACAATCGCCGGGCACAATCGCCGTCGGCCCCAGGGTCTTTTAAGAGTCGCGATTCTCAACCATTTCCCTCACTCTCACTTCTATCTTCTTCCCTTTTCTCTCCCAAACACCAAAACCGAACCCTAACCTATTTTGGGGGTTTTTCCTCCTCAAACCACATGTTTCTTCACCATCTAACTAGTTGGAACCTTGAACCACAAAACCTCTATCTTCATCTTCCTCATCAAGTTCATCGGTTGGGAGCTCGGGTTGAAGTGTTGGATTGGGTGTTCTCGGAAGTCTCTTTGTCTTCGAGGGTAAGTTTTCTTGTAATAAGTTATAAAATGCTCCATTGATGGTTTCTTAGTGTTTGGTTTCTGAAATCTAGGTTTTGGTAAGTTTTGGAGAAAACTAGAGCTTTGATCTCGTTTGGAGTTTTGGTATATTGTTTGGGGGAAATGCTTCTAAATGGTTGAGTATGGGTATTTATGGTTTGAAATGTTTGGATCTAGGTTTTGGAAGTTTCCGGCTTGAGGATTCGAGCGGTCTTCAAAAGAGCTCGTTGGGTGAAACCTAGATTTAGCCTAAATCTAGCAAGGTGAGTTCAAGTTGATTTGTGAAAATGGTGTACATGCCAAAATGTTTATTTTAAAGTGTTTTACATGAAATGGTTAACTGCTGATAAATTTTAGGTATTTCGAAGTAAAATATGATTTACTTGGTTATTCGTCAAAGTATGAGTATTTTGATAAGTTTTCATATTTGGTAAACTTGGGTTGTGTTAACCTCTTAAAATGCTTATATTGGGATTAAACATTTTAGCAACTAAATAGCATGATCTACGTATTCTTGGTGACTTTGTACAAGTAAGATATATTTCATGATTCATGCATATTTGATGATTTTGTACAAATGGAGTCTATTTCATGTTATATGCATTTTTGGTGTATTTGCATTCATAAACCCTTTGGAAAATCATTAGTCCCATCTTGTGGGGAGTTTTGGGTTAATCTCGTCTTTGAGATATGTGTCCTCATAAACGTTATTTAAAGACATTTCATTATTTGGGGAACCGGTAATTGTTGGTCAAATGGATTTTGAGCATCCTAGCTCGGTATTGGCTTAAAAAGGGGTTTGAGGATATTTGTCCGGGCTTAATGGCTCGATGTAGAGTCCCATTTCATGGTTTACGTCTTAATGCATTTTATTGCATATTTATAATTACAGGCTCGAGTGTTGTTGTCATTCAGGTATAGTCGGGTAATTTTAGACTGTGTTGCATTGGATCCATAGGCACATGAGTCAGTCTTGTTTGATGGTCATTTGGGTGGTACGGGGTTGGACTCCGGGACACATGTTTTATGACCTTGTCCGTTCAAGGAGTACACTAAGAGGATTGAGTCCGGGTGGTGCTATCATGGCGTGGAGTAGCCATTGGATGGGCGTTTTGGACCTCCGCCGGGTGGGGCAATGCCTTGGTTGTATTCCCCTTAGGCCGGGCCTTGGAGCGGTATTTTCGTTAATATATCGCTAAGGTCAGTTGACTCTTTGGTGTAGCTTGGAGGGAGTCGTAGGGACACTTGGGCTTGTGTGTCGTGAAGTGTCATACGATTAACGTTGTATGAGTGGCATACTTTTGTGTTCCTCCACTCCCAACGGATACGGGAAGCCCCCGTCGTATTTGGATATTTAATTGTCCACGTTTTAATATTCGAGTTCATTCTATTTTATGGTCGTGTGGGTATTATTTCGAGTTGCGGGTTTTCCATGACGCACCATATCTTTATGAATTGTCCTCCGTTATTTAAGGGTCGATTATTATGCCCCACCCCCGTTTTGGGTGTTTTGGGATATGACGTATTGTTTACATTTTAGTACATTTGAGTATCGAACTATGACCCCGTTTTGGGTGAGTTGCGAGATGCATCGTTTTATAAGAAATGCATGTTTGGGAAGCATTGTCTTTAAAAGTGTATATTATGGGGAAATGTGTCGTTTCCATTTTGAAGTATAATATATTTGAAGGATCTTGCTTTAAAACTGATTTCCTGTCTTCTAAAGATTTATTCATTCATGTTAAAACTCTTGAGCTCACTAGGCGTTAAGCCTAACCTTTTTATTTGTCGGCATGTGCATCAGGTTCCAGTTTGGGGTTCGGATTCTAGTAGCCTCTCGAAGAGTTGAGCCCTAGCCTTACACAAGAGTAAGTAGTTGGTGAAGTCTCCTGCAGGTTGGAATTAGTAACTGTTTGTTGGGTTTAGTAGCACCCGACCTTGTCATAGATTGTATGTATAGAATGAATGTGACTATTGAGGTTAATTCTTAAATTATGTTTGTCGACGAACCAATTATTGATGTATTTAGAAAATTTTTAATAAGTTGCTATTTCTAGATTTGAGGGTGTTATAAGCCTTTACAAAAGAATCAAATGAAGAATAATACTTAACAACCTAATAATCTAACTTAAACAAGAAAGATTAATATCGGGTGTTGCTATTCTTCCAAAATGTGTATCCACTATCACCATCGTATCGGTCAATAAATCAACTCAAAAAGACCGCTCTCGACCCCTAGGCTGTCCGCTCATCCCCGACGAACCCCATCGCTAGATTGACCCGCTATACATGTCATTTTAAGAAAGAGTGTTAGGCTAAAGCCTAGTGAGATCAAACAGTTGTATTGAAAATAATTAACGATAAGCGTAAGTAAAGAAAATGGAGTTAAGATAGAAATAATAGTGCGTTTTACCATAATAGTTACCTCTTGGTTTAACGGGGGAGACCCGCTTACTAACACAAGCGACGGAACACAAAAGTAGGCCACTTGATAGTCAGTAAAGCCAAAACACATAAAAGTACACGCAAGGGATGTTAGGCTCAGTGACTTTAAACGTACACCCGCGGAAAGTCAATTTCAACCCAAAAGGGCCCTTACGTTGAGATCCTCATCCAATATCGTAATACTTAGCATGTAGGACTTATAACCCAATCTGATGCCTAAATGTGCCTCGACGAGAGAGACTAATGTCCCAACGTCGGACTAAATGCAATAACAATTATGGGGTCATGACTCCTAAGTGAAATCAAATATACCACATAGAGCAGATCGACCAACTGATAATCCAATACATTGACAAATGAAAGTATACATATAATTATCGCATAACTTCACCAAGAGGTTCCAAGTTGACATATGAATCATATCCCCATAATCTAACCATTTGGTTTACTTTGATGTTTTCAAAACCTAGTTTTGGATTCCAAGTATTTAAACCAAGGTATTAGTAAAAGCAAGTTCCCATTGACAACTTATCAGCAGTTCATCATAAGATTCATCAACTCAATGTTAATTAAACTTTGAAGCTAGAGAATAGAAAAATATAATGCCAAGCCATATTCACATATAAATCCAAGATATCCTTCTTCTTTTCTTGAAATCTTTTCCAAATACACAAACCCTAGAATCTCCAAAATTAGGGTTTTGGGTGAAATGCACCCCAAATTACATAAGTTAAAATGGAGATGTCTAATAGGTTAAAAACTTGATTTTAACATGTATTGTAACACCCTTAATTCTGGAAATAGCAACTTATTTAAAATTTTCTAATTACATCGATAAACAATTCGTCTATAATCACAAGTTAAGATTTAACCTCAATACACACACATTCAATCTATACATATAGTCTATAATAAGGACGGTTACTACTAAAACCCAATAAAGTCACTATCTCCAAACTGCGGAAGGCTTCACCAAATGCTTATACTTGCACAAGCTAAGGCTCAACTCTTCGTAGCTGCTAGAACCAAACCCCAGCAGGAACCTGATGCACATGCCGACAATAAAAAGGGTTAGGCTTAACGCCTAGTGAGCTCAAGAGTTTTAACATGACTGAATAAATCTTTAAAAGCCAAGAAACCAGTTTAAAGCGAGATCCTTCGAAATAATATACTTTAAAATGGAAATGACACATTTTCCCATAATATGCACTTTTAAAGATAATGTTCCTAAACACACGTTTCATATAAAATGATGCAATCCGGAACTCACCCAAGATGGGGTCATAGTTCGACATTCCAATTCATGGAAATGTAAATAATACCTTATATCCCAAAACACTCAAAACACGGGAGGAACATAATACTCGACCCTTAAGTAAAGGAAAACGATTCATAAAAATATGGTACGCCATTGGAAATATGTAACTCGAATTAATACTCGCGCGACCAAGAAATAGAATGAAATCCAAATACCGAAACGTGGAAACGACGAGGTCCAGTCGAACTTTAATATACGTGGGAAGAACCCAATATTAGAGCCAACATTTACCGTCAACCACTAAGACTCACATTGGTAAAATACCACATTACCATGAAAAATACCACGAATCAATGATGAAGAGATCCGTATACACCGAGAATAGAAAACATGCAAGTAGGTCGTTCACGCGACTTCCTTGCATATAATCTAAACGTTTCCATCTTGGGTGGCGAGAACACGTGAATGGGGCCACCCGCGATGTTTGTTGGATTTCACCACACATCCCGACATCCTGGACCACATGTCCTTCACGACATCTCCCACAGACCGTTTAATGCCTCTGGCCTTACTCTATCGGAGTTCCACTTTTGAGGGCTTACAGACATGGATGCCTATCCAACCTAGACGAGTTCCAACTCTATGGCCCGAGCCACATATTCCTACTCGCTAGCAAACCCGAGCGGTCACTAAATGTAACCCAAAACCTCAGGCCTTACCAAACCGACAAACTTACGTGCCTATGGATCAAATACAACACTATCTAACATTACATGACTCCAATTGAATGACCAACGCACTCAAAACATGTAACTCACCAACGATACGAAATTAATCGTCATCTTATTCAATATCCCCGCTGGTTATAAATCCGGACAAATGTCCACACGACTCATTTTAAGCCAACACCGAGCTAAGATGCTCAAAATCCATTTGACCAATAATGAAATGTCTTTAAAATAACGTTTATGAAGACACACACTACAAAGACGTATTTAACCCAAAAATCAACACGTATTGGGACCAAAGATTACCAAAGGGTTTATAAATGCAAAAGTACCCAAAATGCATTTAACATGAAATAGACTTAATTCGTACAAAATCACCATGAATGTGAAAACCATGCTATTTACTCGTTAGAACATTCAAAACCCAAATATGAGCATTTTATGAGGTTAACACAACCCAAGTTCACCAAATATGAAAACTTATCAAAATACTCACCCTTTGACAAATAACCAAGTAAAACATAATTTACTTCAAAATATTCCAAACTTATCAGCAGTTAACCATTTCGTATAAAACACTTTAAAATAACCATTTTGGCATGTACACCGTTTTCACAAATCAATTTGAACTCACCTTGATAGATTTAGGCTAAATCTAGATTTCCCCCAACGAGCTCTTTTGAAGGCCACTTGAATCCTCAAGCCGAGAACCTCCAAAACCTAGATCCATACATTTCCAACCATAAATACCCATAACTAAACATTTAGAAACATTCCACAAACATTACATACCAAAATCCCTAAACAAGATCAAAACCCTAGTTTCTCCAAAACTAACAAATCCGAGATTTGAGATACCAACACTAAGAAACCATCAATGAAGCATTTATAACATTAATTCAAGAAAGCTTACCATTAGAGATAACGAGACTTTCCGAGAACACCCAATCCAACTCTTCAACTAGAGCTCCCAACCGAACTTGATGAAGAAGATGAAGATGGTGGTTTTTGTGGTTCAAGATCTCCCAAGCTAGATGATGGAGAATCGTTTGGTTTAAGGAGAAAACCCTTCAAAATGGGTTAGGGTTCGACATTTGGGTTTGGGAGAGAAAAGGGAAGAAGGTTTTAGGGTTTGGGTTAAGAGAATGAGGTTTGGTGGCTGAAAAATCGGTTTTAATCTCAACAGGCAATTACGCGGGTTATGCCGCGACCTCCACTCGCGACATAAGTCGCCCGTTTCCCTGAGACTCACATCCAGTGAGTTTCGCGACTTGTACCACGACCCAAGTCGCGTCACAACTCGCGATGGTCTAAAATCCCCGTTTCTCGCCTGATTCAATCCTCGATAATCCAATAGTAAAACTTATCGAAAATCACGGGTGTTACATGTATAGAGTTTATGAAAAAGGATGAACTCACCTTGTAGGGTTACAACTCAAACCCTAAAATCCAAGTCTTTAGAGAGGAGATGAGATGGAACCTTGAAGAACCTCAACTAACACCACAACCACTTATAAAAACCTAGAAGGACAACATTAATGAGTAAGATGAGAGTAGATGGGAAGCATTGATTGCAAGGGTTTGAACAAGAGAGAACTTACTGGTTTTCTTGAGAGAAAATCGGCTCCAACAAAACCCAAATCAGATAAAATGACTAAAATCCCGCAAACAAAGTTTTATAAGCCCAGGCCCTCACCGACGACTATGACCGACGACAATGCCCTGGTCATAGTCGTCAGGGCAATGTCGCGCCCCAACTCCCCGCTTCTGAGTTTTGTCCAACAAGTGACCCTCCACCTGCGACTTTGCCACCTGTGACTATGCCCTGTGGCATAGTCACCCTAGGCCTCTTTGTTCTATTCTTTCAGTAACATATATATCCAATAGAACAAAGAATTGCTAAACCCAAATGCATGCTGAAAATATACATACAGTTAAAGGCAAAAGGACGACATGATTGTATAGAAAACATACACTATTTGTAGTTAATCTTAGACACAAAACAAAAGGATTTTTCTAGCAAACCTGGTTGCATGTACTTGTATGGACCAACCAATTCAAAGTTCAAACTCCTCCTCCTGCAGGGTCCTCTCTGTTGCCTTTTCTTCCTCATCATATAAGAAAGTATTCATTCTTCTCCACTGGCTTGAACATGTTAAACATCATCATATAGAACACAAGACTACCTATTTCATGTGCCCCATTTGACACCTACTCAAACTTATATGAAGAGATTGTTTCCAGTGAAAATACTATGATTCTTGTGAAATACAAGTATCCCGTAACCAACATGTAGAGTTTTAAAGTAAAAAAAATTTACAAACGAGGCTTAACGCTACATCCTATGACATTTTCGAGAACCCATCAAACGATGAAAAACTATTTACAAATTTGTGTTTGAGATTACATCAAATTAGCTTCTAAAAATCACGACTAAATGGATCAAATTCTATATAATAATGAAACAACTATAACAAAAAAAACACCAAGATTCCTGAAAACAACCCAAAAACAATCTGCGATGGGTATGCACAAATAATTCAGTTTGTATCAAGTCCTCAACTATAGCATTTAGAACCTGTAGACAACAGATTCAAATGTTAAAAACTAAAGGATAGAAAGATCCATTATGAGTTGCTAATTACAATTAAAAACTAAAGGATAGAGAGATTCATTATGAGTTAATAATTAAAATGAATTCGAATGTTAAAAATTGAAGGATAGAAAGATTTATTACAACCTGATTTATCTTTCACTACTTAAGAGATGGAGTAGAACAACCTAGAGTATGAGTTGTTTACTTCATTTGCAGACTTGAGATTGAGAAGGAATGTGGGATCAAAAAAATAACCCAGGGGGGTGGTGGTGGTGGATGCAGATATGTAGTGTGTGTTTGCAACACAAAAGGCCAACACGCGCGTTTACATGCAACGACTTGTTCTTCTGGCGAAAGAAGGACGTTGAAACTGTAGTGGAAAAGTTGTGTACTATGAGTAGTTCATTCCCATCAAAAGGCCAACTGGTAGAGTTGTGGCTATCGTTGAAGGTCTCCTCGTAGAAAAGCTATTGTCGTATTCTTTATAATAAAGCAGGGGAAGTTGCATGAAGGACATCAAGAAGTCTAAACTTCTACTATTATTTTTAAAATGTGAATGCATCCAACTTATACTCACCAATCCAAAATATCCTAAAATGATGGTTCCAAAATATCCTAAAATGATGGTTCCTGTCAAAAACCAATAACCAAAACCAACTAAGGGGTTGTTCGTTTGCGGCTTAATGGGCTGTATGGTGGATATGGCTTATTCGCACAACCATATCTAGGTGTTCGATAACGGCTTATTCGGTCAGCCGATGGCTGAATCGGTCAACTACAAAATTTATGTCCTTTAGACTCAACTCTTTATTCAACCCATTTATTCCCCTTTTACCCTTTCCCCTTTATTCCTCCCTTCTTCTCGTCTCATACCCTTTCTCATCTCCATATTTTTGCTCCAGACAAAAATGCACTACCTATTTGCTTCCATAGCAGCGCCTCAAACCTTCCAGCCATCCCCTGCCATCTCGAAGCCAACCTTCTTGTCACCGATCATCTCGTCAACTGATCATCTCCCTCCTCGTCATGTTTGATTTGTAAATATGGGTTTCCTATATGTTTTACGTTTAACCTAAAAGGGATTTGTGACAGATCGAGAAAATGAACTGGGTTTAATGGGTAAATGGGTTTGTGACAGATTGAGAAGATGAAACAGAATTTGTGACCTGATTTGAAATTTATTTGGTTCCTATCCTACTTAAAATTCTTTGGTTTACTGTGTTTTTTTTTGTTTATGGAGAATGTCATGAAGCCTGATGAGGGGCTCAACACAGACTCCAGAAGATGAAGTTTTTGTTTAGAAAAACCTTTTTTGTTCATATATGGGTTTTTTTTAAGTTGAAAAACTTTTCGCTTTTGGTTTTTGAGATTGAGGTTTGACTGAAGTTTTTGAGATTAGGATGATGATGAAAGATTTCATTTTTTTTATATCTCCATTGTTTATATAATTTTTTAATCGGCGTTTAATATAAACTGAGGGGTAAAATAGTCATTTTTGTCATTCAGACCGGTTTTTTAGCACCATAACCGAACAACAATTTAGCCTAAATGAATCATACAGACAACTAAATCCACACAAATATCTTAGCCCATACAGGACTTAATGAAATACCAACCGAACAACCCCTAAAATCATCTAAAATCTTAATCAAGATGTTACAGGTTCAAAATGAAACCCAATCAATCAGCTAAATTTAAGCTAAATTAATACTATAAATAAAAATATCCTGATCTCTTTCTACTAATCGGTGGGAGTTCAATACCTTAATCGAGATGAATAGATGGCAGATAAGCAGATCGTCAATCAAGCAATCGTAAAAGGAACGTTTAGCCGCCTAGTCAGATGGGTTTGAGATTGAGAAGAGGCTGAAGAGGATTTTTGCTAAAGTTGAGCCTACCAAACCTGATAAGTCACTTGCTGGTGATGCCGCTTGGACTTTTGTTGTCATGCCTACACTCTGCACACTATTAGAAAAATAACAAAAAAATAGGTCAACGCAGAAGAATTTGAACATTTGCTTGAGAAAAGGCACAACATGTAAAGGTAAGAGTTGATCTAAGATGGATATGAAACAAATATATACAGAGATGGAGGGAAATCGTACCTGAGACCATCTTGGAAGCTGAAATCAATGGTGATATTGTATTTGAGACCAAGAAACCTAAATCAATGCTAAAATCGTACCTGAGAATAGTCAAATTGAGAGAAGAAACAAAGAAACCGATTTGAGAGAAGAGACAAACTCTTAGTTTTGTGCAAACATAAATCGATTTAAAGAGACAAAGAAATCGTAACTGGTGAAATCGTACTTGGTGAAATCGATTTGAGAGAAGAGTCCATGGTGATTTATAACTTGAGAAGAGTCGAGGTGATTTGAAAAAATCATGAAAAGAGAATGAATCGATGAGTCTTGGAGGACGAAGCATCATCTTGGAGAAAGAGTTCTAACCTGAATTGGTGTCTTGGAGATAGGGTTGAAAGGATTGGCTTGATATGGAGTTGATGCATTAGTGGTGTTGTACTTTAGCAACGAGAACTTATAAAGTTGAAAATTAAGTAAATAATCATTAAGTAGCAGTACATAAATCTTAAAAGATTGTATTTAAGAGTTTTACTTAAAGGCTTTATAAAGTAGTATAGATAGTCTAATTAATAAAAAAAGAACTTAAAGGCCGTTTACCAAACGCTTGCCTGGTAAGTGCTTACTGAGTCAATTTACTAATTGTTTGATAAATGTTCCAATTTAATAAAGTATCTTGCACACACACACACACAAACAAACACACACACACACACACACACATATATATATATATAGGAGAGAGATTAAATGAAAATCACTTTAATTTTACAAACCGTGGAAATCGTTGATTTCATTTGTTAAGTTAATGAAATTGGTTAATGAAATTGTTTAACTTGATGAAATTGTGTCATATAATTCTTTTGTTGATGAAATTATTTCATATATTTGTGTTTTTTAAATAAAAATGAAATTGTATTTTCTCATTCTAATGAAACTTTTTCATTTTTACATAAAAAACACAAATATATGAAACAATTTCATCAAGAAAAGAATTATATAAATCAATTTATCAAATTTTACAAATTCATGAGACAATTTCATTAACTTAACCAATGAAATCGACGGTTTCCATGGTTTTCAAAATTAAGGTGGTTTCCAAATGAAACTACCCCTATATTTGCAAATAGGTCGATTAGACTCTAAATTGAGTTTTGGCTAACTATTATACAGTTTTTGACGCTTACAACGTTTAGTCTGATTAAATTTGGAAAAAGGGGACGAAACCCTCTGGAAAAAAACTTTAGTAAAGAAAAAAAGAGGACTACATATTATGAGGGACATACCCCAAGGAAACAAAATGCCTACCCAAGAAATGCTTAGGAAAAACTAACAATAAAAACCCACTATAGAGTCAAAAGCCAAATACAAAATATTAATACCCAAAAATAAATCCAAAAGTCCTTTGTCCATATCAGCATATGAATAAGGAGCTTCCAAAAGATCAATAACTGATTTTGCAAAATGGCCAAAGGCCATTGCAAAATGAAACCTCCAGGACTAATCACGAGAAAACAGGTCCGCAAACAGTAGCCAAAATAGTTAGCAAACCATCTAATTTGGGCTAAAACAAAAGAAGAAAAAAAAGACTATTCTGATCAGGGCTATATTTAATTATGATCTAAAGCCATAACAGTACTTGTTGAACGGAAAAAACACAAATACAGAAAATGTAAGCACATATCCTCAAGTCATTCCATCTAACTTGGTAACTTATGTTAGACATAGTAAGTTGTTTGTTATTTCCACATAAAGGGTGGAATTCTATCAATGCTCAAGAATATCTTTTGGCCCTTTACACCTTTTGTCACAAATAAATACAGACAATATAGTAACTTAACATTGATAAAAAGTCTCTACGGTCTGCAACCAACTATAATCTAAAATATTCATTCTTATAGCCTTTGCTATACAAAAAACCCCATTCATATCAACCAAGAAAACCAACTTAATAGTGTTCTTCATCGCGCGTTGCGCGGTGATCAGAGTCTACTTTAGAATGTATTAATTAATAATGATGAAATTGAGTATAATTATTTATTTTCAATTTAGCTTAACGCGAGGTGATCGAGTCTACTTTAGAATGTATTATTAATAAGGGAAAATTACATCAAAACGGAACTAACTTTAGCCTAATTCCTATTTAGGGGAATCAACTTCAAAAATCATCATTTTAGGGTATGAAACAAACTTTTTGTTTATTTAAGGGTCTTCTTTACCGCTTTAACAAATAACCAGTTACTTTAACTGATGTGGCAAATTTATTATTTTAAGAAAACATTACATGGAATATAAGAATACCACATCATCCATGATTGGATTAAATAAATTGATATATACATACACGCCATCAAACAAATAAAAACAAAACAAATCCCACCCTCCTATTATTCTTCCCCAAAACATCAACGGCGCATTTTCGGTCTGCCCTACTGTCAGCGCCGACCTCCCTCAAACTTTTCAAATTCAAAAATCCCAAGAACAATCATCTATTTCAGTTCCGAAGGAGCTGTGATGGTGTCAGACAGACGACACCGGTGAGTTGAACTCAAGAGTCAAGGTTGAGTCGACGAGCCTGTGAAAGTAAGAGTAAGAGGTGGCATTGATCTGTGATGGGGAAGATAATCGGCCGCTGCCAAGCCCTATCAATCTGGTGACTCCAACGAACAATCCTTCGTTATTGCTCACAACCCATGTCACTTGCAATTAATCTTTGTTAGGAAACCTACTCCTAACAAATTATTAACATGCTCCTCCACTCCATCAATTATCCGTGGCTTGAAAATGTACATAAATTGAAATGGGAAACCTTAATAAATATCACAGTGTTAGGTCCATTGATCACAACTAAATCAATGTAAGATAAAGAACAAGAGATGATTGAGGAGGAATTGATTGTTTATTCACAAACTCTAGAGAGAGGAAATGTTTCTCTCTCTAGAAACACACAGATCGCGTACAGACTACATTTTCAGAATGAAACTTACAAACAAAGTTACAAAAGAATTCCTATTTATACCCTCACACCCTTGTTTACATTAAAGCCCTAACCCAATGCTATTACAAGGCCCAAATACAAATAATGATGACTTTACAAAACTTCTAATACTTAGAACATTTTATGTTCTAACATTCTCCCCTAAGTTTTGTAAAGGAATCATCCTATTCAAGCTTCAGCTCTTCTCCCCCTTGATTTCTTTAGAAAACTTAGCGTTGCTTAAACTTCAAAACAACGCCGACTCCCCCTTGAAAATAGCTCTTATCCTTTGAAGTTTCAACTTTAATACCAGATCCGATGTTGACAATAACCTCAACTAAGTGCACAAAAGACTGCTTTTATCTCTTGTAAATTCAACACATTCGTTATGCCCACAAGAAAGAAATGTGTGAATTATGACGTGACAACCAAAGTGCATCTTCAGTTTTTAACACCGAATCTGTCTTTGAACAGCGAGTTGAATAGGAATTCAACTTAAGAACTTAATCTGATCAGCTTGTAGGAGGAAACAACTTGTAGCAAACACTACATGACAAGAGTTAGAAGAAATATCTGAAATCTGTTCAACAATTGATGAAGAATGCTCATTTTCTAACTGCTTTCCAGAATACAGAATGAATAAACTCAGACCTCCTTTCTTCATGAATCAGCTGGATGATTATAAGCATTAAAGATTCTAGATCACAAGCAAAGCACCCGAACAATGATTGCAAGAACTCACAGTTCTGATTGATCAGGTCAGAAGAATGATTAAGAGCACTCAAAGGTCTAACATCATCAAGAAAACTCCAGAATGAATGATTGCAGATACTCAAGCTGCTAATCCAATCCAATCCAATCCAATCCAATTAGAGACTAAATCCAAACACCCAGAGTCTAAAAATCTTGACTGGCATGAGCTCCGTGAAATTCTGATAAGTTGCTAAAGATATGTGACCAACTGAGGATAAGAATGATGTCACATATACGTTCAACGAAAATCTCATGAACAGATTGTCCCCTTCCGCAGACTTAGCACGGGGGTCCCGCTACCCGGTTAGCTGGTGGGGTCAAGGGGCAACGCCCTTGCGGGGTCTGGGGGAAGCGCCCCTAGAGAAATTTTTTTGACAATTAAATCTCATAAGGCAACTTGTCGCAAAATGGGTTCTGAACAGCAACTTTTCGCATCCCACATGAACAAACTTTTCGCATAAAAACAATTCGTAGACCATTAAACTTTTAAGGACACAATTCGCATGAGGCATAAGCCAAAATCCCACTTTTCGCATAGGCTTGTATGCGAATCTTAGCTTTTCGCATCAGCCTATATGCGAATTCCTCGCTTTTCGCATATAACTCCATGCGAATTCCTCGCTTTTCGCAGGGTATATCATGCGAATTATGAACTTTTCGCATACCCTTTCATGCGAAATCTATACTTAGAAAAATTTAATCTTCAAAGCTTTTCGTATCGATGCGAATTCTATACTTAGAAAATATTTCATCCTGGAAGCCACTTTTCGCACATAGCATCATGCGAGTTTCTAGCTTTTCGCATACAATGTCATGCGAGTTCTTCATTATCATGTGAATTTTGTAGATCATGCGAATTTCAAAATCTGAAAAATTTTCAAATCTCCAAATCTTCATCAAATCTTCGAATTGGGAGGTAAAACTTTGTATGCATGTTCGAAAATCACTTCTGAGCACATTTGTAGTTGATGATCTTCAACAATAATGCCTCTACAATTGAAATCGATCTCAACACAGTGAAAATTGATTTTCGAACTAAAATCCTCAAATTCGATCAATTTTCCACATCTGTTGAAATTGAAGCTTGTAATTGACTCTCTATAATTCGACTATGAGCATACAGTCAATTTAACATCATAGCTCGTCCAATTCAGCATCAAATCGAACACAAAAAAAACTCAGTTTATAGTTCATGCGTAAGTCACTGTTCCATTGATAAAATCATGACCTCGATCGTATCGATGAATTAAACTTCGATTTAGGCTCTGATACCACTTGTTAGGTCCATTGATCACAATTAAATCAATGTAAGATAAATAACAAGAGATGATTGGGGAGGAATTGATTGTTTTTTCACAAACTCTAGAGAGAGGAAATGTTTTTCTCTCTAGAAACACACAGATCGCGTACATGCTACATTTTCAGAATGAACTTACAAACAAAGTTACAAAACAATTCCTATTTATACCCTCACACCCTTGTTTACATTAAAGCCCAAACCCAATGCTATTACAAGGCCCAAATATAAATAATGATGACTTTACAAAACTTCTAATACTTAGAACATTTTATGTTCTAACATACAGGCACATGTATTGATTCATTTGTCATGGTCACATCCCCTCATTGACTTGACTACAATATCCAATCATTAGTAAACTTCCTAAAAGTAATCTGTATGTTTGAGGAGATTAAGGAAAGAGAAGGCTTAATTGGAGTTGGTATTGTTGCTAAAAATTCTCTAACAGTGCACGCTTCACACCTGCATCTGTATGTTTGAGTGTTTGGAAGGACGTGAGTGTTTGAGGATTCATACCTGATGAACGCGGTCGGCGCCTGCTAGAGAGGGCAGTGCCTGCCGGAAGACGTGAGCAACGACTAGGGCTGGAGGCGTAAGTGACGGAGGCAGAAGGAGGTGAGGAGAGAATGGTGACGATGAAACCGACCAGATGACTATTCGTTTTCTGATTTTGAGTGTTTAGTATTTTTTTTAATTAATAATGATGATTTGTCAAAGTAATATCCACTTAATATATTTTTAAATTGTTATTTGCCAAGTCATGTTATATTACCAGTTACCTGTTCAACAGGTTAACCAGACCCTTAAATAAACACAAAGTTGAACTAGACCCCTAAATGACGATTTTGAAAGTTGGTTCCCCAAAATAGGAATCAAACAAAAGTTGGTTCCATTTTGATGCAATTTTCCCTATTAATAATGATGAAATTGAGTATAATTATTCTTTTCATTGTAACTTTTAAAGGTTGGCTTCAAAATTATCTGATTATGAAATATGTTGGATATACACATTCGAAACAATACATCTTATTTGATTTTTTTGTGGAAGGATGGGAGCAAACTTTATCCCTCTTATATGGATCCCTTACTGATCCGTAATACGCCAGTTAATTAGCACATATTGTATACTATCATATGCTTTGAAAGGTTACATGTAACATTTGATATATAAAGATTTTTTTATAAATACCTGAACATATATACATATGCATAATAGCACATATCATATTGAAGTACTTTGAAAAAGTCACCTTTTAACATATTCGATTGTTCGAACCAATATAGTTTTAAACATGATTCAAAATAATGCTTATATTTTTCTTAAAACCTTGATTTCTCAAATGAAACACTAAAAACATTTATTTAGTAGATAACAAATCAAGAACCGAAACTAATAAATGTGAGTAACAATGTTATATTATAATAAGTAATACCCAAATGTCCTTTTAGCGTTGTAGATGACTTGTGTGAAATAAATGGTTGCAAAAGAGTCATAATGTTATATTGAGATAGGGGAATTATATAAAATGATTTATATGTAATAATATATGTATGTATTTTGACGATGAACTTTCATGTTCTTGGACATATTCTAGACTTTCACAGTTTGTTTAGACAATAAATGGTTTTTTTAATTGTGTCATATCTACAATAATAAATGTAAAAAGTCGACATAACACTAAATATTTTAACGATGAACGAAAGTTTACTACTTAGAATAATCTTTTGTCAAGAAATTTAGTGAGAAAAAATCAAATCTAGTAAGACATATAAGAGATAAAAGTAGTTCTTTTTATATATTGATTATAATAAATTAAAATTAATTGTCATAACTGTTTCACTTATATACATTGATCATATATTAATTGTAATTTGTTTTAACTGATTTATTTTATTATGTATACTAAAATGTATTAAACTTTTCATAACTATTTCATTTATATACATTAATTTATAATAATTAAAAGAAGAAGCATATTAAAAGTTTGATCAATTAATGAGTTAAATTGATGTATAATAAATTTTTCAAAAAATATAATGTATTTTAACCAATTAATGGAATATATTGATTAAAAAAAAGGTGAATAAAATAGTAAAAGTTATTATCAAACGCTTCTAAAGATGTCAACATATATTCTTTTAATTTTTTTTATAATGATATATTGATATTAATATATTGATTGTTACATAAAGGTAATTAAAAAAATGTTTTTAGTTATGTTGGTTGTAATATATATATATATATATATATATATATATATATATAGTTATATACTAGCTGTGTACCTGCGCAATGCGGCGGGATATAAATTTTTTACTTTTACATCTCAAATTTATTTAAGAAGTTATGTGATACGGGTGTTAGATCATAGTTTTGAGTCAATTTGTTAAGTATGTTTCTTTTGTAATGTTGACTTTTCTTGTATGCTTGTATAGAGGTCAAGGTCTGTTTGACTCTATATATAACTTTGCTTTGTCTTGTTTTTGTATGCATGTTAGTACGCTTGTCATATTGTAATCATTCCATGTTAGACATATGAATACGACTAATCTTGTGACTAAATTCTCTCTCTACATCTCATCTTTGATCTTTGATTGTTATAGTGTTTGATCATGATTGCTTGAAACCTGGGATCACAATTGGTATCAGAGCTAGATCAGAAAATTCAAAAAGATTAACATCATGATTTGAAGCAGAAAGATCCGAATTTCCAATTTTGGAAAGTTATTGTTCCATTGAAATCAAGATTTTGATTTCATGGTATTTTTGATGTAAATTTGGTATTACAGTGATCGCACATAGTAGGGGAACAATTCTTGTTTGAAGCAGAAATCAAATTGACCAACATATTGATGAAATTTGATCAATCTTTCTAGTTTTAGAAGGTTTCCATTCACGGAATGTCAAGAATCGAATCCCACGAACATGTTTGTTCTTGATGAAATTCACTTCACAGGGTTGTTCTCGATGTCAAAGTGAGTGATTCTGCAAATTTTCAGAGTCAAACATCAAGATTTGATTGGAAATCAGTGTAATTTTGTGAAAATCGACTCAAGATCTAAAGAATTCACACACTTGATGAAGAACTCGCAGAGCAAAAAAATTCACACATCACAGAGAACAAAAGTGTTTAAGGAAGGAATTCGCACAAGAGTTTGTACGAAAAGCAAAGGATTCGCACAAGAGACATATACGAATTGCTTGGAATTCGCATCTGAGTCTCATAAATTATTCAAGGGAGGAATTTGCATACAAAGTCATACAAGAAGCTCCGAATTCTCATCTTACCTTATGCGAGATGTTCAGAATTCGCACATTAGTATATGCGAAAAGTTCAGATTTAGTATCCTTTTAGTATCCTTTTCATACGAATTGTGTCCATACGAATTCTTGCTTACGAATTCTTACTTGTGTGTGCCTACGAATTGTGTTCCTTATACGAATTATTGGTTCATGCGAATTGTATGTTGTGAGTGCTATACGAATTCGATAAGTACATACGAATTCTAGACTTGTAATCATTTTTGAGCGATTTTTATGTAATTTTTACTGTTGTTTTTCTGATTTTCTGACTAACGATCTTCAAGGTATATTTTTCAGAAATAATAATCATGCCTTACACAGATGAGAAGGGAAATCTGTTTCTTACCAATAGATATTGTGCATTGTCATACATGCCAGAGATACCCAAGATTGAGGCTGAGAATGAAAAGCTCAAAGTTCAAAATTCAAAGCTGAAAGCAGAAATTGATACTTTGAATGTCAAACTGACAAAGGCTGAGATACAAGTTTTAACATATCAAGAAAAAGGCAAAGAATGGCTAAAGAAAATAGATGAGAGACACAAGAATGAGAAAGCTGAACTTGAGAAATCTTTCAACCGAAAGTTATCTGAACTTTCAATGAAAGTTGTGTTAGAGAAGAAAGAGTTAGAAATTAAGTGTGCTAAACTGTTTAAACAAGTTTCTAATTTTGAAAAAATTGTCATTACTGAAAGAGATGTCTTTGATAAAGAAAAGAAAAGTACTGAAAAGAAAAATACTATATTGTTCAAAGAGATTTCTGAGAAAAATCAGAACATGGAAAAAGAGTTTGAAACTGAAAGAAAACATTTTGAGAATGAGATTTCTAAACTCACCGACAAGTTGGCTGTTTTATCTTCAGATATACAGAAGGGAAAGAAGAGTAAATCTGATCTGCAAAGTAAATTTGACAAACTTTGTAATGAAAAATCCAAGTTGAATGACAAGATCAATCAACTTGAGAAAGCTAATGCTGATCTATCTGACAAGTTAGCATCTGAAACACCTGTATTATCTTCCTATGATGATGATGCAAGTGAATCAGTTGCTCATTTTAATCTGTATCAAACTTATTTCAAAAGATGGTTTTCAAGAAACAAAATGTCAAACCTGAAATCTTGAAAACAGATCAGATTAAATCTTCTAGTTCATTTTATATTAAATTTGATGATAAATATGCTGCTTATTCTAGACTTAGAGCTTATAAGAAAGAGAAGATGATCTGGGTTGTTAAGGGATCTCCTGAGTCAGTAAAATACCAGAAATCATCTGCATAAGCTGAACAAAGAAAGAAGAACAGAGCTAAAAAAAGTAAAGATTTTACACCTGATGTTGTCAAGTCTACCAAACATCTGATCAGGTTAGCTAGAAGCAAACTTTGTTGTTCTTATTGCTGCAATGATGATTTTGTTCACAAAGCAAATATTCATAAAAGGTATTATTCTCATAAGAAATTTAATGATACTGCATATCACAGAGGTGGAAACCGCTCAAAGAAGTTTTCACATACTAACCAGACTAGACCCACATACATCTACGTATCAAAACCTGTTCAATTTGTGATGCAGGAGCCAGTACTCAAGAAGGAGTGAAGGACTATGGCTTCTAAACACTACAGTTTAGGACCCAATCTTCAATGTTCAAGATTGTGACTTCTAAGTACAACAACTTAGGAGTCGAACTTCAATGTCAAAATTCTGACAAGATCCTTGAATGTCAAATCAAAACAGGGAGTTTTATTTGTCATATTTTTATTATATGATTTGGGAGAAATTGTACTTTAAAGAAATTGTATTAGGAAATAGAGAAACTGATCTAAATTGTTATATTTTTACCTGTATCCAGATATGAAGGGGAGCATATCCATACAGTGATGACTAGATACATAACATGTCAAGGGGGAGCTAGCAAAGAAAAGACAAACAAATACATCAAGAAAGGACAAAATCATGTCAAGAATCAGAAGAAACGGACATCAAGTCAAGGGGGAGCTCAACAGATCAAATCTGAAAAAGGGTTGTAAGTGTGAAGTGTAACACCCTGAATTTTCGTTATGTTAATCTTGGTGTCCTTTGTGTTTAACTTTTGTCGTTAGCATCCTATTAGGTATCATGTTTGGGTATTTGAGTTTTGGTGGAAATAGAACATCACAGGGACTTATGCGAGTTACACCATGGCTTGCAAGCCGCGACACAACCCGCGTAACCCACTGTCCGTTTTCCATTTCAGGAACACGGGCGACTTATGCCGCAACATAAGCCGTGGGAATCCCCTGGACGCCCTTAAGCGGGTTTCTTCCCCATTCACCTCATTGTTTACTCTATCTACCCTCTTTTCTCTCTCACAAACCCTCATAACTCCCCATATCCGAAAACTAGGGTTTTCTCACCCAACTCTACCTCATTTATTGCAAGAAGTTGGTTGTTTCTTCTAAGGGTTCAAGTGTGGAGCTTTTAAGTCTCAACCTCCATTGTCATCTTCTCCAAAGAGTTCCAATCTAGGTTTTTGGGTTTTCTTCTAAAACCTACTTGGTGAGTTCTTACTATCATTTTCTAAACTTTATACATATCAAAGCTTACATTTTTGAACTCCTATATATCTCCTTGGGATTGGATTTAAGTTTATTGCATTTTGACTAACTTGAGTTTTTGGGAGATTTTAGGGTTCCTAATCATTTTCAAGAAATATAAAAGGTTTCGTCTTATTTGAAGTAAGATGGAGTTTTACTTGCATATTTATGTGGATTACTTGAAAGGATGTATATAAAATCTCATTTTGTGATTTACATTCGTATCAGCAGTTAAACTTGAAAATGCATTTTGGTCATTTTGTGACAAGTCTAGACTATTACTAGTGGATCCCTAGGTATTGAGTCGGCTTATATTATTAGGACGTCTATTCCCCTTTTTGTAGCTATGGATGCATTTGACCCTCGGGGGCCTTTGGTACGGTTATGTGAGACCGGTTACTAGCCATGGATCATAATGTAGTCCTAGTGAATGAGTATGACTTGGTTTCCTCGGGGGCCCTCCCTCACATCTTAGTACGGACCGAAGTTGTTCGTGGCCATGGATTCCAAGTATTTAGCTCACAACTCGGATTGTGACCTACTTTTGTGTTCTGCCACAATCCTTGGTAAATCGGGTATCCCCCGTCATCGCAAGATAAACTTTCGGACCGATCGCTCCTTATGTGACAAAGTTTTCAATTGTAAACTAAACTTTCTTGAAAAGGTTTCCTTTTGATACAATTGTTTATATCTCTTGAAATTATAAACTATATGTTCTCACTAGCCTTTAAGCCTAACACTTTTTCTCAAATGATATGTATAACAGGTTCCCTTAGCAGTGGGTTGCCAAGGTTGTGAGTGACGAGCATGGTCTTAGAGTCATTTTTGAGATGACTAGTATTTGATGTTGGGCAATTGTTTAAGTCCCATATTTTGGTGATTTTGGGTTGACAACCGATGTAATCTAGATAATCAAGTTTAGATTAGTTTGTTGTTGATTTCCATATTCGTTCTCAGGTTTTGTAAAGGCTCGGTACTTTTCCCCTTTTTGGGAGGTTTATACCAAATACAAATGTCATATTGCCTAATTTTTCGAATTTTAAATTACTCTAATTTTTAGGGTGTTACATGAAGTGTGTGTAAATTGCTTTTAAAACCTAAAATGAAAGAAAAATGTCATTTTTGGAAAATTTCCATTTATGGGAAGTTTCTATTTTTAGCAAGTTTTGAGAAAGTTTCCAAAAATAGCAAATTCAAGTTTAGAATGTTTTTCAAAATATGGAAATGTTGCTAAGTCCAGAATTCGCATAACACTGTCATGCGAAATCTTCAGAATTCGCATGTGTGTGTCACACGAATTCTTGGAATTCGCATGTGTGTATCATACGAATTCTAGCATTTCGCATAAATCTTTATGCGAGAAGTGAAGAATTCGCAGAACACTATCATACGAATTCTTATGTTTCACACAAAATTCGCATCTTGTATCATGCAAATTCTCACACACATTGTCTAATTTTTCGTAGACAAATCGCATACGTGTCATCTGCGAAAAGTGAGTGGTCCAATTAAATTGTGCCACGTGTCTTATTCAATCTTGAGTATAAATAGGACTATTGTCATACGAAACCCTCACTTTTCCAGAATTCTTGAGCATACGAATTTCTTCAGTGCACGAAACCCTTAAACCCTCCGTTGCGATTTTCATGTATTCTTCGATTTCTTCTCGATTCTTTGTTCAAAAGGTGTTCATTTGTTCTTTTTCATTTGTATTTTGTTTATTTGTTTGTTTGTATCGTTTAAATTCTTTGCAGGTTACCTATACTGGATTAGTCTTAGAATTTGGGATTTGTTGGACTGTTCATCTTCAAGAACTCGTAGACTTTGAATTTATTTTGACAAATTTTGATCTTGATAAATATCTGGATGTTAATTTGAACTAAAAGAATGTTAAGATGATAAAATCAAACCCTAATTCTCGAAATTTTTTACCTAAATCGATAAATTTTGGACTGGATTTTTGAATCTGACTCTTCGACTTTTAGACTGTTCTTGGTGTTCTTGGTGGGAAATCAAGATTAAGGGTCTATTTTTTGATTAATCTCAGATTTCTTCGATAAAAAGGATTCTTAATCACTAATCGATCATAATAAAGTCAAAATCCAGGGTTAAAATTCAAAATTTAAAATGTTTACAATCTGGGTTTGGTTTGAAGTTTTGAATATGTTCATGAAATGTTCTTGAAGTCAATGTAAACACTTAAAAAATTGTCAAGAATTTCAAAGTTCATGCGAATTCTTAATATAACAATTCATACGAATTCTTGGTACTCCAGTGTCAAATTTTTGAAGTGTACAATTCGTATATCCTTCATACGAATTATTGGGTTTGTTTTGTTAAAATCTAAGTAAGGAATTCGTATAGTGTGTCATACGAATTCTGTATATGAATTCATGTTCTAAGTACAGAATTCGCATACCCCTGTCATGCGAATTCTATACTTGTATCTTTTTCAAAATTGGTTTTTCAAAGGTCAAAACTTATTTTTCACTAACCCATTTGGACCCTGTCCAACATTGTTTATCTTTTTCAGGTACCAATGGCAGAACCATCAGTTGATCAAAATGTTCAGACCGGTGAAAATTCACCACATGAGGCTTCTGAGCAATTTCCAATGCCATCATCTAGATTTGATTTTCAAGTGCCACAAGATGCAAATCCAGATCTTTTTCTGATATCACCAGCTGAGATGAAACCCCAACAACCTAACAATCATCATTTGCAATTCAGTATTAAGATTGTTCCCCTGGTACTGGATATTATGAGGAACCATCCTTTGAGGAATGCTCTAACAACAGTTGCAGTAGTTCCTGAATTATATGTACAGCAAGCCTGGAAGACCATCCAATTTAGTCACATGAAGGAGCAAGGAGAGAGAATACATGTATTCAAGCTAGAGATAGATCATTTCACATCTGTTCTGACCCAAGAAAGACTAAGATTCATCTTGAGCCTTCCTTCTGAAACAGCAAGAGAGGGGAGAACTTCATATGATGAACTACCATCAGATGCTGAAGTGTTCAAGGGCATAAGAGACATGGGGTATCTTGGTCAGATGACTCAAGTCAGTCACTTCAAGAAAAACAATCTGCCACCGTTCTATTATACCCTATTCTCAGTGATCAACAGATGCCTTATTGCAAAGATCTATGGAACAGATAATGCTAACATTCACATACTGAAACTCTTCTACTCTATTGTTCATGACTTGCATATTAACTATGCCAATATATTCTGGACCGAACTATATGAAAAGGTGGTTTCAAAGAAGACTTCAAAGTCATCAAACTATATACCATACCAGAGATTCATGGCTCTTATTGTTAGAAGCATGTTGAGAAGTAACTCACAGATACCAAAGAGGGGAAATCATCCTCATGCTCCATTCAGTGAGATGAGATACCTCATGAAGCAGAAAAGGACTTTTCCATACTCCATGCTTGTGCCTGAAAGCTTGTTAGACTATGTAGATCCAGAGTGCGATAGCATTGTAGAATATAGAGAGTCTACGGGACAACTAGAACCGGTTATCCCTACCCAAGGCTAAATCCCTAGGCGAGCGGAGTCGGTGAGGGTTTCTGATACCACATGGGTACAGAAACGGGGAGAGAAGAGGAAAAACACCGAGAGGGGCTCTGAAGGGGGTCGGAGAACACGACTAGAGGCATCAGGGTCACAGGTTGTTACCCCACGTTCAGTGACACCTCCTGCTGATGAAGGTCATGGATCTGACAATGAACTGGATCTTGCAGAACATGCTGGCAATGGATCTGATACAAGTGAAGTTCCTTCCGCATCAAGCTCTAAAGATGATGAGGAAACCGATATTGAGACATCTGACAATGGTGGATCAGATGGTGATGATGATAATGCTGCTGATGATGATGTCTAAGTTCAATCTGAAGCACATGTGAATGTTTCATCTGATGAACAAGCTGCTGATGCTCATTCTGATGATCAAGATGATTTGTTTGCACCATTCTGTGGTACTAAAGCCATGGAAGTGGATGATCAGACTCATGCTGATGTTGTTATTACTAAAGTTATTGGAGAAATAAGGAGGAATGAGGAAGAATTAGTAGAAAACTTGGAGAGTATGAGTGAGATTGAAGGAAAAGAACATGGTGAGCGTGTGATTACCCAAACTTACATTTCCAAAAGGGCAACCACATCTAATACTCCGTCGCATGTGTTGCGTTCGGATGTTCAATACATAAGTAGCCCACTTATGCAATCGCACACCCAGGCCATCCACTCTATTTATTCTCAACAAGAGATAGTTTCAACTTCTCACGGGGATATTGCACATAATCTATCGGGTTCTCATTCGGAGGATCAAGGTATTGAAACAAGAGAACAACAACCCCCGTTCTCGACTTCACTTCCTGCACAATTGAGTCTAGTACCCTTTGAATTACCTATCATTGTTTCTAGAACACTCGTTGAATCGACTACCATTGGTTGTCTTAGTGACCCGATCGGAACATCCCGAGTAGATCCACAATCCGGACTACGAGGACAGGATGGAAGTCCTGTCATTGCCACGTCTATGCCAACAATGAACACATGCCATGCAGTTGTTTCTACAACTGACATGCAAACGGTTAATCTAAGTGATACCGGAGTTACTCACCCAGACTTCGTGTCTAAAGGAATTCTCGACAGCACCTTAAAGGCTGTTAAATCTCGGATGTTTGAAAAGATAGAGGAGGATATAGGAGTTGTGAAACGTTTATTGAAAGGGAAAGACCCAGTATCTCAACCTGAGCCTACCCAACAAAGCCAACAAATTCCAAACACTCAACCTGCTGACCTATCCATTGATGAGCTTAAGTCTTTGTTGTTTGCAAAAATTCTATCCCAAGCTCCGAATACTCAGCAAGATGCAGATCTTCTCACTCTTATGCAATCCCACCATGATAGTCAACCGCCACAATCTGTGAAGCCAGCAGATTTGGTCAGTGCCTCAGAGTTTAATTCTTTTAAACATGACATTTTGTTTGCTCTATTTGATCTTAAACAAGTAGTTCAAACATCTTGTAAAGCCCAGGCAGTTGTTTCTACGAAGGAGCATGATCATGATCCAAATAATGATCATGAGTGAGAGATAAGTGAGAAACAAACAGCTGGTGGTGGTTCTGGTGAAACAGTGTTTGTGGAAGAAAGAACTGAAAATGTTGAAAGTGTGGGAAGGGGAGATGATCAAGGTACCGAGCAAAATGATCAATTGGAGTTGGTTTTGTATGTTGAAGAAAATGTTGAATCAAGGGTTGAAAAGCCTAAGATTGCAACAAGGCAAGAAATTTTGGAGATAACTGGTTAGCCTAATCCTGATATCATTGCTCTTGAAGATGATTCTTTTGCTGAAGTGAATGCAAAGTATGAGCTTTACTGGAAAATCAAAGAGGAGGAGCAGAAAGTTGGTTTTGTAGATATTGCCTCGGATGATGAAGTAGTGGAGGTAACTGAGATTGTAAGAAGAGCTGAGGAAGTTTCATCCTTTGATGAAAGTGTACTGGATGATATTTTTTAGGACAGAGATACAGAAGCTTTAAATGCTATGTTTTCTCAAAGTACTCCTGATGAGTTACATCTTACTCCTGTTGATGTTCAATTACCTGAACCTAGTACAGTTCCAACTGTGCCATCCTTCAGCGGGTTTGAATTTCCTGAAGCCCCTGCTAGTCAACAACCTGATGATGCTGATTTGACTGTAAATCTTGATTCTGATGCTCATGTTGAAGAGGAACTACCATATCAAAAAAAACTTGGTAGTCCTGCTCATCAAGAGGAATTTGTGAGAGAACCTCTACTGAAGCCAACTGTTCCAGAACCAAAAGCAGGTCCTTCTGGTACTGCTGTAGAGGATTCTACTCCTTTTACTAGTTATGATGAGTTTGGTCCAACATAAGTTGAGATAAAAAGGATCAGAAGTGCCTTAAGGGTTCCATATCTTGAAGAAGGAGTAAAGATCTTTGTGGGCTATATAAGGCAGATTGATCAAGCTCAACTCTTGGGGATTAAAGATAAGTCTCCAGAGTATCAGAAAGATTATATCATAATGCTGTAAGTGATGGAGAGAACTTGTAAAGATGTCAGGAGCAAATATGAAATTCTGGAAGTTCTCAGGGTGACTATGAAGCAATACAAGAAGATTTGATATCCTGAGTTCATTGTTCAAAGAAAGAATTTGAAGACTTATACCTTAAATGAAGCTGCTTTTGCCAATGTGAACTTCAGAGATATTGAATTCATATACCATGATTTCAGAGACAAAACCATCAGGCACCCTGAGATAGTATTTGCTCTTGATATTATTAAGAGATTTATCAAAAGGCATATTTACTCAACATATCTCTATGACTTCCAGTTAGGCATAGAGACAAACCAGAAGAGAATCAACCTGCTCAAGCCTGACATGACTCATCCTCTACTTGAAGACACTCCACTCTACACAATTCTAAGGGAGCCAGAACTTGGAGTTGTGTATGAGAATGTAGATAAAAAAGAGAAAAGATTTATGAGAGCTGCAGAAATTCCTAAGTATTCTGATGGAACTTTGAAAGATATTGTGGAAAAGCTGCAAGCTAAGCATGAGGAGAGTGAAAAGAAAAGACTAGATGAAAATGATCACATGCCAAGGTTGGAGAGAATTTGGACTAAGCATGTCATTGATGCTATCAAGGACAGAATCAAATTTAGGCTAGCTATCAGAAGGTTTGAGGGCTATATGGGGATAAGGAGAACTTGTATGAAGAAATAGACGAGTTGAAGACTTTCAATTTGCTCAAAAAGGGGGAGAATGTTAGATCATAGTTTTGAGTCAATTTGTTAAGTATGTTTATTTTGTAATGTTGACTTTTCTTGTATGCTTGTATAGATGTAACACCCGTATTATTAGGTAAGTATTGGGAATCCGTTAAACCTTTCATTTTACTTGATTAAATGAAGTTAATTGTATCTTTTTATGTTGCTATTCTATTTGAGGCTATTATCCGTATGCATGTTGCCTCATATAACCCTAGTAGTACTGTCATAATTGAATATGTGGTTGCGCGTGTGTCGGCATCCTTTCGTGAGAAAAATAAGGTCCCTGCAGGTTATGGGTGACATTGCCCCAGCGACAATGCCCCTGGGCGAAGTCGCCGGGCATAGTCGCCCAGGGCGTACCGTAAGTTTGGTTGAGGCCGCGACAATGCCTCAGCGACAATGAAATGGGCAAAGTCGCATAATACGTACCGTAGGGTGCGTGGAGGCCGCGGCAATGCCCTGGCGACAATGCCATGGGAAAAGTCGCGGTGGCATTGTCGCCCGCTTTGCCCAGTGTTCTGTTAAATCTGACTCTGAAACCTCGTTTTATGATATATCACTTTGGGAAACGGGAAAGCAACCTCTTGGGGCGATTTTGGGTCCTTCAACACATATCTCACTTATCTTCTAGGGTTTTGATTGGTAGGAGCATTTATTGATCATCAAAGTACCATCCAAGCTCATTTATTGAAGTATTGTCAAAGATTCTCACTCTTCTCCATCAAGTCTCCTCTTAGCTTTTTCTAGGGTTCCTATTTTCTAGGTTTTAACCAAAACCTAGATTGTGAGTTTCTAAACCTTTGTTAAAACTAGATACACATCATAAACTACTACTTGTTATTATCTTGCTTATTAACTTGGAAACTGCTCATTTTTAATGTCTAAGTATTTAGGGTTTCCTATGAAAGGATGTTTATATGAAACTTGCCATGGTTTAATGGAATACATATCTTGATGTTATGATGATTCTTACTTGAGTCACCCTTTGGTGTTATCATCACTACATGATTAAAAGTGTGTCCATGCTAGTCTTATATCGGACTTTGTATTGAATTGGGATGGTAATATTGTACCCATGGTTGGTATTGAGATATTCTCGGTTATTATGTGCCTTGAGACCTCCTATAAATTATGTTGGACGAACCAAGTCAGTAGACACTAGAAGGATGTAATCTTGGGTGCTATTGTAATGGTATGTGCCTAGATCTCCGCCATTCGGGGTAATGCCATGGTTGTAGTCCTCGGATGTGCCGGGCCTTTCGGATGTCACTCTTGGTAGTTGGCATCAAGGTATATCGACTCTTTGGGTGGAACTTGATTGGTGCTATGGGTCTCCCATATTGACTCCACATTTAATGAAATCCGGTTAGCTGCTGATAGAAATTGTATTTGATTTTATATGCTATTTCTTGTGCAAACTCACTAGGCTTTTTGGCCTAACACTTGTGTGGTGTCGATGTGTATCTTAGGTTCTAGTGGTGCCATTCCAAAGCAAGTCTAGATGCGTTTGGGTGAGATCTTGGGGAAGGTGCTTTGTGAGCAGTTTTTATGAAGGCGTTTTGGGATCTATAGATGACACCCTTTTTGTAATCTTCTTTCTAGCATAGAAACTTGATTAGTTGGTTGTTGTCTATTCTCCGTTATATTACAACTGTAATTAAACAAGTTTAAATATTTCCCCATTTTTGGGAGGCTCTTGCTATGGCAATTTTAGTATACCACATGTCCATTTTTTTTGGATTTTTGTTATCCCTATTTTTAGGGTGTTACAAGTTTTCTTGGGGTGCAATCCGAAGAAGTTTTCAGGTTCCGCCAATCCGGTTATTTGCATGTATTGGCTCAAGGAAGTAGAGATGGCTTTCGAATCTAGCGAGTGCGACGTCTCACAACGGGTCAAGTTCGCTTCCCAAATACTTAGGGGTGAGGCTTTGATCTGTTGGAATCTCACATGGTCCGCCCTCACTCCCGAAGTTCTGGACAAGCTAACTTGGTCGGTTTTGAAGCAGAAGATCATGGACAAGTACTGTAGTGAGCGATCATTGGACAAGTTGGAAGAAAAGTTCAGAGGTTTGAGAAAAGGGACTCTGTCTGTCGCCGACTACTCCAAGCTTTTCTTGGAAAAGCTAAATCTGGTGAGACACCTGGTCCCTGATGAAAGGTCAAAGTTAAAGGCCTACCAGCATGGATTGCCGACCGGTATGAGGACGACAGTGAGGAATGCTAGGGGATTGACACTTCAAGATATAATCGAAGAGTCTTTGCTGGTAGAAGACGATCTGGTTGTGGAAAATGAAGAGAGAGGTCTTGTAGGGGAAAAGAGAAAGTGGGAGGGGCCATCTGGGCCCGTTCGTCAATCTAGGCCGTTTGTAAGTGGAAGGGTTGGTGACAATCGTTATGAAGATCGATGGTGCCACAAGTGCAAGACCAATCACTCTGGCCCATGCAACCCAAGATCTCACTCGGGTCCTGTTGAATGTGCCAAGTGTGGCAAGAAGGGTCATGCCATTCGGGAGTGCCCTATTAGAGGGCCGGTATGTTTTGAGTGTCGGGAACCGGGTCACATGAAGAAGGATTGCCCGAAGCTTGTGGGTGTAAACCGGGGAAGTTCATTGGGGTTGGCGGCACGAGTCAAACAAGCGTCGAGAGCGCCAAGCCGAGCATTCCGGATGACTACCGAAGAGGCGAAGGAGCCGATGTCGTTTCGGGTTCGTTCCTAGTAAACTCCTTGCCCGCTCGTGTGTTATTTGATTCAGGTGCTACGTGTTCTTTCGTATAAGATATTTTTTGTAAACAATTCATCACTCCTATTAGTGTCCTTCCCGATGCACTAGTGGTAGAATTAGCTAATGGAGATCAAGTGATCATCCGAGATTGTTTTTGTGGTTGTACTCTAGAGATCGATGGGAATTCCTCTGGAGTAGACTTGCTATCTATGTCTATAGGCAGGTTCGATGTAGTCATAGGCATGGATTGGTTGTCAAGGCATAAGGCCGATATCTTTTGTTCCAAAAAGATGATCCAAGTGCCTTTGCCGGGAAGCGGTGTAGTCACCATCTACGGGGAGAAAGGAAAGAGAAGTAACTCTATTATCTCCTTTCTTAAGGCTCGTAAGTTTCTAGAAAAGGGTTACCCTTTGTATCTGGCTTACGTGGTGGACGCAAAGAAAGAGAAGAAGTCAGTGGGAGACGTGGAGATTGTACAAGATTATCTAGATGTATTCCCGGAAGATTTACCCGGAATACCGCCGGAACGTCAAGTAGAATTCCAAATCGACCTCACTCCGGGAGCGACTCCGATAGCTCGTGCACCATATCGGTTGGCCCCGACAGAAATGCAGGAGATGATGACGCAACTTCAAGAGCTTCTTGAGAAAGGATTCATCCAACCGAGCTCATCACCTTGGGGAGCTCCGGTCTTGTTCGTGAAGAAGAAGGATGGGACCATGCGGATGTGCATCGACTATCGGGAATTGAATAAGGTCACGGTGAAGAACAAATATCCTCTGCCATGTATTGACGATCTCTTCGATTAACTACAAGGAGCGGGATGCTTTTCAAAGATCGATCTTAGATCCGGTTATCATCAAGTCAGAGTGAAGAAGGAGGATATACCAAAAATGGCTTTTCGGACGAGTTATGGACACTACGAGTTTTTGGTGATGCCCTTTGGCTTGACCAACGCTCCAGCTATATTCATGGATTTGATGAACCGAGTGTGTCATCCTTTCTTGGACAAGTCGATGATTGTCTTTATTGACGACATCCTGATCTACTCAAAGGATGAGGCCGAGCATGGGAAGCATCTACGAGAGGTGCTAGAGGTTCTCCGAAAAGAGAAGTTGTATGCCAAATTCTCAAAGTGCGAGTTTTGGCTCAAAGAAGTGCAATTTTTGGGCCACGTGGTTTCTGAAGACAGGGTGAAGGTAGACCCGACAAAGATAGAGGCGATGATGAGTTGGGAACAGCCGACGAGTCCTACAGAAATCCGAAGCTTCTTGGGATTGGCCAGCTACTACCATCGTTTCATTCAATATTTCTCCAAGATAGATTTGCCACTCACCTCACTCACTAGAAAGAATGTCAAGTTCTTTTGGACCGAGGCACAAGATCTAGCATTTCAAACGCTCAAAAATAGGTTGTGTGAAGCTCCTATTCTATCCCTATCCGAAGGGTCGGAGGATTTTGTGGTGTATAACGATGCTTCCAAGATGGGTCTAGGATGCGTGTTAATGCAACGGGGAAAAGTGATAGCTTATACGTCATGGCAACTAAAGGACCACGAGAAGAACTACCCGACTCATGACTTGGAACTAGCGGGGGTGGTCTTTGCACTGAAGTTATGGTGACACTATTTGTATGGGACAAAATGTACTCTTTTTACCGATCACAAAAGTCTTAAGTACATCTTCGATAAAAAAGAACTCAATATGCGACAAAGAAGGTGGCTTGAGTTGCTAAAGGACTATGATTGTGATTTGCTCTACCATCTCGGTAAAGCCAACGTGGTGGCAGACGCTTTGAGTCGGAGGAGTTATAAAGGCGGTGTTAAGTTATCCTTCAAGAGAATCGATGTAGTATCGAGTCTCTTGGAAAACATCAAGACGAGTCAAATGGAAGCACTCAAAGAAGAAAATCTTAAATCCGAGATCATGGTGAAGCAAAGTGGACTCTTGACGGAAGATAGTCGTGGACTTAAACTTTTTCAAGGGCGAATTTGGGTGCCAAAATCTGGTGGAAATCGGGAGTTACTCCTAGAAGAAGCGCATAAGTCGAAATACTCTATTCATCCCGGTAGCACCAAGATGTATAGAGATTTAAAGTTGAACTATTGGTGGCCGGTGATGAAACTAGACGTAGCCAATTACGTGGAAAGGTGTGTCATGTGTCTTCAAGTCAAGGTGAAACATCAAAGACCGTACGGAGTTTACAACCGTTGGCCATTCCCGAGTGGAAATGGGAAAACATCACCATGGATTTTGTGACGAAACTACCGAAGACCTTGCGAGGTCATGATACTATATGGGTGATCATGGATCGCCTAACCAAGAGTGCACATTTCTTTGCTATGCGAGAGACCTTGCCAATGGAGAAATTGGCCAAGCTCTATACTGATGAGATGGTGTCGAGGCATGGAGTTTCGAAATATATCGTGTTTGACAGAGACAGTCGGTTCATGTCAAATTTTTGGGCTAGCCTACATAAAGAATTGGGCACCAGATTAAATCTGAGCACGTCATACCACCCTCAAACGGATGGTCAGAGCGAGAGAACGATTTAGACGCTAGAGGACATGTTGAGGTCGTGTGTCATAGATTTTAGAGGAAGTTGGGACTCGCATCTACCTTTGGTGGAGTTTGCTTATAATAATAGTTACCATTCTAGTATCGGAATGACACCGTTCGAGGCGTTGTATGGACGGAAGTGTAGAACTCCGGTTTGTTGGCTCGAAGCGGGCGAAAAGTAATTCGCCGGACCGAAAATAATTCAAGAAACGACAGACAAGGTGAAAGAAATTAGGGAGAGACTAAAGGCGGCGCAAGACCGATAGAAGAGTTACACGGACAAGAAGAGGAGATCGGTCGAGTTTCAAGTGGGCGATCGTGTCATGTTAAAGGTATCTCCATGGAAGGGGATTATCCGTTTTGGGAAGTGTGGGAAGCTTAGCCCTCATTTCCTTGGACCTTTCATCATTTTGGAAAGGATTGAATTACAAGCCTACCGGTTAGACTTGCCACCGAAAATGGATGGGATACACCCTACCTTCCACGTGTGTTACCTTCGGAAGTGCCTAGCCGAGGAGGAAAGTGTGATACCCTTGACGGAAATCTGAGTAGATAATGGAAACCATTGCGTGGAAGAACCGGATGCGATATTGGAATCGAAGGTGAAAAGGTTGCGGCATAAGGATGTGGTCATGGTCAAAGTCCAATGGAAGCATCATCGTGGTGCTAACATCAGTTGGGAGTCCGAAGAGGACTTGAAGAAGCATTATCCTCAATTGTTCGCTTAGGGTGAGATTTCGGGGACGAAATCCTAATTAGGAGGAGAGGATTGTAACACCCAGATTTTTAGGTAAGTATTGGGAATCCGTTAAACCTTTCATTTTACTTGATTAAATGAAGTTAATTGTACCTTTTTATGTTGCTATTCTATTTGAGGCTTTTATCCGTATGCATGTTGCCTCATGTGACCCTAGTAGTACTGTCATAATTGAATCTGTGGTCACGCATGTGTCGGCTACCTTTCGTGAGAAAAATCAGGTCCCTGCAGGTTATGGGCTACAATGCCCTTGGGCGAAGTCGTCGGGCGTAGTCGCTCAGGGTGTACCGTAAGTTTGGTTGAGGCCGCGACAATGCCTCAGCGACAATGCAATGGGAAAAGTCACCTAAGACGTACCATAGGGTGCGTGGAGGCCACGACAATGCCCTGGCGACAATGCCATGGGTAAAGTCGCGGCGGCATTGTCGCCCGCTTTGCCTAGTGTTATGTTAAATCTGACTCTGAAACCTCATTTTATGATATATCACTTTGGGAAACGGGAGAGCAATCTCTTGGGGCGATTTTGGGTCCTTCAACACATATCTCACTTATCTTCTAGGGTTTTGGTTGGTAGGAGCATTTATTGATCATCAAAGCACCATCCAAGCTCATTTATTGAAGTATTGTCAAAGATTATCACTCTTCTCCATCAAATCTCCTCTTGGCTTTTTCTAGGGTTCCTATTTTCTAGGTTTTAACCAAAACCTAGATTGTGAGTTTCTAAACCTTTGTTAAAACTAGATACACATCATAAACTACTACTTGTTATTATCTTGCTTATTAACTTGGAAAATGCTTATTCTTAATGTCTAAGTATTTAGGGTTCCTATGAAAGTATGTTTATATGAAACTTGCCATGGTTTAATGGAATACATATCTTGATGTTATGATGATTCTTACTTGAGTCACCCTTTGATGTTATCACCACTACATGATTAAAAGTGTGTCCATGCTAGTTTTATATCGGACTTTGTATTGAATTGGGATGGTAATATTGTACCCATGGTTGGTATTGAGATATTCTCGGTTATTATGTGACTTGAGACCTCCTATAAATTATGTTGGACGAACTAAGTCAATAGACACTAGGAGGATGTAATCTTGGGTGCCATTGTAATGGTATGTGCCTAGACCTCCGCCATTCGGGGTAATGCCATGGTTGTAGTCCTCGGATGTGCCGGGCCTTTCGGATGTCACTCTTGGTAGTTGGCATCAAGGTATATCGACTCTTTGGGTGGAACTTGATTGGTTCCATGGGTCTTCTCTATTGACTCCACATTTAATGAAATCTGGTTAACTGCTGATAAGAATTGTATTTGATTTTATATGCTATTTCTTGTGCAAACTCACTAGGATTTTTGTCCTAACACTTGTGTGGTGTCGATGTGTATCTCAGGTTCTAGTGGTGCCGTTCCAAAGCAGGTCTAGATGCATTTGGGTGAGAGCTTGGGGAAGGTTCTTTGTGAGCACTTTTTGTGAAGGCGTTTTAGGATCTATAGATGACACCCTTTTTGTAATCTTCTTTCTAGCATAGAAACTAGATTAGTTGGTTGTTGTCTATTCTCCGTTATATTATAACTGTAATTAAACAGGTTTAAATGTTTCCCCATTTTTGTGAGGCTCTTGCTATGGCAATTTTAGTATACCACATGTCCATTTTTTTTATTTTTGTTATCCCTATTTTTAGGGTGTTACAATAGAGGTCAAGGCCTGTTTGACTCTATATATAGCTTTGCTTTGTCTTGTTTTTGTATGCATGTTAGTACGCTTGTCATAATGTAATCATTCCATGTTAGACATATGAATACAACTAATCTTGTGACTAAATTCTCTCTCTACATCTCATCTTTGATCTTTGATTGTTATAGTGTTTGATCATGATTGCTTGAAACCTGGGATCACAACGGGCCATTGCTGAATCATCACGTTTCATAAAATAATTTGACCCGTTGTTGAATTCATTTTGTTTGAATCAAAAAGCATGTGGGCATGGTTATGGCACCACATATGATGTACATTCGAACCAAATTACTCTGCACAAACCCATCATTCTCTAATTTGTGCTTCAACACAACACAATGCGTTTGCTCTCCTTCTTCAAGCCTAGCCGTTACAACACACATTTTAAGCATAGATGAAAACTTAAACTTATTGTGTTTCACAAACTCGTTGCCATTTTTGACCACTTGGCTAAACATAAGAAGTATTTTAAAGATTGCATAAATCTACCAAAATAATAAAGTCAAGGCACTTCAAAACCATAGCAACAAAAATGACAATCATAACAACATCGGTGCAACTGCGATAGTGAAATTGTAGGTTTTTACTATGACCATATTGTTCATAATAACAAAATATTTTTCATAATCCCAAGTTCATAATATTCGTGTGTGCCAACACCTGGGAATCTAAGAATGGATCCACCTTCCCATCTTCAAATCATCAGTCCTTGCACAAGCACACAGACCAAATTCACATGCTTCCTTACCCCATTATATGCACACCCTCAAAATCAATAAAAAAGCCGGCAAAGCCATTCGAAAAATATCGGCAAAGTCTCCAAAAGCATTTATTTCAATTGGGGTGCTTAAAATTCCTCTATTTAAGGCAATGCTTGGTGATGGACAAAACTTTAGGCCGTGCCCTCGACATATCATCAGACGGTCAAGCTTCCAACAGCTTGGGGAGTCCAAGAAGTCAAGAGTGAGCAAAAGATTGCTCGCGACTGCTACAAAGTTCGATGAAGCCTTGAAAGCAAAACTTCTAGCAATTACAGAACCAGGCAAATCCTGAAACTGTCGATAACTATCGACTAAACGAAGTTGTCCTGGATCAGGAGAAACCTGACAAAGTAGTTTACACCGGTACGTCCCTCGACCCTACCTTAAAGAAATCGCTAATTTATTTTTTACAGGAATATGTCGAATGTTTCGCCTGGACGCATGAAGACATGGTCGGCATCGACCCAGAGGTCATCTCTCATCGACTCAATGTCGACCCTACGTTTAAACCTATTAAACAGAAGCGTTGAAAGTTCGCTCCAGAACGCAACAAAGTAATTAACGATGAAGTAGATAACTTTCTCAAGACAGGAAAGATCAGAGAAGTGAAGTATCCCGACTGGTTGGCCAATCTCGTAGTCGTACAAAAGAAAAACGGAAAGTGGAGGGTCTGCATAGACTTCACAGATCTCAACAAGGCTTGTCCTAAAAACCCATTCCCACTACGTCACATTAACGCTATGGTCGACCCAACTGCTGGTCACGAGCTACTCACGTTCATGGGCGCATATTCGAGATACAATAAAATCCTGATACATCGCGACGATCAAGAGAAGACAACATTCATGACAGACAAAGGGATATATTGTTATAAGGTCATGCCCTTTGGTCTTAAGAATGCGGCGTCAACATACCAACGACTAGTCAACAGGATGTTCAAAGAGAGTCTTGGCGACACTATGGAAGTATACATCGACGACATGTTGGACAAATCAAAATAGGCGATCGATTATATCGATCATTTAAGGCAATCGTTCGATATTCTCAAAAAATATCAAATGAAGCTTAATCAAACAAAATGCTCATTCGGAGTAAGTGCATGAAAATTCTTGGGATACATGGTCACCCGCCGAGGGATCGAGGCCAATCCCGTCCAAATAAAGGAGATCATGGAAATTAAGTCCCCGCGTAACCTCAAAGAAGTCCAGTGACTTACTGGACGAGTTGTAACACTAAACAGGTTTATCTCTCCATCTTCCGACAAATGTCATTTATTTTATGATGTCTTGAGAAAAAACAGGGGATTCGAGTGGACAGACGACCATGAACACGCGCTTCAAGAGCTTAAGAAGTACATGTAATCTCCACCCCTGTTGTCAAAACCTGAGGGCCATGAGGTCCTCCAGCTTTATCTAGCCGTCAGCTCAAACGCTGTAAGTGCTGTTCTGACCCGAGAAGATGAAAAGCAACAACGTCCAATCTATTACGTAAGTAAATCACTTCTCGATGCCGAAACCAGGTATTCTTCCATGGAAAAACTTTTGTTAGCTTTAATAACAGCAGCAAAAAAGTTACGTCACTATTTCGAATCACATCCTATAACTGTCGTGACTAACTTTCCTCTCAAATCTGTCTTGAGAAAACCTGAGTTGACAGGTCAACTGGAAAAATGGAGTATCTACCTTAGTAGTTACAACATTGAATACAAACCTAGGACCGCCATCAAATCACAAGCATTGGCCGACTTTGTCGCAAACTTCAGCCTAGAATTAGATGTACCGACGGAACTTGTGGCAACTCGACGACGCAAGCTGGACTTTACACGTCGATGGATCATCCAACGCCCGGGGGTAGGACTTGGCATCGTCCTCAAGTGTCCACAAGAGGGCAAAATGGTGTGCTCCATACGATGCGATTTCAGGGCTACTAATAATGGAGCTGAATACGAAGTTTTGATCACAGGAATGAATATGGCTTACGTCCTGGGGGCTACAAGACTTCACGTCAAAAGTGATTCATTCCTATTCGTGAACCAAATGAATGGGGAGTTTGCAGCTAAATACTCTAGAATGACGGATTATCTCAAAATAGCTAAAGCCAAGTCCGAATAATTTCAAGAATTTTCTATTTCACAAATCCTGAGGGATCAAAATACCCAACCTGGCGCATTAGCTAACCTTGGGTCGGCGCTTGGGCAGTCCCCATTCGACGTTGTCCTAATAGTTCATCTGGCGGCACCGTCCATTGAAAACGAAAAAGACGTCCAAATGATCGATGAGGAAGACAACTGGTCCAGCGATATCAGAAAATTTATAACAAGCGACCAACTTCTCGAAGATAAAATGGAAGCCCGAAAAATTCGGTTTAAGGCATCCAGATACATTATGATCAGATGACAACTCTATAGACGATCGTCGACAGGACTGAACTTACGACGTGTTACCAATAAGAATCTAGTCCAAAGCATTTTGCAAGAAATGCATGATGGTGAGTGTGGTAATCACTTGGCAAATCGTATCTCTCGACAAGGGTACTATTAGCCAACTTTACGACAGGACACTATAAGGTACGCCCAAAGTTGCAACGCATGTTAAAGACATTCAAGTATGTCACACAAACCTTCTGAACCCTTGCACTCGACTCTAACTCCATGGCCCTTCATACGGTGGGGAATGAATATTGTCGGCAAGTTACCTACGACCTCCGGGCAAAAGGTATATCTTCTAGTCCTTGCAGATTATTTCTCAAAATGGATAGAATCGGCTGCTTTCTCCCAAGGTCGGGACAAAGAAGCTATCTCCTTTGTCCAGACTAACATCATTTGCAGATTCGTTATCCCATCCGAGATCGTTTGTGATAACGGGTCGTAGTTCATAAGCGACAGAACCCAACAGTTCTATGAAGATCATAACATCAAACTTACGACTTCAACGCCCCGATATCCTCAATCCAATGGACTTTCCGAGTCGAGTAACAAAACGATCATCAATTCGATCAAGAAAAGACTCAAGGCAGCGAAAGGCAAGTGGGTCGAAGAACTTTCAACAGTTCTTTGGGCCAATCGTACGATGCCTCGTACACCTACAGAACAAACTCCTTTATCTCTGGTCTATGGTTCTGAAGCAGTCTTGCCTGTCGAGACTCAAATATCGACCTCATAACACACGTCGGTCGATCACAACTTTGTCGACCTAAGTTATGACCTCGACGCATTGGAAGAATTACGGGAGTCGGCATTAATCAAAATGTCTTCACAGAAACAATTGGTCGAATAACATTTCAATAAGAATGTTAAGGCCAAAATATTTCAAGAAGGTGATTACGTCTTACGACGTGTGTTTCAAAACACTCAAGAACCTGGTTCTGGTAAATTATCCATCAAATGGGAAGGTCTATACCGTATAACCGAGGTTGTCGAAAAAGGAGCCTACCGATTGCAAACCCTCGATGGTCGTGACATTCCCCGAAGTTGGAATGCGGTACATTTAAAGAGGTATTTCTTCTAAAACCCATTTGTTCTTTCCTTATGATTATCTTCCTACAAGAATTACTGACTTAAGCATCGGAGAGTCGTTGGCCTAGCCAACAACCCCCTCTAATGTTGTTTCATTGCAGGATTAGTCGAACAATCAACTTCATTTAAGGATCATACGACCAAGTCGTACGATCTATAACCCAGTATCAAAATCTTTCCCTGGTCGCAAGTTCCTTAATCCACATCTCGAATGGTATTTGTAATTGACCTCGAATGAAAGGTCCCTTTGATTGGAAACTGATTCAATCACTTAATAGGTTTGACATTTACTTCAATCATAAGATCGATATTGATTGACAGGTTTACATTTTTTGTCAGTCGCAAGTTCCTTGATAAAGTTGTTTGCTTGTCCCGTCACAAGTTTGTTATCTTATGCTTGATCTAATCAGGTGTAATGAGTTACCTAGCAAAATCTTTATTTGATCTTTTCTATGTTTGTCATGAGTAATCTATGCAATTATTCTAATGTTTGTCTCAGCAATGTAAAAGTTGTGACAATCCAATTTCTTCAAAAGTTCTTATATTAATATCGCAAGATATTACAAAACACGACACGACCACCAACGTTCGCCCGACTAGAAAAAACAAAAAATTACAAAAATCTACATTAAGCAGCCGACTGCTCCTGCTTTTGCTGTCGCTGCTGAGGGTCGGTCGCAGCACCTCCACTCCCAGGGACGTCATCCCCCGCTTCCAATTCATGTTCGTCCTCTGAATTGAGATCTTTCTCGACCCCGATGGACCCTCAAGTGACGTCTCATTAAGGCCGCTTGGACCTTGAGATGAGTGAATGCGTCGATGGACTTCACTTCTTCCTCAAGACCAGCGACCTGCTTCTGCGCTACCCCTAGTTCTGCCCTAAGGGCGTCGACCTCTTTTTCATTCACAGTCGAGGCTTCCTTAGTCGTCTTCAGCTCAGCCTCAGCTGCGGACGCTCGACTTAAGGCCTCTTTCAGCTGTCCCTGGAGCTTTTCCTTCTCGTGACCGTCGACCTCAGACTGGTTGAGAGCATCGTCAAGACGAATGAAGTACTCTTCCTTCTTGGCCTCCGCCTATCTGGCCTTGGCCTCTGCTTCAAGGGCCCTGGACAATGCCGCATGTTCTTTGGCCAAAGCAGTCAAAAATAAACTCCTCACCTGGTCTATGCGGGTGTGAAGGACCAGTCCCACTTTGAGAGCCTGCACAATCGAACGATCACAGATTAGATCGTAAACATGAAAACGATTCTTTCAAAACAACTTATGACTAAAAGTAAGAAAGACAACTTACCATGAAAGAGAGCCCCGAGACATGGGCTGCCAGGTCGTCGACCGACACACCCTTGTATCGGTTGAAAAACGATGACAGAAGGAATTTCCCCAAATGGGGAAACATGGACCTCCTACCCAGCTGACCGGACGACATAAAGTCTCCCGAGAGGGTGAATCTCACGTCAATCGAAGATGGAACCTCACTGGACACAGGACCCTTCCCCTTGTCTAACGACGAAGAGGATTGACCTTCCACCCCGGATGGTGGAGCCTGCGAGATCGGCTCCGCATCCACAACCAGAGACGTCTTCATCTTCGTCTTCTCAGAAGTAGTGGCCTCAGAGCTACTACCCTTTGAAGACGGTTCCCTCAGGACCAACTTCGGCTTTTTGACCCCCGACCTAGATGTCGGGGGAGCTTTTCTTTTGATCTCTCACCCTTTGTGGGCGAGTTCAGCAAGGGACTCTCTTTTCTAGAGACCCGTCGTTGACTTCACGGGGGTTGATCCTCCTGAAAATAACAAAAAACAAAAATACGAGTGACGTCCATGACTCAAACTTATGGTAAAAAAGTAAAGTGACGTCTTAAAAGACTATACCTTACGAAATCTAATGAATTAAATGTAACGTCGTACCACTGGGTGACGTCCTACGACTAGATCCCGTAAAAATCTCAAGTGGTGACGTTTTCACGACTAGACCCACTAAACCCTATGATTAGTAGGTAACATCCTAGCGACTAAACTCATAACTAACGGATGACGCCTTTAAGGCTAGACTCCGTAAAGTATTTCCGACTGCCAGGTGTCGTCTCACGACTAAAACCCTATAAACTGACGAGATAAAAACTTACCCGTCATCTCTAAAGTCCTTTCAATGACCTCCTCCTCTTCTTCTCTTTCTTCCTCTACGGAAGCAACGACTGATGACTCAATGTACTGTACGTCGTCGTCTTTGTCCCAGTTGGTAGTATGACGAACGGTAAAAAAGGAACGTTCCTCGACGCTAAACTCGAGGAACCTTTCGACCTTGGCGGCCGGATCTTCAAAAGGCGCCACTACAGTGAAGTCGATCACTAAAAATCAAAGCACACATGTTAGTAAAAAAATTCTCGACGAATAAACTAACGACAAAAAGTCTTTATGTCTTACCTTCGGTGCTCCACTCCGTGGTGAGCCACTGGTCACGATCGCCAAGTGACGCGATGCGGCCGAAGACGTACCTCGTCTTCCACTTACGGTCATTGACCGCGGTCTCCTGAACCAAGGTACGAGGCCCTCTGTACTTTGAGAAGAGGCTGTACCGGTGGTTTGCTTCCGCCTTAACTGTATAAGCCAATAGGAGGTCATATACGGTAAATGGTGACTCCAATTTATCCGTCAATCGTTCAATCACTTGAACGCCTCCAAAATTGGGGCATCATCTGCCCGGGCGACAAGTCGAAGATCATAAGAAATAATCTCGACAAAGGAGAATAGGGCCATGTAAACCCTATTTTAAACAAATACTCGTATATAACGAAGTACCCATCTGGGCATTGCTCTGGAAGGGGCAATGCCGGAGGACAAAGCCTCACGTATTCAAGAATTCCAGCCAAAAGCCGAAATGTCTCAACGTCTTCCTCTTCATTGAGGGTGCTAATCAGAGGCGAAACCCCATTGGGGCATTTGGGGGCCATGTCCCCCCCCCCCCACGTTTTTTTGTATAAATAGTATACATGTCCTTTTGAAAACACATAAAACTGTATAGCTTAGTTGGTTATCACTCTTTAGGCATATTTCAAAGGTCACGAGATTAAGTCCCTTGCAATGCAAATTTTCATTTTTTTTTTATCATTTTTTCTTCCCTAATATTAAATTGTTATATATTACATTATTAATTATATTATTAAAATATTTCATATATCTAATAAAATATTATTTCTCTTTCCTAAATATTTCATTTCAAGATTTCTCATTGGTGGAATATAATAAAAAAATTATTTCTCTATCATATTTTCTATATTTTGGATAAAGTTTTGGATAATTTGTTGGAGTAAAAAGATGCCCAAAATTCTCGTTTTCTCCATTATAGAGAAGCTGCTGGAGATGCTATTAATATCAATTATATATAAAAACTAGTTTTTAAATAATTTAAAGAAATGGTATTTAAGTTGATATATAGTGTTATATTACTAATTTAAATGTGTTTTATTAGTCCAATAGTACAAAAACGTAACAAATCTGTATTACTATTTTTCGGTTATAGTTTGAAGGTTTCGAGTTTTAGGGGTCGTTTAGCTAAAGACTTGCCCGATAAATGCTTAATTATCGATAAGATTTAACATTAACACTTACCTTGTCGGGTAAGATTTTTACTCCAACAAAATGCGCCATATGCAACAATTTACCTGGTAAGCGCTAACCGGGTAAGAGTTTTCAACTTTACTTACAATCTAAGACTTTTGATCCTTACTATCGTTTTTACCGGTAAGATTCTTGGTGTTTTCTATGTTCATTTGGTAAGGTATTATGACTTGGTAAGCACTTATCGAGTAACCGTTTGGTAAACGACCCCTTAGTCTGATATTAACAAGCTCTCTCTGAAATTTAATATTAGATCATTAAAAAAGAGAATAAAGAACAATTTATATACATATCATTTGGATCTCTAAATTTTTGTCATATTATATTTCGGCCCCACGGAAAACAACGGCTGTGTTTCACCCCTGGTGCTAATGGGGTTTGACGCCATAGCAAAGTTGGGATCGTCAATGGTTGCCACGTAAAAACCGAAAGCGTCCCAGTTCTTCATAGGCTTTTGGGCTTGGTTCTTAAAGCACATAAAACTAAGGGTCAAGAGATCGTACCCTAATATATAGCTCTAAACCTCGACCGGATTTTGGCAACGGTTCGCTACGTTTTGCAGTTTTTGGAAAGGATTCAGAAAATCTCTCTCTAAAAAACTTGATCGCGTAAAAGGTATAGATCCGACAAAGGATCTCTATATTTATATGGAATTCGGTGTCAGGTCGAATCGATAGATAGTCGACACCTGTCATCGACCTTTTGTGCACCAGCCGTCGGATGGACGACACCTGTCCCTATGCCTGACACCACGCGCCCCACGTCGCCATGACGTCACAACCATTAAGCGGCTGCACGCTTTCCCTCAAAATCGCTTCGGTTTTCGAGGAACCGATTCAGTTACAAATTTTTGACATGTGTCTAATCCGGTTACAAAATCCGAAAAGTCGACTTGCCACCCAATTTTCGAATTTTGGGGGCAAACTGTTTGGGTAAAATTTCACAAGTCACGACCGACGCAAGAAAACCAGACGTCTTCAATCTAAGGACCATTCTTGTATTGAGATAAGGTCCTGACGATCATATATACCGAAAGTTACTATCGTCCCTGATGACGATGGTCGAAAGTTTCTCACGTCCACAACCAGAAGAAACCCCTCGATAGATTTATATCTCACGATCTGTGTAACGTAACTGACGATTATTAATCATTTGTTACATACAACCGTTTTCCCTCTATCAGTCTTTTATTACAGGTTTAAGTCACATAATGACCAACGGATATAATGGACGAACACCATCAAGATCAATCATTATCAAGACCGTTGGACATTCAATGTTCATTTATGGCGACCAAAGGTTATATATACCAGTTTGAAGAATCATTTGAGGACGACAAGTGAATATCTAAACTCATTATACCTATACAACGCTCAAGAACACTCTCAAGCAAGAACTCTCGATGAAGTGTTCTTGTTAGAACATAAATATGTTCTATTTAGAAGTTTAGTAAAGTAATCAACTTGTATTTGTATTGGGCCTTGTAATGGGTTTGGGCTTAAATGTAACAAGGGTGTTAGGCTAGTATATAAGGAGTCTGTAGTGTGTAGTTTGTTTGTAAGTTTCATTTCAGCAATGTAGATCATACGAGTGCTTGCTTTTTGTAGTTTAGTTTTCAGTAATAAATAAAACTACAGATTTCCAATTCCCAATCTCTTGTTTATCTTGTTACTTCAATCAATCATGATCTCAGGGACTTAACAAGTCCTATCAGAGCTGAACACAGATTTATTCTGCGACGATCAAGATCAGATTGCTTTGAAAAAGAACAGTCACTGTTGGAAATTTTCGAATTCGTCAATTGATGTTGTTTTTGATGTTCTTTGATGCTAAATCGATTCTGTGCTCATAATTGAACTAAATGGAATCGATTACAATGTTTAATTTCATCAATTGTGGGCGAATTGATTGATTTTTGGGATTTTATGTTCGAAAACCATCTAGTCACTGTGTTGAGATCGAATTGTGGTTTAAAGTTGTTTTTGGATCAGATCATCAACTACAAAGGTACTCCATAGTTGTTTTCGAACCTGCTCTCGAAAGATTATCTCAAAATTTGATGTTTTGAGGCTGAATTTGAAGATTTTCTGGAAAAACGTTCGAGATCCATAGAATTCGCATGATTCGTCGAAGAACTCGCAGAAATTGAAGAACTCGCATAGATATGAGAAGAATTCGCATAATAGTTAATTTGTTGAAGATTTTGCATGCTATGAATTCGCACATCAATAGACTTTGAAGATAAAATCTTTCCAAGTATGGATTTTGCATGTCAGTGTGTTGCGAAATGTGCAGAATTCGCATGTTAGTGGTGTACGAAAAGCTCGATATGAATTCATGTGGTCAACAAGATTTCTAAGTGAAGAATTCGTAGGTAGACATATGCGAAATGTTGAGAATTCACATGCTACCTTATGTGCATTGTGAGAATTTGTACGGAGCTTATGCGAGAAGTTATAAATTCGCATGTGAGTGTGATGCGAAATGAGAGGAATTCGCAGAAGAGAGTTTTGCGAATTGTGGTTTTCAGCTTAGTCTATCATGCAAATTGTGCTGATTTGCTATAGTGATCTGCGAATTGTTGAGCCTATGCGAAAAGTTTTGATCTTTTTGAGGATTCTGACTGTTCTGAACCCAATTTGTTACAAGTTTGCCCTGTTCCAGAGCTTTATACGCGGAATGCATATGTGACATCTTTCTTATCATATGTTGGTCGCATATCTTTAACAACTGATCTACATTTTCACGAGTGCTCATGCTTTTCAAGATTTTCAGATTCTGGATTTGAGGATTTAGTTTCTAATTGGATTGAGTTAGCTGCCTGAGAATCTACAATCATCAGTATGGAAAGCTTCTTTTGTGGTTAGACCATTGAGAGCACTTTATCATTCTTCTGAACTGATCACTCAGTAGTGTGAACGACTACAATCATTGTTCTGATGCTTGAGTTGTGATTCAGAATCCTGAGTGCTTATAATCATCCAGCTGATTCGTGAAGAAAGGAGTTATGGGTTTGATTGTTCAGTATTTTGGAAAGCAGTCAGAAAATGAGCGTCTTCTATCAATTGTTGAACAGTTCTTGCCTTCTAATCCTTGCCTTGTAGTGTTGCTACTGGATGCTACCGCCCGTAAGCTGATCAGATGAAGTTCTTAAGCTGAACTCTTATTTCAACTCGTGGTTCAAAGACAGATCAGATGTTATACCCTGAATATGCACTTGGTTGTCATTCTAATATTCCACACATATCATTCTTGTGGGCATATGGAATGTGTTGGGTTTACAAGAGTCAAAAGCTGTCTTTATGTGGACTCAGTCGAGGTTATGGTCTACATCAGATCTAGTATTTCAGTTGAAACTCCAAGGATAAGAGCTACTTTCAAGGGGGAGCTATAGGAGTTTTGAAGTTTATGCAATGCTAAGTTTTATAAAGAAATCAAGGGGGAGAGGAGCTGAAGCTGAAGCTTAAAAGATAATGATTACTTTATAAAACTTAGGGGGAGAATGTTAGAACATAAGTATGTTTATTTAGAAGTTTAGTAAAATAATCAACTTGTATTTGTATTGGGCCTTGTAATGGGTTTGGGCTTAAATGTAACAAGGGTGTTGGGCTATTATATAAGGAGTCTGTAGTGTGTAGTTTGTTTGTAAGTTTCATTTCAACAATGTAGATCATACGAGTTCTTGCTTTCTGATCATGCAAATTTTGTGGATCTCGAACATTTTTCTAACTTTTCTTCGAATTATCCTTCTTTTCATCGAATTTTGAGATAATCTTTTGTACACAGGTTTGAAAACAACTTTGTAGATTAATCGTTGTTGATGATCTCGTCCAAATTTGCTAACAGTTTTATTACACGACGCATAGCCCAATCACACGATTAATTTACTTTCCATTGTAATATTGTCAATTGTACTTGTGATTACTCCTTCTAAAGGATGACGTCCCTGATTGACGTCCATAGTGCACTTGACGATCTCTGCTATCGTCCGCGGTTTATACCCTTGACGGGGTTTTCCGCGTCACTAAATTCTCTGTCTCTTATTTATTTTTTATTCTTGTCATACAATTTTTCGATCGATCGCTTACTTTAGTTGTTAAAGATCCATACCGACATTAGATCTTCTTTTGGATGATTTTTGGCATTACCAGTCATCCTCGAGCCGGTGTATAGAATATTTCTTTAATGATGGCTTCAGCCAAATTCGCTTCTTTAGAGCAGATCAAGTCTATATAGCCGACAACCTCTTTCTCTGATTGGGATTCTTTAGATCATCCCAATCGGAGCGCATGCGGTGGCTCTTTTCAAAGTTTTGACCGATGAATTGAAGAAAAGAGAGTTCATCCAAAGTGACCCATTTGAAGAATCTTAGAAATTTTATCTATCTTTTCTTTTAATTGTACTCTTCCATATGAGATTAATACAAGTACAATTTTCTTTTGGTAAATAGTGTGTATAGTTTATTATTCATTCAGTTTATACTTGTAAATGTCGGATACTCTAAAAAATACAAAAAGAAACAAAAAGATTGGTCTATGTGAAAAAGAACCCAAAAAGAGTAAAACAGGGTCAAAATTTATTATTCATTTACTTACTCTTTTATTTAAGTATGGGATGTCATCATCAAATAGGGGGATCATCAAGGATTTGAAGATGACCTCCCCTTTCGGCTTGTTATTTCATATTTACAATTTGTTTGAACATCTCCGTACTTAGTTTATTTTAAGGTTCTTTGTAATAGCTTAGTTGTGCCTCAAAAGATCGGTGAAGTCGAAGACCAACCGAATTCAAAAAGAAGCGAGCCCTCTGATGCGTATCAAGACAAACTTCATAGTCACTAAGCTAACACCGCCGAATATTTTATTTTCTATCGGCAAATGGTTCACCTGCCGATCCTTCTTTGCTTGGTAGGCAGGGTCCTCTCTTACCGAATAAGATCATTTTCGGCTGGTACCTCTACTAGCCGAATTATCATAATTTGGCTAGTCCCCCTTTTTCCAACATCCTTCTAACTTAATATTTGAATTTGGAAGTAAAAAGATAGTAAAATAGTTTCCTAAATAAGTGCGATAGTGTACATTGTTGTAGCACTTATCAAACAACATGTAGATATTTTAACTAGATGTGACCCGCGCAATGCGGCGGGATGTAAAAGATCTATCAGGATAAATTCAATTTTCACAAGGACACCATGTATTAGTTTGTAAACGCTGGTCATAAGTTTCAACACAATGCATCCCATATCTTATGTTGACAACATATGGCTACCAAACCCCAAAAAAAGCCATGATAACTGTTATAAACACCAAAAGCAAATGAACGTTATGCCCCAATATATCTCGGCCTGAGCTATATAATTAAAAGAATATGTTCTTTTTGGATCTCTCTCACATAAACTCACATTAACTTTCCAAAGCCCCATGGGTCGTTTACTAAATGCTTACCCGCTAAATGCTTAATAACCAATGCCTTAGGGACCGTTTATCTAACGACCGTAATTTCCCAAGTAAGAAGCTTTATATTTAGACTCCTAAACTTCCCATGTTTCGATATTTGGTATATTGAGTAATTAACAAAACTAACCTTGAACCCCAGAGTCATGTTTTGAACCTTACCGTTGAGTCGGATGCAAAAATCGGGGCTCGGTATTGGTGGTGCGAGAGTGACCACGATAGTGCCCGATGGCACAATCTCAGTGTCACTATCATCCGGGCTTAAGCACCTTGGTACAGGTTAGGCGAAAGTGACAGAGACCTTGCCAAATGGCATTCTCGCGGTGTCACAATCGCCCCCCTGCCCCACCCTCGGTACACTTTCAGCGAAAGTGTTGGCGAGAGTGCCCATGGCACAATCGCTGGGCGCAAGCACCGATGCGGCTTGACGAGTTAAAAACCCTTTTTAACTGATGCCTTCCTCATTTTATTACACAATCTGTTTGAGTGAACGATTTTGGAAGCCTAGGCGCGATTTCTTTCTCTACTCAACCTCCCTCATTAAATTCCATCTTAGGGTTTGTTGAGAAAGCATTAAGTCAACTTATCTAGCTTCATTTGGGTCATCAAGTGGTAGATTTCAAGCAAGCTCAAGCCTCAACTCATCTCCTTACGGTTTTGGCCCTTTTTCTAGGTTTTTTGCTAAAAACCTAGATAGTGAGTTTCCTAACTTTTGTAAAACTAGGTACATATCTTGTTGTGCATTTCATCATCAATTTATACTCCATTTGCTATAGTCTCATATATAGAGTGAAAGTTTATGTTTTCATTTGTTCTTTGAGATAAAGTGTTTTACTTGAAATATTGTTGGTCCCTTATACAATGTTCTAGACCATGATTGACTATTAACTACACAAATCCAAAGAATAAGAGAGCAGAAGCAATTTAGAATGTAGTAAAATAGTTCTAGAATGGTATTCAACACACTAGCAAGTAATGAATAGAATCACAAACACATGTGAGTTGATTGTCGAAGAATCTGCTTCATTAACCATGCTATTACACCAAGAACACGCACTTGTGTGTGCTAATATGTTCAAAGAATTACAAGATGCTCTCTAATCAATGTGTGCTCGCATGATTCAAGGGATGGTAGTGCTCCCATAATATACAAGGAGGGGCGCACACCATAGTACAAGACAAATGCTGACATTCCACAAAAGGAATGCCACCTGGAAAGTAAAACAACGTGGGACGCGCACAGATGATCCTTAGAATATTCTTATAATAGGCTCACTTGTTTTGCACGTGGTCTTGTCTTGACACTTGAATCTGAAATCTTCAAGTCTTCCATCTCCAGAGGTTTGCCACCACAGAGGCTCTATGAGTGATCACAGAGGTTCTACAGTCTGAGAGTGATCTTCAGGTTCTGAACTTCTCGGGTAGATGGTTGTCAGAGCTTCTGAGCTTGTATCTTCTGTGGTGCATTGGTGTATGGACCGTCTTCTGAAGCTTCTATACTTAGCCTATTTTTTCAATACTTCTATACAATGAGTTGGAGCTAACAATCTCCCCCTAAGTATTGAAAAATAAAAATTTGGAATGTAGAGTGTATGGCTAAGTTAGAAAGCTAAGAGGTGAAAGGAACTCAACCTCTGAAGACTATTTTTCATTCAAAATAAAGAAATGCCAGAAGACAAGTACATGAAATTTAAATTACATTGAATGAAAATCTAAACTATTACAAGGATTATTGAGGAAAATCATTTATCGGATTGGTAAAGCTTTCGGCTAAGGTCTTCTTCATCGATAAAATGAGCTCCCTGTACTTTATCTGAGCATCAATCAATTTTATCATCTTCTCTGCAGGTCCTTCTTGCACAGTCTCAGTTCCCCTTTTCCTTAGAATCGTGTACTTAATATTCAACAGAGTGCTATTCGAATATTTGTGACTTTGAGTGGGCTTGAATGTCTTCTTGCATCCATCATCGTCTCTATAGACAAATCCAAATTCAGGCTTTATGATTAGTGAGTTTGACGGTATTTCATCGATTTCAGGGAACTGGTCATCTGGTTTAGTGATCGATAGCTTTTCAACCCTGAGCTGTAGAGCCACCTCGAAGTCCATCTTGCTATGATATATGACATGTTCGCTCATGACCTCCTTGATCCTGCCATTTGCAATCATGTACTCCTTTCTTCGTTCCAAACGTTGCTCTGTATAAGCGTGTAGTTGAGGAAGATCATAAGCGCAGAGGTTCTTTAAGTCAGCATCTGAGAACTCGTACTTCTTGTCATCTCTCCTCTCAAATAAGTATTTGGCATGCATTATAGTTTTGTTTGCAAAGGAGTGTAGAGATATCCTCAGAACTTGCTTAATGTCGAACTTAGAGAATACTAGGTTCCTTTCTTGCGCATAATTTTCAAACCTTCTTCTAACATCCTCTCTTATAAGAGGATGCATGTTAGGTGCGATGAAAACAGTTTCGGGTTCTGCGCTGTAGAGGTAAGTGTGAATATTTTCATCAAATTTCAGTTCTTTCGGTGGTGGCCTTGGGATTGGGATCCTCATAGCGTCCATCGATTGAACGATTTGTTTCACTCTATCCTACTTGAATTTTTGTTCAGAAGTACCAGCTTCAGAGAGTGTCTTTTGTTCTTTTGGCGCATAAGGTATTTTTGACGTGCTCTGCAAAGGGATCACTGCGGCTTCTTCTCTGGCATTTACTGGATCAAGGCTTAATTACTGTACTTTAGGAATGGATGCAGTAGGCATTAGCTCAGGACTTGAAGGTTCAACAAGTTTCTCAAGTCCTTCAGGTATTTCTTCATAGCCAACACTGGCCCTTGTCTTCTGTGGTTCTGCAGAGGTGATTGATTGAGATATGACAGTTGTTGCTTCAGCTTCCTTGTTCTTTCCCTTGGAGGCACAAGACTTGTATCTTTGAGTTTTTTGGGCCTCTAAGGTTTCCTTCTGTAAGGGTACGACCTGAAGGGGAGTGGCAGCTATTGACGCAGAGATTGTGGTAATTGTAGCCTTCTCCCCCTCATGATGCCTAGGGCCAGAGGCATCAGGGTCCTGGTCATCATGCTTGGCCCTCTTCTGCTCTGCCTCTGCTTGACAAGAAGAAGGTTCCTTCTTTCTCTTTCTCTTGTAGAGATTGGTCTCTACATGATGAGTAATTTTCTTCATCACATCCTCTGCGGCGAAGGAGAGCTTGTTGACCTCGTAATCAAATTTTAACTTTAAGGAGGCCACAGTCTTTTTTAGATCTGTTGCAACATATTTTCTCTCTTTGTCAATGTCAGAGCCGATCAGGTTCATGTTGTTCAGAAGCATCCGTCCTAAGGTTTCAAGCTCTTTCTTGGTTGCCAGATTGTTGAGATTTGTTGCAGTAGGTGGTGGTTGTGCAGAAGACGAAGCTGGGGCTTGTACTAGGACCATGACACTGCGAGTCATATCCTTAATTTCGTCCTTCAACTTGGCAAGATCGTTCACCCCAGAGGCTGTAACTTTTACGGCGAACTTTCCCATTTCTTCCATTGCAATCTGACCTAGATCTTTGATGGCGTATGTTGGGTCATTGACCATCATCATCCTAAATCGAAACGTGGTGCTGGCTGCTATGCTATAAAGAAATAAAGTTGCGCCTTCTCCATCAGAAATTGCTTTTGGCGTAGTGGTAAGCGCTTGATCCTAACATGTGGTATCAGAGCAGGTCACGGGTTCAAATCCCATGGGGTGCATTTAAATGCTAAAGGCATGTTGTGTAGCCATTGACTTCTAGCGAATATCTTGTTAGTGTTGGTAGATGCTGGGGGGGGGGGTTGTTGGGTCATTGACCAACATCTTCCTAAATCGAAACGTGTCGCTGGATGCTACGCTATAAGGAAATAAAGTTGTGCCTTCTCCATCAGCAATTGCTTTTGGCGTAGTGGTAATCACTTGATCCTAACATGATTTGGATACAATTATACACTAACAGCGTCGGTTTGGATGTTTATGGATTTGGCACATTCATTGAAGTCGCCCTTTGTAGCATTCGATGCAGTGGCTTCCATTAACTTTTTGATGTCTATAGAGTTCTGCTCCGATATGATCCTCAATTCCTGCAGAACTTCTGTATTGGCCCTTAGAGCCTCTGTGACATGATTTGGATTTTCGGGTGCAAGGGGAGCAGGGACAGAGCTTTTCAACTCTTCCCGTTTTTGGAGCACAGAGTCAGGAAAGGTTTTAAACTCATCCTTTGTGACATAAGTGTCCAGGGTAACCTATAGACCAACACATGGTCCAGATTGAGCCAATGAGTTTTTGGCACCTTCAGAACCTGTGTTGACGATGAGCTCTGGAGGATTTCCCTTTAATCCTCGAAGTTCCTTTGAGGAATCTTCTATAAAGGTTCTATCAACAAGTCTCTGGGGGGAAGATTCAGAGTCTCTCCCAAGGTCCTTGTTGAATGTACTCTGTGGATGTTCTAGATACACAGAGTTGGTGTTTGTTCTCACTACCACCTCTGAAGTGGTTTGTTGTTCACTCATAAGTGCATCAGAGGCAACAAATGCCTCTACAAAGGTAAGTATCGTGTCCTAGGGCAATGGAACACTTTTGTCTACACCTTCATCCTTTTGAGAGGATGGGGTGTATTTGGGATCCCCGGTTGTGAATGGTACAAAGAAGGAAGGAATATCCTCTGTCCGATTTGTCAGGTTAAGGTTCGGACTGTGCGGTCCTTCTTCAATACCTTGATGCACTAGAACTGCAGATGTAGACATGTGGGTTGAACTGGGAGTTAGTTGAGGTTGTGTGCTCAAGGCATCTTTTTCTCCTATAATCTTCTCCTTCAATTTTTCTCCCTGTGAGGTCCTCCATTTCCATTTCCATTTCCACAGTTTCTCCAATATCCACAGAGTATTGTTTAATCACCTATTTGGCTATATTCGTGGCCACCTTCAGAGGACTTTTTGGCCTCTCTTCTTGTTGAGGAGTCTCATCCTCACAGATCAAAACCTGCTTCCTTCTCTTCTACAGAGGTTCTTCTGCTAACTCTGCAAGTTCATTCTCAGAGATTATGTTTTCAGTTTTTGAGGGTTTGACTTTTTCCTTATCGGCTAGTTTCCTTAGCTTTTTCTTCTTCAACCTCTTTGAAGGCTCTGCAGCAGAGGCCTCTTTGGCCTTTTCAGCTTCTGCAGAGGGTTTGACCAACTCTGTAACTTGAGCTTCTTTGTCTATTCCCTTGGCCTTTTTGGTCTTTTTCTTTTTCTTAGGCTCTTCAGCCTCTGTTACTGCAGGTTCAGATTTGGGTTCCTCTGTGGCAACTTTCACTTCCTTTTCCTTCTTCTTCTTAGACTTTTTATCCTTTAACACCTATGCCATACCAACATCATCAACCACTCCCTCTGTTCTTGGGTCCTCTACCTCTTCGACCATCTTTTTATGTTTTCTTTTCTTTTCCACCTTGGAGCTCTCACCCCCTTCCCACTCTCGGACGCTATTCTCACACGTCTCACATGTTGTGCCTCTGCGGCCACACCTTCATCTCCCTCTGCTCTCACTTCCCTAAGATAAACTGCTACATGTCCGACTTGGAATCCTAGACGTGGGGGTGGGGGGTTGCAGGACTCGGTGCAGGAGTCCTATGCCCACGAATGTAAGCCCTAGTTCCCTTTTCACTACCAAATAAATTAACATCCTTGCTGACAGAGGTCTGGCATTAGGGTATCCTGAAGACAGAGTAGTGGGCTTGTGGGACTTCATGTTGTGCACTTTGATCAGCTTACCCTCTGCTTGTAGTTTATCTTGCGTAAGTGATACGAATGTTTGCACACCTCTAGACATGTGATAATTGAACCTCAAAGCAAGTATACAATGGGATCCAATATCGTCTTTTCAAGTAATAAAATGGTAAGAACCAAGTATCGTATTCCACAGGGATAGGTATCTTAAGTTGCAAGATCTCGAGATGAAAAACTAACTTCAGATGATGAGTTTGAAGACTTTGTTTGAGTTGGTTAACAGTGATATGATTAACAAGATATATAAAGATAGAATGGGTGCAAGACTTAAAGTGAGGAGTAAACACAAATTCTGGAGGCCAATGCTATAGGAATGCTATAGCATTAGTTCAACAACAACAAGTTCCACCATGTACTTTAAAGAGTATCCTTCCGGATATCTACCATTGCACTGTTGTTTAGCCTTCAATTAATATATGCCTATGCAAATTTCCGGACCAGTGTGAGTGTCAAATGGTTTCTTTAAAGTATATGGAAAAACAAATGCCTTTGTTTAAAAATCACCCTTCCGAGTCGATTCCCATATCATTCAAGTTGACGTGTTCTTAGTGGCTCATTCCTGAGTCCACTACACTTTAACACTTTGACTAGTGATCAATCCGTCAAGAATCAATCGGTTTGAAAAACAAAGATAGCAAGTTCCCTTGCTAGCAACTCTTCCAAGTATACTTCTCGTATCATTCAAACAGACGTGCTTTTTCATGGCTTATTCCTAAGTCCATGGCACTTTCACACTTTAAGAAGTGATCAATTCGTCAAGAAGTGCGTTTGGATTTTTAAAACTTAAAATGACATAGTGGAACAATGTTATTGAAGAACAAAGTCCACTAGTTTTTGGTTTACAACCTCCCTCTTTGTCTCACACCCAAACTATAAAATTAGCTACTCATTACGTAAAATAAATTGCAAGAAATGTAATATATAAAGTAAATACATAATGTAAATGACGGAATGTAAATGACGGAAAATAAATGACGGAAATGTAAAATGCAATAAGTAAAGATAATAAGTAAATAAGGAATTTAAAGACTTAATATTAAAGTTTCTATAGAGAGAGAGAGAGAGAGTTCGTAGATCAATTCTATAACTCATGGAATACAAAAACCTATCTCCCAAAAAACAAGAGACCATACCACCTATTTATACCAAAACATGAATGGCAAAATAGTAAATAGAAAACTTAAAATAAACTAAAAGGTTCAACAACTAAAGTTATAACCAAAGATTTGTCCAACATATTGCACCTACTTCCAACCAATAATATATTGCTAATATATCAAAAGATTTGGAGGGGCCAAAAAATCAATACTTCAATCTTCTTCAAAAAGTGCCTTCCAAGATTCATTTCCAAAACAACCTGCAATGTTGCAGGATTAATCTGGAATCACAATAAACCAAAGATTTTAAGCTGGTTTACACAAAATAAAAACAAAATAGGTAAATCAAAAACTTAGCTCCATGAATAAGAAAAAGTGGAAAATAAGATAAGAAAATGACTTAATTGTTGGGATAAAAAAAATTGAAATCCTAGAAGACGAGAAAAAGATGCAATATGTATTGAATTCTCAATACATATCACCAATCAAGTCATCCCCCAGAAGGACCGAGATAAATATGTTGAACACTAAATTTTTAGGTCTTGTGCCCCTTGCTTGGTCTTCTTCCTTAGTAATTACAACGTTTCTGATTTCTCTGATGATGAGGTTGGCATAGTCTAGTGGGAGATCGTAGTAAATCCCATACATGATGGCTAGGATTGTGTGGCTTGATTGGTCTGAACTCCCAACCCAACCTTGCAAGTTAAGGTTCTGTTGAGGATAGAGAAAAGTACATTCCACAGAGGTGGAAGGTTCTGTCGGCAAAAATCAGTCCTTTTGGCGATGGGTTAAGCATATCCAATAAATCTAAGAAATTCTAGGATTTCTTCATCAGAGGGTTCCTATGAGAATTTCTCAAGGTTAAGTTGGTTTTTTGATGGGAGGCCAAGAAGCTCAGAGACCTTCCTGCGGTTGATTCCAAGGCTCATTATCTTGTCACTAGTAGGATGAGTTGCGTATCCCATAACACAATATCCATAGTCTGGGAGGTGTTCATGTCTAGCACTCTGCCAAAATTGTTGAATGTACGTTTCAGGGATGTCAGTTCTTTTGGCAGTTAGGGCCGTTGTCAGAAAATGGTTTTGCAGAATTTTAATCAGGGGTTCAACCTCGGCAGGGTATCTTTTGGGGTCCAAAACCACATAGTGGTTATTTGGTTTTAGGTTAAGAGAAGTGGAGTGGTAGTTATGCCTAACGAATGATACCATTATGCCTAGCGAATGATATCATTTTGCTAGAGTGAAGGGATTGGTTTGAGGCATTGGAGCCTTGAGAGTTCTTGAAGGAAACAGAGTTTGAAGCCATTGCAAAAGAAAGGGAGTAGAAAAGAAGTTATTGCCTTTTGTTTGAATTCTTGAGAGCAAAAGTTGCAGGTAAAAAGAAATGGGGAAAGTGAAAGGGAATGGTATTTATACTGAGAGGGGTAAAAGGATTATTAGCGGTAACTAATAATATTTCAAATCCGTAATGAGTACCTATACATAGTGAGCCATTTGGAAAAACGATGGTACAGATATGACCCAATCAGGTGTTGTCACGTAGATAAAGGCGGTGCACGATTGAGAACGTGCGCCTCCCATTAACCTCACGCATGTGGCATATGCTATACCCATTTGACTGTTACTTTCAAAAATAACCCACGCTTCATAACCTTAAAAATTTCATAAGTGTTGAATATGTCAGAAGCTCTGTGGGTTAAGAGCTTCTAAGGTTATGAGGTTGGCTCTTCTAAGCACAATTTTGCACCTTATTACCAAAAATATTGAGAAAACAATGAGATGATCGAGTTGATTTATCATACAAGAACTCAGAGGTCAAGAGAAGCCCTTTTGAGACTCAGAGGCTCTGAAGTGTCTCGCAGAGTCTCTTTGACCAAAAATTTATCGTAAAGGAAAAATCATTGGAAGTTTTGATCACTCAAAGTTTGGACATTCTTTGTTTTGGAAGTTTGAACAAGTTTGGAAATGGGTGTCCGAGAAAAGTGTTTTTGTCCTTGTGAGTGTACGAAGAGCTTACCTTTTGTTTTGGAAGTTTGGACAAGTTTGGAAATGGGTGTCCGAGAAAAGTGTTTTTGTCCTTGTGAGTGTGCGAAGAGCTTACCTCATTCTGCAAAACTTCTCTCGACAATAAATACCTCTTTCCTCCCCCTTGAATTAACAAGGTTTTCTTCATGTGGCTCCTTCTGCTCCCCCTTGAACTATGCTTGGATCATAAAAGATTAGTGTCGCACAAGTCATAGGATCAAGTAAACTCAATATAAGAAATGAATTGAAAGGCAACTATACATACAAGAATAAACTATACATGCAAGAAGGAAAAAAATTAGAGTACTGAAATGAAAATATGTACTACAGAAGCTCTATGCAAAGGTATAGAGGTTCTGTGAATAAACTCATATTTAGCATACCAAGCTTGCCAACAAGGAAAGTGGATCTTTTCTCATCTAAAGCCTTTGTGAAAAAGGTCAGAAAGTTGGTAATCTGTGGGCACAAAGTACATCTGTATTGTTCCATGCTCTACATGATGTTTCAGAAAGTGATACCTGATACCGATATGTTTGGTTTTAGAGTGTTGGACAGGATTGACAGAGATCGCAATAGCACTCTTTGAGTCACAGAGGATGGGTATTTTGTCAATATCAAAGCCATAGTCTCTGAGTTAGGTTCTCATCCACAGAACTTGTGAACAACAACTAGCAACAACCACATATTCAGCTTCTGCTGTAGAGGTTGATACACAGTTTTGCTTCTTAGAAGTCCAACTGACTAATTTACCTCCAAGAAATTGACAACTCCCAGAGGTGCTCTTTCTGTCGAATTTGCATCCCCCATAATCTGAATTTGTATATGCACAAGATCAAAGCCAACGTTCTTTGGATACCAAAGACCAAGATTTTTGGTGCCCTTTAGGTATCTAAAGATCCTCTTAACAGTAAGAAGATGAGATTCTTTGGGGTTAGCTTGAAATCTTGCACATAAGCATGTAGCAAACATTATATCATGTCTACTAGTAGTTAAGTACAACAGAGACCCTATCATGCCTCTGTAGAGCTTACACTCCACAGATTTTCCCTCTAGATCTACATAGAGCTTTGATCCAGTGGCCATAGGGGTCTTCATTGGTGAAGAGTCAGAGAGTATGTATTTTTCAAGTTTGTCAAAGACATATTTGGATTGATTTAAGAAAATACCCTCTGTGGTTTGTTTGATTTGTAATCCTAGGAAGAATGTGAGTTCTCCCATCATACTCATCTCCAACTCACTCTTCATCAATGTTTCAAACTTTTTGCAATAAGAATCATTTGTAGACCCAAAAATAATGTCATCTACATAAATTTGTACCAACAGAATCTCACCTTTTCTCTTCTTATAAAATAATGTAGTATCAGTCGTACCTCTTTCGAAACCATTTGCAAGAAGGAAGTTTGAAAGTCTATCATACCAGGCTCTGGGAGCTTGCTTCAGTCCATACAAAGCCTTGTCTAAGAAATACACATGATTCGGGTACTTAGAGCTTTCAAACCCTGGTGGTTGCTGGACATAAACTTCCTCTTGAATTTGCCCATTCAGAAAGGCCGACTTAACGTACATTTGATAAACTTTGAAACCTCTGTGGGCTGCGAAGGCAAGGAAAATCCTTATAGCTTCAAGCCTTGCCACAGGGGAAAAAGTTTCTTCGTAGTCAATCCCTTCTTCTTGGCAATATCCCTTTGCCACCAATCTTGCCTTGTTTCTGACCACTACCCCATATTTATCTTTCTTATTCCTAAAGATCCATTTGGTCCCTATTGCAGTTTTGCCTTTCGACAGAGGCACTAGGGTCCATACTTCATTACGCTCAAACTGTAGAAGCTTCTCTTGCATGGCTTCTACCCAGTTTGGGTCTTCAAGAGCTTCAGATATTTTCTTGGGCTCGATGATACTTACAAAATTTGTGAAGAAACAAAAATTTGCAATAGCAAAGCGAGTTTTTACTCTTTCAGAAAGGTCACAAATAATTTGGCTTTGTGGGTGACTCTTAGTCCATTTGGTCATTCGGGGTAAGTGATCATTGGAACCTTCCATTTGTACTTCAAGAGCATGTTCTTGTTCTTAATCAACTTCTGTTGTCGGAGGTTGATCATTTGTACTTTGCACAGGGCTTGATTGAGCTCTTTGAGTTGATGTAGAGAGCTCTATGGTGGCTTGATTAGAGTTCTGTGATTGCTCTGGTGTTGTCCCCTCAGAGATTGTAGGAAGATGACCTTCTTCTTGGTTGAGCATAGAGCCTTGTTCGTTATTTATCCCTGTGTGCTCTCCCTCAACATTTGCACCTACACAAGTAGTGGAAGAGGGTGAAGTATTACTAGGTCTAGTTAGAGAAGTACATGTTTGGTCCTTAGAGACATCGACTTCAGAGGCTCTGCGATCACCATCAGAGGGTTCATCATCATTGAACATCTCTTCAAACAAATGATGAAGTTAATTTGTACTTAATGATTCACCATAGTCTTTATCTTGAAGCTTGATTACTGAGCTGATTTGCTCAGAAGTCACGTGAAAAGAGTCATCAAATGAAACATTAATACTTTCAAGTATATGTTTGGAATTTAACACAAAGACTCTATATGCTTTATAGGTAAATGAATAGCCAACAAATTTGGCTTCATCTGCTTTGGGGCTAAACTTCCGAATTTGTTCTCTGTCGTTTAGCATAAAACACCTGCAGCCAAAAACATGAAAGTATTTGATGTTTGGCTTCCTCTGGTGAAGTAGATGGTATGGTGTCTTTGCATGCCTCTTCACTATTAATGATCTGTTTTGAATGAAGCATGCAGTGGAAATGGCTTCTGCCCAAAAATAAATTGGCAACACTGAGGCAGTGAGCATGGTTCTTGCGGCTTCCACTAGTGTTCTATTCTTGCATTCAACAACACCATTTTGTTGTGGAGTCCTTACAGCTGAAAAGTTCTGTTAAATGTCCTCTGTAGTAAGATAGGCTTCTATGATTGAGTTCTTGAACTCTGTACCATTGTCACTTCGTAACCTCGGCACCCTGCATTCATAAAGAACATGTATCCTCTTCAAAAGACTGATTAGTACCACAGGGACGTCAGACTTTTTACGGACAAAATCTACCCAAGTGTATCTAGAGAACTCATCAATGAGCACAAGAATGTAATTTTTGCCTCCTAGGCTCTGCACCGATATTGGACCACAGAGGTCAACATGAAGCATCTGCAAAGGCCTAGTGCATGATATGTCTGACTTGCTCTTATGAGCAACTCTTCTGAGTTTGCCCATTTCACAAGCAGAGCATAGATGATCTCTGCCAAACTTTATACTTGGTAGACCACTTACCAAATCCAACTTTACAAGTTTGTCAAGTGTGTGAAAGTTTAAGTGACAGAACCTGTTGTGCCAGAGCCAATCCTCCTCATTCTTGCTAGATACCAAACAGTTTTTCTTCTTTGTTGGTTGTTTTAAAATTCATGAGGTACAGATCACCACTTCTTTTGGCTCGCAGAAGCTCTATGGTTGTGTCTTCTTTCAATAGAGAACAATAACGACGTTTGAGTGAACGATTTTGGAAGCCTTGGTGCGATTTCTTTCTCTACTCAACCTCCCTCCTCATTAATATCCATCTTAGGGTTTGTTGAGAAAGTATTAAGTCAACTTATCTAGCTTCATTTGGGTTATCAAGTGGTAGATTTCAAGCAAACTCAAGCCTCAACTCATCTCCTTAGGATTTTGGCCCTTTTTCTAGGTTTTTTGCTAAAAACCTAGATAGTGAGTTTCCTAACTTTTGTAAAACTAGGTACACATCTTGTTGTGCACTTTATCATCATTTTATACTTCATTTGCTATAGTCTCATATATAGAGTGAAAGTTTATGTTTTCATTTGATATTTGAGATAAAGTGTTTTACTTGAAATATAAATAAGTGTGAGTTGTATTTGGAAGTATATTGGGACATTCATGAAACTACCTTATCATTGGTTAACTCTATGTGGAAATACACATTTTAGGGTTTGACGTAATTTGAGAAATTGGCTAATAAGGGTGTTGGTCCCAAAAGTAAAAACAAGTATTGTAGAAGGGGGGGGGGGGTGAAATACAATATACAAAATTTTCACTTAATTTTTAATTCTTTATTGATATCACTATCAAGAATTACACAGAAAAACTTTCAAGATTTTTGCGGAAAGAACAGATGAGCTATTCTAACAATCTTTTTCACAAAGAAAACAAGAACACAACTTAAAATACAAAGATTAAAGCTATGAGGATGAGAGAGAAAGGTTGCCAACTTTCTTGAGTGCACTGAGTTCTCTAGGAAAAGTGTGGCTTGCATGGAGAAGATCTTCACCTTTACATACTACCTACACTTGTCAACCTGATATTGGATCCCTGAGATTTTCTTCCATAAAGAATAAGATATTTGATGTGACTTATTAAGATACAAAGAAGACCTTTGTACCTTGATAAGACAATACCTTAATAAAATATATATGGCACAAATCTTTTTGAGATCTTTTGGAGAAGGTCTCCATCAATTCAGAACTTGGGTGAATATCTTCTGCGCAATAGAATGTTCCTTTCCAAGTTGTTGCAGCGTGTTGCTATAGCACTACAAGAAGACAAAAAGGAAGGTGTTGACTTTTATAAAAACTTTTTTTTTGAAGATTCTTTTCTATCAAGATGAATCAGAGCATAAAAGATACCGGAAAAAGGGCTTAGTTGACTTTCCTAGATTTGTTTAATATTTTCTTTAAACTCTTGATTAATTGTGTTTCATAAACAATACCCTTTGGGTTTTATGTCCCCCCTGGAAGCTTCCCTTTAATATATAAGGAAAGCTTCATTGGTTTCAGTTATCGTTCCATGTTGAATTCAATTAAGCTAGTACTTGTAAAAACTTTAGTACTTGTTTATGTTTGCATTAGGAATGAATTTCTAAGCTTTTGGGTTAAAAGTTATTATATTTGATTTGCTACAACAAGTTCTTTAGTATTTACAACATCAATTCTCTCAAAGTCTTTTACCTTCAAGTCCTTTATATTCAAGTCTGTTACTTTTCAGTCCTTTACAAGTTATTTATATTTTATGTCATTTACATTCATGTCTTACTTTTATCTTAGCAAAACGATGATAGGCAGATCACCTTAGCTTGGTGTGAGTGAAGGTTGAGAGATTAAGCTAATCGTGCATGTGGATAATTTCTTTTGCGATATTATCAACTCCAGTATTCACTTTACTTCTTGATGTTTCATCCAACTATTTTTTAACAAATTAACACATGTTATTTCATTATGATAACTTAGCTTATAAAGAAGACAACACAACCAAAGAAATTTAGAGAGTTGTAGAATGCTACATCTTGTTGTAGCAACTAATACAGTTACACCTATATGGAAAAAAAAGATAAGTCTAGTACCATGTTTAGATTTATACTCATTATTGATACGATAAGGGCATTGCTAGTGAGTGTCTTGGTTGCAATTTTAAAGAAGATCATTCAATCTAACAGTGTGATGTTGAGAACTATTGCTGCAATAACTTCATGCTATGTTGTAGCAAGGTTCTGCTGCATTTGCGCTGAAATCTTAATTTATACCTTATACCCTTGATTTTCTTTAAATATTGTTTTATCTCACTTAGTTGTTATCTCTCACCAAAACAATTGCTTTGAATTTGTCATATGAAATTTTCATTTAAGAGTGACTTCCATAATCCATGATTTCATTTGTCCCTGAGGTACGATACTTGGTAATACTTATCGTTATTACTTGATTTGGACGACATTGGTGAACCATGTATACTTGCATGATTTATTGGTTGTTATAGCTCTTTTCTGGGTTATACTATCCTCCGACCATTGCCATTTAACTAACATATGTTTTTTAAGGGTATTAGTGCTAGGGACCCGATTTGTAACGAAATGGCAACCATAAGGATGCACAATGTACTTATTTTGAAAGAGTGGCCATATTTGGATTCTGAGCAAACCACATGGACCAACGGTGTAACTTACTCTTATTATATATATATATATATATATATATATATAGGGGCAGTTTTGTTGATCCCTGTTTTGATGTTCTAAACTTGATTTACTTTTAACTACACAAAAACTGATGAATAAGAGTGCGGAAGCGTTTTAAAGTGTAGAGTAAATAGAACTTGAAAGGTAGTAAACACACAAGCTAGTATTAAAACAGAATCATAAACAAAGTAGAAATTGGTTACTGAAGAAACTGTTTCATTGATACTGCTATTACACTAAGAACACTCACTACTGTGTGATAAAAAGCTCTCATGAAATACAAGGCACTCTCAGATATGTGTGTGCTTACTTGTTAAACAAAACAGATAATGCTCCCCTCATATAGGACAAGGAACACACAATAGTAGTAGACAAAGCCTGACAATTCTGAAAAGAAAAGCCACCTGGAAAGATAAACAACCGTGCGCCGCATAAATGATCTGGAAATCTTTGTACAGCAGGCTCACGTATTCAACACGTGGTGTTGTCTTGTACTATTGTCACTAAATCTTCCAACGTTTATCTCTAGAGGTTAGCCATCACAGAGGCTCTGTGATCTGAGTTTGATCTTCAGGTTAGATTCCTCAGGTAGATGGTTGACAGAGTCCTCTGAGCTAGCGACTTTTGTGTTGAGCTTGGATGTTCTGAGAAGTCTTCAGTGGTTCCTATACTTAGCCTATTTTTCAATACTTCTATACATGTGAGTTGGAGCTAACAATCTCCCCCTAAGTATTGAAAAATAAAGATTTGGAATGTTGAGTATTTAGCTAAGTTAGAAACAAAAAGAGGTGAAAAGAACTCAACCTCTGAAGGCTAATTTTCATTCAAAATAAAAGTGCTATAAGGCAATTACATTTGAGTTCATATACATGAATGAAAACAAAAAATACATAACATCAGAGCCTATATCTTGGCGTCTGGGAAATCGTTGATTCTTCTTCCAAATCCTCCTTCCTTCTTCAGCTCTCTGTAGTAGAAAGCACACATGTCTCTAAAGCTCAGAGTTGCACTTATATTTTCCAAGAGGACATCTGCAGCTTCAGAAGGGATAAGTGGTGTGCCTCTATGCTTGATATTTTTTTTTGAATATTCAGCAGAGATTGAGTTGAGTATTTTTGACTTTCTATACCCATAAAGATCTTTTGTTTGCCTTTGGGATTGAGGTATACAAAGACTAATTTTGGGGAGGTGATAATGGAGTTTGGAAGGATGTTGGCAGAGGGAGGTAGGTTGTCCTCTGGTGAAGTAAGGTTAAATATTTTTACTCCAAGATCAAGAGCCACCTGAAAATCCACTACACTGTAGTATAGTAGATTTTCCCTCATTGCTTTCTTAATAATTGAGTGGGATTCTTGATACTCTCTGTGCCATCCATACCTCTCTTCTGTCCATTTGAAAAGCTCTGAGAGATCGTGAGGATGGAGGTTTAGTAGGTCAGCATCTATGAATGTCCATATTTTTCCATCTTCTCTTCTCACGATGTAATCACAATACCAGAAGTTTCTGCACTTAGTGTGGCCCAGCTTTATCCTCAGAACCTCTGATATCTTGGACATGGAGAATACTTTGTGTTTAGGTTGAGCCTTTTCTTTGTTGAATCTTCTCCTTTCCTCTGAGATTATATCTTCTGAGAGCTTGATAGTAGACTGAAGATCATGAACTCCGCGACTGTAGAGATACTTGTAGACCTCTTCTTCAATGTCTTTCTTTGGAGGGACAGGGAAGGGTTTTCTTAAGCTTTCGAAGCCTTGGATGACTTCTGCAACTCTATCCTTTGAGGGTTTGACAATCGGGTCCAGGATTGGAAGTTGTAAAAAGGGTTGCAAGTCTAATGCCCAGTCCTCCTCTTCAGGTTTCACTCATTTGAATGCCTCAAAAGAGCTCTTCATAAGTTTTTCGATGTTGGGAGGAGGTGACTTTTTAATCTTCAGAGGTTCTGTGGCAATAGCTTTGACCTTGTATTTTATCGAGGGTTTTGGGGAGGTTGTTTGGACTTTGGGAGGTGAAGCTGCATAGTCCTTTTATTGATTTGACTTCTGAGGTCTTGGCTCTGAGCTTATTGGAACTTGATTCAGGGGCTCTGCTTGGATTGGTACATTTTAGATTGCCTTCTGCAGAGTCTCCCCTCATGAGGACCAGGGCCAGAGGCATCAGGATCTTGGTCCTCATGCCTTGACCTCTTCTGCCCTGCTTGAGTTTGGCAGGTGTCAGGTGCCTTCCTCTTCTTTTTCTTATAGAGGTGATCTTTTGTATGTTTGGAGATCTTGTCCATGACACCCTCTGCGGCCAACGAGAGCTTGTTCACTTCATAGTCTGATTTGAATTTCAGTTTTGCAATTGTAGACTTGAGCTCTGTGGCGACTGTCTTACCTTCCTTAGTGGTGTTACTGCAGAGGAGGTTCAAGTTTCGCAGAAGCATTTTTTGCATGGCCTCAAAATCTTCTTTGGTTGCTAGGGCTTTCACATGTGTCGCAGAGGAGGTGGCTTCAGCTATAATAGAGACCATGATACTGCGAGTCATGTCCTTGATTTTATTCTTTAACTGCGTGAGCTCGGCCACCCCTGAGGACGCAATCTCTACAACAGACTTTCCCAATTCTTCCATGCAGATATCCCCAAGGACCTTGATGGCATAAGTCTGGATATTGATGGATGTGATCCAATTGTCAAAGTCGTTCTTTGTGGCAGAGGTCTCCATGAGTTTTTTGATATTGGCCGAGTGTTGCTCTGAAGTGCTCTGAAGGTCTTTCAGAGCCTCTGCGTTGGCTCGCAGAACCTCTACGATATCACTTGGATTTTGCGGATGGTTGGGAGTGAAAGAGTGTAACACCCTTAAATCTGAAGATAGCAACTTATAAAATTTTTCTAAATACATCAATAAATACTTCGAACTACAACATAAATTGAGAGTTAACTTCAATGCTCACAATCATCCTATACATACCATCTATAAAAAGGATGGGTGTTACTAAACCCAATAACAATTACCAACTCCAACCTGCGGAAGACTTCACCGACTACTCACTCTTGAAAGGCTACGACTCGACTCTTCAAAGCACTGCTAGAACTGAGCCCCCGAAAGGAACCTGATGCACATGCCGACAAATAAAAAGGTTAGGCTTAACGCCTAGTGAGCTCAAGAGTTTTAACATAATGAATATATTTTTTGAAAGAAAGGAGTTCAGTTTAAGGCAAGATCCTTCGAAATATTATACTTCAAACGGAAACGACACATTTTCTCATAATATGCACTTTTAAAGACAATGCTCCCAAACCCACATTTCTTGTAAACGATGCAACCCGTAACTCACCCAAAATGGGATCATGGTTCGATACTCAATTGTAAAAATGTAAATAATACTTCATATCCCGAAACACCCCAAAACTCGGGTGGGACATAATATTTGACCCTTAAATAACGGAAACAATCCATATAAATATGATACGCCATTGAAACATGGAACTGAAACTTAATACTCATGCGACCATAAAATGGAATGAAATCCAAATATTACAGTATGGACAATTAAATATCCAAAATATAGCGGGCCGACAACGGGCCGTATCCGTTGAGAGCGGAGGAACACAAAAGTATGCCGCTCAAACAACGTTGATCGTATGACACTTCACCCGACCTCTTGACAAGTTTCACCCAAAGAGACAGCTGACCTTAGCGAACAACACTGGAATTACCGCCAAAGGCTCGGCACACGGGGGATACAACGAAGGCATTGCCCTACATGGCGAAGGTCCCAACGCCCATCAGAGGACTACCCATAGTCATAATAGCTCAACCGGACTCAACCCTCTTAGTGCCTACTCGTAAAGACAAGGTCATAAACCATGAGTCCCGGAGTCCAACCCTGTACCACCCAATTGACCATCAAAAAAGGCTGACTCATGTGCCTATGGATCCAATGCAACACAGTCTAAGATTACATGACTACACCTGAATGACTAAAGCACTCGAGTCTGTAATTATCAATAACATGCAATAAAATGCAATAAAATGCATCAAGATGTAATTTCTAACTTGGACTCTAGATCGAGCCATTAGAAACCGGACAAATGTCCTCAATACTCTTTAAGTCGACCCCGAGAGCTAAAAATGCTTAAAATCCATTTGACCGACAATTAACGTTCTCCAAATTAAGAAATGTCTTTAAACAACGTTTATGAACACGCATACCTCAAAGACGTGATTAACCCAAAACTCAACACGTATTGTGACCAAGATTTTCCAAAGGATTTATAAATGCAAATACACCAAAATGCATATAACATGAAATAGACTTTATTTGTACAAAATCGTCAAAGATGTATAACTCATAAAATAGATCTTACTTGTACAAAATCACAAAGAATACGTAATTCATGCTATTTAGTTGTTGAAACGTTCAAAACCCAATATAAACATTTTAAGAGGTTAACACAACCCAAGTTCACCAAATATGAAAACTTATCAAAATACTCACACTTTGATCAATAACCAAGTAAAACATACTCTACTTCAAAATACTCAAAACTTATCAGCAGTTGACCATTTCATGTAAAACACTTTTAAAATAAACATTTTGGCATGTACACCGTTTTCACAAATCAACTTGAACTCACCTCGCTAGATTTAGGCTAAATCTAGATTTCACCCAACAAGCTATTTTGAAGGCCGCTAGAATCCTCAAGTCGAGGACTTCCAAAACCTAGATCCATACATACCAACCCATTTAGAAACATTCCCAAAACATTATTTACTAAAATCCCCAATGAGATCAAAACCCTAGTTTCTCCAAAACTATCAAATCCGAGATTTGACAAACCAAACACTAGAGAAACACCATTGGAGCATCTATAACATTAAATCAAGTAAGCTTACCATTTTAGATGATGAGACTTTCCGAGGACACCTATTCCAACTCTTCAACCCGAGCTCCCAAACGTTGGACTTGATGAGGAAGATGAAGATGGAGGTTTTGTAGTTCAAGATCCCACTAGCTAGATGATGAAGAATCATGTGGTTCAAGGGGGAAACCCCTTAAAATGGGTTAGGGTTCGACTTTGAGATTTGGGAGAGAAAAGGGAATGGATTAGAAAATGAAAATGAGGGAGTTGGGTGAAAATTCGGACATTTAAGAGACCAGACGTCGCGCGTGACCTTGCCACGCGATAGTGACATTGTCACTATCGCGAGGGCACTATCGCGGAGAATGTACCGCGGGTGGTACACCCCCGGCGATTGTGCCACGCAATAGTGACACATGTCACTATCGCGAGTCACAATCGCGCCACTCGTACCGAAGCCAGAAAAAGTTCAAAACTCTAGATTCTCGCATGGGTAGACTCAAGGTTCGAAAGCACAACATTTTCCACCCAAAAAGATAGGCGAAAGGCGGAGATATTGCCAACGAAGGGCGGAAACTTACTTACGAAAAACTGGGTGTTACAATCCTCCCAACCTAGGAATGATTTCGTCCTCGAAATCTAGATCCCCATGAAACCTTGCCCGCAGAAGGATTTCCCTTAGCCCTTCTTCCAGCACCACTATCATGCCCCTTGCACTGATACACACGCCAACCGCCCCTCATGGGCACATTACACTCATAATCGGGCAAACACTTAACTCTCCAGAGTAACCTTTACCCACAAGGTTACGGTCGTCTCCCAACCTCGGGTGACAATTACCATCTCTAAGCAATTGTGACCTCAACTTCTCGCCGACCAACTCCCTTCGGATCTACACGGTTCCGAACCCAAAGTCAAAGATAGAAACCAAACTCCCATGAATCCTCAGATTCCTACTGATCTATTCCTAATATTGAACAAGATGTCCTTCCAAGGCGTCCCAAAGTGTCCTTCAGGTAACTGGTTAACCCATATTCGGCTAACGCTCGACTTCGTACCAACCCCAACCTTACAACAATCCTCTAATACAATCTTTATCACCAAGTAAAATCTTATACACATCGATACTTACTTAACAACATCTAACCTTCTTCAATTTTCCATTACCGAAAGGTCATTATTTCCCATGATCCAACCGGGATATTTCTGAATATCCCAAGATCTTTTGACTTCAAGGACACAAGTCGACACCTAGGACTAAACGGTGACCTCGAAAACGTGGGCTTCCCACCCAAAATTTCAATCCAGACGGATGGTTGCACTAAGGATGACACCAAACAGAGTGCTAAAATTCCAATCCTTACATTTCTAACAAACGGACCACAAGAATTTCCTTTGATCATATAACCTCACTAAGACGGTAGACCATCAACATAAATGATGATGTCACACCAACGAGCAATCCACCAAAACGAACTCAATCTAATCACAGATAATCACCCAAGACCTTATCCCGCATGATTACTGAAGTATCAACTCACCCCTTAATTAACTGGGAAGACTTAAATCTACTATTTCCATTATACATGTGCATACCAATTCAAAACTGCATCCCACAATTCAAGACTGACCGCAAGTCGGATCATCCGACGCTTCAAATCCCAAGGACTCCATCAATCCTAATTACAACTTCTCTCACAACAGGGGTTTAAATCTATAGGCCCAATGAGTTCAAGGTTTTCAGTCGCTATGCCAATTTAAACTTTTACAAAACTTTTAAATACGTACGCTTTATAACAATAATTGGTCGTGCAGTAAAATCCACTACCGGTCACTCAAGGTTGGAAATTAATCACCGGCGCTACACATATAAAACCATTTACAAAATTCTTTTGATCAATATTTACGTAAATAAAACAGTAACAAAATGTGTGTAGCAAAGTTCACACTATAAACATGAAAATAAATTCCGGTACCCCAAACACGTGAAATAAATGTTAGTACAACTCCAAAAGAGAACTTCACAACTTTTAACTTTTCCTTCTTTAACCAAAAACGTTTTGGCATAAAATTTTCAACAAGCTCCATATGCACCAATTTATTCCCCATAGCTCGGTAGAACGATGGGAACGCAAATAAATTTTCAAATCGAGTTTAAAGCCTTCAGCCGCATCGATAAAACACATTTGACCAAGATGGTAACTACAACAATATGCAATCTGAAAATTCATTTCATGCATTGCAGAAAATTTATAACAGCAGGGTCACCAATCGAAGCACGTTTAGATAAAAAAAATTTAATATGAGACAACATAAATATTTCACATATTTACTCACGCGGGTGAAAATCAGATTCAACCCAAAAGTATGCACATATACCCGTGTGAAACTCAAGATGCAATCATGCGACATTAAGATTTTCAAGATGCCTCCTACGGTTTGCAAAAATGAAGGTGCAAGACTCACATGAAACAAAGTATTAAACAGAACTCGTAAATTAATGCACACAATAATGCAAGTTTACACGTTCCAAAATTTCCTTTTATTACGTGGCTCGAATGGTCATAAAATAAAACGCCATAAACCCAACTAAACTTTCATAAACTCATTGACGGTAAAATCAAGCGGTGTCAAAATCTCTGTTTCCCAACATAAAAAGCGTAAAACGACCAAAAGTCTAAAAAGGTTAAAATTCTAAAACCACCACGTAAGAATAAGTAACCCTCTTCAACAAAACTCTCATGAGACACGACACCCCAAAAGCTCGTAAATTATACGCCCTAAAATTAAAACCCACGCATCTCAAAATACACTCACGAACTCAAAGAGGTTACAAAACTACACTCCGTAAAATTAAATACGACTCGTAAAGACTAAAATTCTCCAGAAAATCCTGACTCGAGAACAGTGGGACAACTCTTCCTTTAAAACTTTAACATACGTGGAGGAAATCCAATGTTAAGGTTAAAAATTCTACAGTTACTTGCCCAATACCACATATGGCATTAAAACACGGATCTTAAGATGTCCAAAGATAGCGTTAAACACAAAACGGGGACGGGGAGATTTTTTTTCTATATAAATTGCAGTAACTTGCAACAAAACAATTACATGCATGCTTAAGCTCACGGTTTAAAATCTGATGAGTGCTAAATGTTTTACCAAGACTTCAAAGTATAATACACTTTATGCTTCGAATACATGAGAAACAATTGATGCAAACTTATTTTTAGAAATAGATTTCGTGCATGAATTTGGTCGGCACTCAGCATCTTAGGACTACACTCCTTCATTTTCCCGACATACTATCGTCATTCGGATGTATCCAACATCTTAGAGCAACAATCCCACTAATTGGTTAACTTACAATTTTTCCTCGAAACAGAATCGGTCTATCAAACTGATAGTTCTACTCCAACCAATAACTCTGACCCAAGATGGTCAACTTAATGCATTCATCACACTTAACTATCACTCCAAAGTGACATTGCTATAAGCATCAATCCTCCCTTAGCATACTCGCTTAGAAACTTTCTCACTACCCCAACGGTCAACATACCAAGGTAGTTCAAGTATACACATGTAGCATGTAGGTTCACCATAACACTGGCCAGGTGCCATTATGAACGTATCGTACATAATCATCCTTGCGACCCTCGACAAGTTTCCCGTTTCTAGCGACTAGCTCAACCCCAAGATATCTTATCTTAAGGTGCCTAGTGTGCAACTTTACTTTCAATCACTTAAAAGAACGCTAGTTTGAGTCTAGAAATCCAAAAGTCAATACCTAATTCTCTTAAACTTAAGCTCTGATACCAACTTGTAACACCCTTAAATCTTAAGATAACAACTTATAAAATATTTCTAAATACATCAGTAAATACTTCGAACTACAACATAAATTGAGAGTTAACTTCAATGCTCACAATCATCCTATACATACCATCTATAAAAAGGACTGGTGTTACTAAACCCAATAACAATTACTAACTCCAGCCTGCGGAAGACTTCACCGACTACTCACTCTTGAAAGGCTACGACTCGACTCTTCAAAGCACTGCTAGAACTGAGAAAGGAACCTGATGCACATGCCGACAAATAAAAAGGTTAGGCTTAACGCCTAGTGAGCTCAAGAGTTTTAACATAATGAATATATCTTTTGAAAGAAAGGAATTCAGTTTAAGGCAAGATCCTTCGAAATATTATACTTCAAACGGAAACGACACATTTTCTCATAATATGCACTTTTAAAGACAATGCTCCCAAACCCACATTTCTTGTAAATGATGCAACACGTAACTCACCCAAAACGGGATCATGGTTCGATACTCAATTGTAAAAATGTAAATAATACTTCATATCCCGAAACACCCCAAAACTCGGGTGGGACATAATACTCGACCCTTAAATAACGGAAACAATCCATATAAATATGATACGCCATTGAAACATGGAACTGAAACTTAATACACATGCGACCATAAAATGGAATGAAATCCAAATATTAAAGTATGGACAATTAAATATCCAAAATATAGCGGGACAACAACGGGGGATACCCGTATCCGTTGAGAGCGGAGGAACACAAAAGTATGTCGCTCAAACAACGTTGATCGTATGACACTTCACTACACGCAAGCCCAAGTGCCCCTACGACCTCTTGACAAGTTTCACCCAAAGAGATAGCTGACCTTAGCGAACAACACTGGAATTACCGCCAAAGGCTCGACACACGGGGGATACAACGAAGGCATTGCCCTACATGGCGAAGGTCCCAACCCCCATCAGAGGACTACCCATAGTCATAATAGCTCAACCGGACTCAACCCTCTTAGTTCCTACTCGTAAAGATAAGGTCATAAACCATGAGTCCCAGAGTCCAACCCCGTACCGCCTAATTGACCATCAAATAAGACTGACTCACGTGCCTATGGATCCAATGCAACACAATCTAAGATTACATGACTACACCTGAATGACTAAAGCACTCGAGTCTGTAATTATCAATAACATGCAATAAAATGCATCAAGATGTAATTTCTAACTTGGACTCTAGATCGAGCCATTAGAAACCGGACAAATGTCCTCAATACTCTTTAAGTCGACCCCGAGAGCTAAATATTCTCAAAATCCATTTGACCGACAATTTAACGTTCCCCAAATTAAGAAATGTCTTTAAACAACGTTTATGAAGACGCATACCTCAAAGACGTGATTAACCCAAAACTCAACACATATTGTGACCAAGATTTTCCAAAGGATTTATAAATGCAAATACACCAAAATGCATATAACATGAAATAGACTTTATTTGTACAAAATCGTCAAAGATGTATAACTCATAAAATAGATCTTACTTGTACAAAATCACAAAGAATACGTAATTCATGCTATTTAGTTGTTGAAACGTTCAAAACCCAATATAAGCATTTTAAGAGGTTAACACAACCCAAGTTCACCAAATATGAAAACTTATCAAAATACTCACACTTTGACCAATAACCAAGTAAAACATACTCTACTTCAAAATACTCAAAACTTATCAGCAGTTAACCATTTCATGTAAACACTTTTAAAATAAACATTTTGGCATGTACACCGTTTTCACAAATCAACTTGAACTCACCTCGCTAGATTTAGGCTAAATCTAAATTTCATCCAACGAGCTCTTTTGAAGGCCGCTTGAATCCTCAAGCCGAGGACTTCCAAAACCTAGATCCATACATACCAACCCATTTAGAAACATTCCCAAAACATTATTTACTAAAATCCCCAACGAGATCAAAACCCTAGTTTCTCCAAAACTATCAAATCCGAGATTTGACAAACCAAACACTAGAGAAACACCATTGGAGTATCTATAACATTAAATAAAGTAAGCTTACCATTTTAGATGATGAGACTTTCTGAGGACACCTATTCCAACTCTTCAACCCGAGCTCCCAAACGTTAGACTTGATGAGGAAGATGAAGATGGAGGTTTTGTGGTTCAAGATCCCACTAGCTAGATGATGAAGAATCATGTGGTTCAAGGGGGAAAACCCTCAAAATGGGTTAGGGTTAGACTTTAAGATTTGGGAGAGAAAAGGGAAGGTATTAGAAAATGAAAATGAGGGAATTGGGTGAAAATTCAGACATTTAAGAGACCAGACGTCGCGTGCGACCTTGCCACGCGATAGTGACATTGTCACTATCGCGAGGGCACTATCGCGGAGAATGTACCGTGGATGGTACACCCCCGGCGATTGTGTCATGCGATAGAGACACATGTCACTATCGCGAGTCACAATCACGCCACTCGTACCGAAGCCAGAAAAAGGTCAAAACTCGAGATTCTCGCATGGGTCGACTCAAGGTTCGAAAGTACAACATTTTCCACCCAAAAAGATAGGCGAAAGGCGGATAGATTGCCAACAAAGGGCGAAAACTTACTTACGAAAAACTGGGTGTTACAAAGAGCTTTTCAACTCATCAAGTTTTTGGATTACCAAGTCTGCAAAGGCTTTAAACTCTTCCTTTGTGACATAGGTGTCCGAGGTAACCTCTGGAACAACACATGTCCCAGATTTGGCCAACGAGTCTTTGGCACCTTCAGAGCTTGTGAGAATGATGAGCTTTGGAGGATTTTTTTTTCAATCCTTGATGTTCCACAAAGGAATCATCTATGAAAGTTCTGTCAACAGGTCTCCTGGGGGAGGGTTCAGAGACTCCCTTAAGATTTCTATTGATTAAATCCTATGGTTGTTCTAGAACCATAGAACTGTCGTGATCTCACACCACCAACTTTGAAGTGGTTTGGGGGTCACTCGTGTGTGTTACAGAGGCAACAAATGCCTCTGTGGGTGGTTGTGTTGTGTCCTGGGGCAAATGGACACTTATATCTACACCTTCATCCTTTTGAGAGGATGGGGTGGATTCGGTTTCCCCGGATAAGTGTGGCACGGAGGATGAATGAATATCCTCTGTCTGGACAGATAATTTTAGGTTCGGACCGTGCAGTCCTTGTTCAATACCTTGCTGCACTAGAACTGCAGAGGTAGGAATGTGGGTAGCACTGGGAGTTTAGATAGGTTTTGTGCCTAAGGCATCTTTTCCACTACTCTCCTCCTTCGATTTTTTTCTTTTCTTCTATCCCTTTATCTTCACTTTGAGATGCCCCTGTCACATCCTCAATCTCCATATCTACCGTTTCTCCTAGACCTGCTGAGTACCTCTGTGTTACCTCTTTTGCAATTTCAGTGGCTATTTACAGAGGACTCTTAGGTCTTTCTTCTCGAGTATCTTCAAAGATTAAGGCCCTTTGTCTTGTCCTCTGCAAAGGTTCTTCAGCAACCTCTACAGGTTCATTCTCGATAATGAAGGCCTCTGCCTTAGCTTCCTCAGCCTTTTCCTTCTTTGCCAGGCTTCTTAATTTTTTCTTTTTCTTTTCAGAAGGCATAACCACCTCTGTGGTTTTTTGTGACAAATACTGTTTTTGAGGTGTCCTCTACCACTGCCTTTTCCTTCATGGTCTTATTGGCCTTTGGAACCTCTACTTATGCGGTTCTCTTTTTGTGTTGTTTCTTTTTCTCCTTTTTCTCACTCCCCACCCCCTTCTTAACATCTACTCTCTCCTATATTACGATATGTGCCTCTGCAACCACATCGCCTACTCCCTCAAGATTCTCATCCTTTAGATACATGGCTATCTCACCTACCTAAAATCCTACACGTGGGGGGGGTTGCATGACTCGGTTCAGGAGTCCTGTTACCACGAATGTAAGCCTGAGTACCCTCTTCACTACCCAAATACTGCAGAAGTCGAGCTGGCAGAGGTCTGGCTGCTGGATACCCCGTCTTTAGTATGGTTGGCTTGTGGGACTTCATTTTGTAAAGCTTGACGACCTTGTCCTCTGCGGGTAGCTTTTCTTCCCCAATCAAGTCATCCCCATGAAGTAGTGCTAAGAATCTTCCGAAAACCAGATTCTTTGGTTCTGTGCCCCTATCCTGATCTTGTTGCTTAGTTATCACGACATTTCTGATTTATCTGAAGATCAATCCTACATAATCCAGTGGAAGATCATAGAAGATCCCGTACATGATGGCAAGAATTGTGTGGCTTGATTGGTCAGGACTGCCTACTTTGTAAGTTAGGAATTTGTTCATTATAGAAAAAAGAACGTTTCACAAAGGGGGAATATTCTGTCTTCTGAAGTCGGTCCTTTTGGAGATAGGAATTTCATAGCCTATGAAGCGTAAGAACTCCAAGAGTTCTTCTTCTGTGGGTTCTTTAGAGAATTTCTTGAGGTTCAAATCATCTTTGGTGGGCAATTCAAAGACGTCAGATAACCTTCTTCTGTTGATCCCCAAGTCCAGTATCTTCTCAGTTGATGGATGAGTTACATATCTCATGATGCAATATACATATCTGTCCATTTTTACATGACGTGCACTCAACCAGAATTGTTGAATGTAGGATTCAGGGACATCATTCATTTTCATGGTTAGGGCTTTGGTGAGGAAGTGATTCTTCAGAATGTTGATCAATGTTTCAGCTTCATTAGGGAATCCTTTTGGGTCCAGAGTCACAAAGTGGTTGTTGGGATTAATGTTCATGTTGTTCAAATGATAGTCGTGTCTGGTGAAGGATAACATTCGGCTAGTCAGTACTTGTTCTTGTCCAACGGAGTGAGAATCGGCCTTTTGTGCTACGAAGTGTTGAGAGTGGTTGGAGGCCTTAGAGTCTTGGGAGTTGTTCTTTGATGAAGCAACAAGAAGCCATTTCAGAAAAATAGGAGAAAAAGAAGAGAAGTTTTTGCTCTTAGGGTTTTTTAGAGAAGTTTGCAGGTAAAGAAAATTGGTAAAAAGAAAAAGGGTTTTATATACTGAGAGGGAGAGAGGTTTAGGCGGTAAATAACAAGGATTTGAAATTCGTAATCAGTACAAACGGATAAGGATCCATTTCTGAAAAACGATGGTACAAATACGAACCAATGAAATTTTGCCACGTCAGACTGGGCGGTGCACAATTGAGTATGTGCGCCTCCTATTCTCATGCGCGTGGCATTTGCTATACTCAAATGACTATTACTTATATAAATAACCCACATTAAATGACCATATGGTAAAAAATTTCAAGAGATGAAAATGGCAGAAGCTCTGTGGGTTGAGAGCTTCTGAGGTCGTGAGCAAGGTTCTAAACACAGGTGACCAAAACAATTTCGAAATAACAAAGAGATGATCGAGTACAATTCAAATACCAGCTCAAAAAGCATAAGATCCCCTTCGTGAAGTGCAGAGGCTTTGTGATAGGTCACAGAGGCTCTGTGGAGGACCTCAGAGGTTCTGAGACCTAAAATTTCTAATTAAGGAAAGGTTTGAAAGTATTGATCACCCAAAAAGTTTTGAAAAAGTTTTGAAGGGCAGAGAAAGACATATATGGAGTATAATGTCGAGCGCCCCCTGATCTGTGCTTGGATCATAAGAGATAATCCTTGGACAAGACATAGAATCAAGTGAACTTGATAAAGAAAAAATATATTTACAGGAGAACTGTGCAAACCAAAATAAACAAACAGAATATTTACGACAGAGGCTCTATGAGTCAACTCATATTTAGCATACCAATCTTGCCAATAAGAAAAGTGAATCTTTTCTCATCCAAAGCCTTCGTAAAAAGGTCAGCAAGTTGGTAATCTGTGGGAACAAAGTACATCTCGATAGTGCCATGCTCCATATGATACTTCAGAAAGTGGTACCTGATATCGATGTGTTTGGTTTTAGAGTGCTGAACTGGGTTTGCAGAGATCGCGATGGTACTCTTGGAGTCACAGAGGATGGGGATTTTTTCAATGTCAAATCCATAGTCTCTGAGTTGGATTCTCATCCACAGAACATGTGAACAACAACTAGCAGCAGCAACGTATCCTGCTTCTACCGTAGAAGTTGAAACACAGTTTTGTTTCTTAGAAGTCCAACTGACTAGTTTACCTCCAAGGAATTGACAACTCCCAGAGGTACTTTTTTTGTCGATCTTGCATCCTCTGTAATCTGAATCTGTATAAGCCACAAGATCAAAGCCAGAGTTCTCTGGATACCAAAGACCAATATTCTTGGTCCCTTTTAAGTATCTAAAGATCCTCTTGACAACATGAAGATGAGATTCTTTGGGGTTAGCTTGAAATCTTGCACAGAGACATGTGGCAAACATGATATCAGGTTTACTTGCAGTTAAGTACAACAGAGACCCTATCATTCCTCTATAAAGTTTGCACTCCACAGTTTTTCCCTCTGGGTCTGCATGGAGATTAGATCCAGTGGCCATAGGGGTGTTCATTGGTGAAGAGTCAAATATCTTATATTTTTCAAGTATGTCAGAGACATATTTTGATTGATTTATGAAATGCCTTCTTTTGTTTGTTTGACTTGCAATCCTAGGAAGAATGTGAGTTCTTCCATCATGCTCATCTCAAAATCCCTTTTCATCAATGCCTCAAACTTTTTACAATAAGAATTATTAGTAGACCCAAAAATAATGTCATCAACATAAATTTGCACAAGTAGACTCTCACCTTTTCTTTTTTTTATAGAATAAATTAGTATCAGTTGTACCTCTTTCGAAACCATTTGCAAGAATAAAGTTTGAAAGTTTGTTGTACTAGGCTCTGGGGGCTTGTTTTAGTCCATAAAGAGCCTTGTCCAAGAAGTATACATGATTAGGGTACTTAGAGCTTTCGAAACCTGGTGGCTGCTGAACATATACTTATTCTTGAATCTGTCTATTTAAGAAGGCTGACTTTACGTCCATCTGGTATACCTTTAAACCTATGTGGGCTGCAAAGGCAAGAAATATTCTTATTGCCTCGATCCTTGCCACAGGGGCAAAGGTTTCCTTATAGTCAATTCCTTCTTCTTGGCAGTATCCCTTTGCCACCAGTCTTGCTTTGTTCCTGATCACCACGCCATCCTCATCCTTCTTGTTCCTGAAGACCCATTCGGTCCCTATTGTAGTTTTGCCTTTCGACAGAGGCACTAGGGTCCATACTTCGTTCCTTTCTAACTGCAGAAGCTCTTCTTGCATTGCTTCTACCCAGTTTGGGTCTTCAAGAGCTTCAGAAATCTTTTTGGTCTCTATAATACTAATAAAGTTTGTAAAGTAACAAAAGTTTGCAGTACTAGATCGAGTCCTCACTTTGTTAGAGGGGTCACCTATAATTTGGCTCTGTGGGTGACTTCTGGTCCATTTTCTCATGCGAGGTAGGTGATCACTGGAACCTTCTGAGAGTATTTCTGGAGCATGTTCATCTTGATGTTGATCACCCTATGTCGGAAAGAGATGATCATTAGTACTTGCCACAGGGCTTGATTGATCATTCTGAGTTGATATGATGAGCTCTGTGGTGCCTTGCTCAGAGTTCTCTGATTGTTCTGGTGTTGACCCTTCAGATGTGCCTTGAAGATGATCTTGATTAGAATTGGAGCTTTGTTCAGTGTTGGTCTCTGAGTGCTCCCCATCGACGTTTGCACCTACAAAAGTAGTGGAAGAGGGTGAAGTATTGCTAGGACCAGTTAAAGATGTACCTGTTTGGTCTTCAGAGGCCTCAGCTCCAGAGGCTCTGTGGTCATCCTCAGAGGGTCCATCATCATTGAACATCTCTTCAAACATATGATGAAGATCATTTGCTCTAGATGAATCACCAGATTCTTCATCCTGAAGTTTGAGTCCTGAGCTAATTTGCTCAGAAGTCATTTGAAAAGAGTCATCAAATGAAACATTAATACTTTCAAGTATATGTTTTGATTTGAGCACATAGACCCTGTATGCCTTGGAGGTTGATGAATATCCAATGAATTTGGCTTCATCGGCTTTTGGGATGAATTTCCCTATTTGTTCTCTGTCGTTCAACACGAAACATCTGCAACCAAAGACGTGAAAATACTTGATGTTTGGCTTCCTCTGGTTGAGCAAGTGGTATGGGATTTTTGCATGCCTCTTCACTATCAATGATCGATTTTGAGTGAAGCATGCAGTTGAAATGGCTTCTGCCCAAAAGGAAATCGGGAGTCCAGAGGCAGTGAGAATAGTTCTGGCGGCTTCCACTAGTGTTCTGTTCTTTCGTTCAACAACACCGTTTTGTTGTGGAGTCCTTGCAGCAGAGAAGTTCTGTGAGATGCCTTCTGTCGTAAGATAGGCTTCGATGATTGAATTCTTGAATTTGTGCCATTGTCGCTTCAAATTCTCTAAACCCTACAATCATGAAGAACTTGTATTCTCTTAAGGAGATTAATTAGTACCTCATGAACATCTGATTTCTTTCGAACAAACTCTACCCAAGTGTATCTAGAGAATTCATCTATGAGTACAAGAATGTACTTCTTACCACCTAGACTCTGAACAGATATAGGACCACAGAGGTCTTCATGAAGCATTTGCAGAGGTCTAGTGCAAGAGATGTCTGTCTTAGTCTTGTGGGCAATTCTTTTGAGTTTGCTCATTTCACAAGCAGAGCATAGATGATCTCTGTCAAACTTAATACTTGGTAACCCTCTTACCAGGTCTAATTTCACAAGTTTGTCTAGAGAGTGAAAGTTTAAGTGACATAACTTGTTATGCCAGAGCCAAGCTTCCTCATTCTTACTTGAGACTAGGCAAAGCTTTTCCTCTTTGTTGATCCACTTGAAGTCCATGATGTTAGAGCATAAATATGTTGGATACAAGATTATAGAAGACTGCAAATTGAAGTCAAAGCTGAAGTCAACTCTCAAGCATCAAAGTCAAAGTCTAGTGTAATAAAACTCAAAGTCAAAGTTGTAATTTTGTTTTTAATTGTGTTGTGCACGTTTTAGTTGTTTGCGTGTACAGTAGTTTGCGCGTTTTGTAGTGTGTGTATAAATAGTGTTTTGTGCGTGTTGTAGAGTGTAGCAGTTCATAGAGTTATACGAGTATTGGAGTTAGAGAGAGAAAGGTGTTGAGAGAACTTTGTAATTGAAATCTGTGATTAATTCAAAGTGAGATTTGATGGAACTAATTGTCATCTTATGATTTACATTGTTATCTGGGATAACAATTGGTATCAGAGCAGATCAAATTCAGAAAAACAAGGATCTAATTGAAAAATCTTGATCGAAACTTTCAAGAACGCGCTAATCGGCCTGTTCATATTTGAATTTTCGAATTAGTGGTGTTTTTGATTTGATTTTTGTACTAGGATACTCGATTTGATGTATAGAATGTATCTCATGTGTATTGATTAGCTTAATTCACATCAAAATTGAGTGAATTTTTGATTTTTTTTGAATTAGTGTTCGAGTTCTTGAGACGTACTGTGTAAGAATCAATCTTGTAAATTTAGTGTTTGTTTTTTAAATTCACTTGTGGTAATCTGTTCGAGATCGATTTTTGAGCAAGTCTACGAAATTTCAAGCCAATTGAAGGAGGTTTGAATTGATTCAGATTGAAAAATTGAGTTTTGAAACTGTGCAAGTCAAGAACTCGCAAGATCCATAGAACTCGCAGGCCAAGAACACACAAGGGTGAAAGAACTCGCAAGTCTTTTAAGTGAAGAACTCGCAAAAGGTTTCGTGCGAGAAGCAAAAATTCGCACATCACTAGGTGCGAGTTTGTACTATTCATCATCAGTGTCGTGCGAGAAGTGTAATCTGCGAGAAGTGTTCATCGTGCACGTTCCCGTTTAGCGCGAAGTTTCTTGTTCAAAAGTTTCTAAGTCTTAAACTCGCAAGCCCTATTCTTGCGCGTTTGCTTTTAGCGAGTTTCAAATTTTGAAAAAATTTCTAAGTGTGTAACTCGCAAGATTTTGCGAGAAGTTCCAAAACTCGCACATAGTTGTGTGTGAGAGCTAAGAACTCGCATAAGTATTTTGCGCAAACCTTGGTTCACGCAAGCTTCGTCGTGCGAGAAACTGAAACTCGCACACCTCTTTGTGCGAGAGGTGTAGTTCACGCAGCCTGTTGTGTGCGCGAAGTTTAAAACTCGCACATAGGCTTTTGCGCTAAGTGTTTCATTTCAGTGTTATGCGCGTTTTATACTTAGTAAATTTTTGTGATTTTTTTCTGAAATTTAACTGAGTTTGATTTTTGTAGATCCAGTTTGTTTTCTGAATTTTGACGATCACAGTAAGCAGTGTAACTCAAAGATGACTTCCAAAGACGCTCTCTCCATAGGAACATACGTAAAGCCTCCTGTTCTATTCAAGGGTGAATACGAACAGTGGAAGGATCGTTTTCTCGACTTTGTCGATCGACACGCAAATGGGGAAAACAATTTGCTATCAATTACAGAATGTCCCATGATACCACCTACTGTCCAAATACCTGATGATGAATCTTCAGACAGTGAGGATGGAGACGAGGACAGAGTGAGAAAAATGAAGACAATTCTGAAGGAATTTGCACAATATTCTGATGAGCAGAAAAGTCGTTTCAAAGCCGATAAACAAGCAAGATCTCTTCTGTTACAAAGTATCCCGAATGAGATATACAAAAAGATAGACAGTTACAAAGAGAATGCGAAAAAGATGTGGGATCGTTACAGAAGATGATGATGGGCTCCAAGGTGGGAAACCAGATGAAAGTAGCTAACTGTATCAACATTTACGAGGAATTTAAAGCCAAGGAAAATGAGAGCCTGGAGGAAACTTATGAGAGATTCGTGCTTCTTCTGGACGAACTTTCAAAAAACATAAGTCAAGAAGAAGCATATCGAGAATAATGTCAAGTTCCTCAGTGTTCTACAGTCTTAATGGAAGAAGTATACCCACCGGATGAAACAAATGAAGGACTTGAGTGACATACCCCTCCACGAAGTTTATGAGACTTTGAGACAGAATGAGGAGGAGGTTGAAGAGAAAAGAGCTAAGAAGAAGAAAACTGAGAAAGTGTCGGATCCCATTGCACTGGTAGCTGGAGAGAAGGAAAAAGAGAAGAAAGAAAAGAAAAAGAAGAAGAAGATAGTGATTCCCAGTTCTGACTCTAGTTCTGATTCGGATAGTGATGATGGTGAAAACCTCAAGCAAGATATGCTTCTACTGACCCGTGCATTTAAGAAGATATTCTACAAGAAACCGGGTTCGAACTCACAAAGGCATTCCTTGTCTGGATCAAAGAATCATGAACACCGAGAAAGAATAGAAGGTAAAGGATTTGAAGAGAAAAGATATGTGGAGAGAAAGACGGATGAGAAGAAGAAGTTTGTGAATGATTATACTGGGGCTGAGAAGAAAACAGACGACCTGATCAAATGCTACAACTGTGGTAAGGTCGGTCACTATGCCAAAGACTATAGAAAGCCCAAAGTCAGAAACTCAGAGTACTATAAGAACAAGATGCTCTTGGCCAAGCAACAAGAAGCTGGCAAGGAATTCATGGCTGAAGATGAGTTCTGGCTAGATTATTAAGATGAAGAGGAAAGAGAAGAAACTACTCATATGTGCTTGATGGGAAACACAGTGAAGTATGATGGCAGTGATGAAGAAACAGCTGATGAGGTACTTAATTTTTCCAAATCTGATTTTATGACCAAAATGGAAGCCATGATGGTCGAACTTCAAGATCTTCAAAATAAGCTGAAAAAGGAAAAGAGCAGAGTTGAAAAGAAAAATCAAAAGATTTTTGATCTTAACAAAGTTGTTATTGGGAACAAAGATTTAATTGATTCTCTTAACAAATCTGTCTCTAATCTCAAACAAGAAAAAGAATGTTTTGAAAGTAAGATTTCTGATTTTGTCTCTAAGATTTCTAAGTTTGATTTTGAAAAGCAAGAATGTGTACTAAAAGCTTTTAAATTGCAGGTTGAGAACAAGACTTTAGAGAAAAAGGTAAATTGTTTGGAAGCTAAATTGTACGCACGAGGACAAACAGATCAAACCATCTTTTTAAACACCCCTAATGAGGAAACTGATTTTAAAGAGAAGTGAGGTCTCGGTTACGAAAACCCACACTATCTTAAGAAAGCCATCAGAAAACAACCTGCTTTATATAATTTTGATTTTCTATATGTGGCTGCTAAATATCCTCATTTGAAACCCAAATTTGTTACCAAGTCACCTGATGAGGTAGAGGCAAAAGAGGATGAGAAAAGAAAGAGTTTAAAGAAAATGCAACTACCATTCTGCTATCAAAAGCTGAATGATAGTTATATATCAGATCAGCCAAAATGTCTTTCAAATGATTATTTTGAAAGCTATTCGACAAAAGAGTTGGAGGCAAAACCTTTAAAAGCTAAAATTTATGTTCCTCCACTTATTTTAGAAAGCAAAATAATCGAGCTTGAAAATGTTTTATCTGATGAAAGAATATTGGCTGACATTGACAAAGTTGTATTTTCAACTGTTATAAAAAACACAGTTTTCAAAGTTGAATCCCAAAGTGTTCTACATCTTCTAAAGTCCCTCAAACCTCTGAAACTGACTTTGATGACTTATTTGCGTCTGCAAATGATTTTTTAAATTCTGATGAAGGGTGTGTAGATGAGATTGATATGTTTGACTTTAATGCTAAACTTCCAGATCATTCTACTTTTGTAATTATTGGTCAAGCTTTACCAAGTGTGCATGAAGTTGGTGAATCATCAACTAAGGTTGGTGAATCAGTTTCATATTTTCTGGGGACGCAACACATAATCTATCTGGTTTTCATTTGGAAAATCTGGATATTGAAACAAAAGGAAGTCTGCCCCACCTTTGCACTTCGATCATGCACAATTGAGTCTGTGTTATACTACTATTGTCTCAGTGGTTTACACAATTTTGAGCCTTATAAAAGCAATCATCATGTGCTTAATTCTTTCTAACTCTTGCACGAACACACAAGGATTACGTTTTCTTGTCATAACGTTCATAGAAATATCTTTGTGGTGTTTCGATGATTGAATGGAAGCCCTGGGGGAGCGAACATCACAAAAGCTCCTTTCCAATGTGTATTCGTTACACACAATAACTTTGTGTTATTGACAGGCATTTTAACTGATTTATTTGTTGATTCAGGTGTTACATTCCAATTTGTCTAGATTTGAAAAGATCTAGATAAATGTCTTTATGAATTGACGAATGGTCGGAGGCTAAGATTTTGAAAGATCAGTGGTCATAATAGATAAAGACATTTCTTGTTGAAAGTTTTGATGATCACTATGCTCTAATCATCAAAAAGGTGGAGAAGAAATCAATAAATGTTGGTTGAAAAGAGAAGCTAATGTCAGTTGTAGGGAGAAGTTACAAGAAATGAGAGAGTTGATAAAGAAAAGTTGGAACTTTTTGGAGAAATTTATTCAAGATAGTTGTTTTGAAGAATATTTGGTGTCAAAGATTGAAAGCGGGAAGAGCAAATTCAAAGATTTCTGAAGACAAGCTAAATTTTACAGAAATTTTCTTTGAAGATAATTCGCTGAAACAAATCGAGCTGAAACTGAAGATAATTTCTTTCTGAAGTCTGAAAGAGTTTTGAGATAATCTTGGGGAGATTGTTGAAGAGCATATCTACCATCTTTGGGGCAGATTGTTATTTGTTTCAAGACAGACTTTTGGAAGATTAGAGTTTGTTAAAGATCAAAGAAAGAAGAGATTGTTTCAAGTATAAATAGAAGATTGAAGTTCCAATGCTAAAGTTGATCAAAGGAGGAGATTACAGTTTCTGAGCTTAAAGAGAAATGATTATTCTGCAAAATCTTTTTAAGATGATCTTGAATCCAAAGGGGGAGATTGTTAGAGTATAAATATGTTGGATACAAGATTATAGAAGACTGAAGATTGAAGATTGAAGTCAAAGCTGAAGTCAACTCTCAAGCATCAAAGTCAAAGTCTAGTGTAATAAAAGTCAAAGTTGCAATTTTGTTTTTAATTGTGTTGTGCGCGTTTTAGTTGTTTGCATGTACAGTAGTTTGCGCGTTTTGTAGTGTGTGTATAAATAGTGTTTTGTGCGTTTTGTAGAGTGTAGCAGTTCATAGAGTTATACGAGTATTGGAGTTAGAGAGAGAAAGGTGTTGAGAGAACTTTGTAATTGAAATATGTGATTAATTCAAAGTGAGATTTGATGGAACTAATTTCATCTTATGATTTACATTGTTATCTAGGATAACACATGAGGTACAGATCACCTCGTCTTTTGGCTCGCAGAAGTTCTGTGGATGTATCTTCCTTTAACAGAGAACAATGTTGCTTTTTACACATCACATCTAGTCCATTATCACAGAGTTGGCTAACACTTAGTAGGTTGTGCTTCAGGCCATCCACATAAGCCACTCTGTTGACATTGATGCCTCCTTTGGCAATGACTCCATAGCCTTTAATTTGTCCCTTTTTGTTGTCTTCGAAGGTCACAGAACCACCTCCAAGTTTTTCTTTATAAGAGGAGAGCAACCCTCTGTCGCCAGTCATGTGCCTTGAACACCCAGAGTCTAGGTACCAAATGGGCACATGTTGTTTCTTATGCGAACAGATCAAGAAGATTTAGGTACCCATTTCCAAATGGGTCCAGATTTGTTACGAATCTTTAAAGATTCCTTAGCACCTTTGATGTTGGTCTTATCCTCTTTAACAGAGGTACCAGATTGTCCTTTCTCACCCTTGAATTTGGCATTCTTGGGCTTGGGGTGATATATAAGACAGAAAGGCCTAGAGAAATGTTGGTTAAGAGCATGCATAAGATCAAAGCATTTACAATGAGAGACTCCAGAAGCAAATTTATTAAATATTTCATTAAATTTATCAAAGGAGGGTACAGAGCATTGTTTACAGCAACCCTTTTTAGATTTGGGTTTCTTTTCACATAAAACTTTATCTAATATAGGTTGAATTTTGTCAAAAACTCCTCTCGGATGGCTCTTTGAATGTACTCTCCCTTGGTGACCTTCCTTTCTTGCTTTCACTGCCATAGAAGCATCAATTTTATCAAATTTAGGCCATTTTCCCTTCTGTTGCCAAGTGAGTTTTTCTTGAAATGGTTTTATGGGTTTTGAAGCTCTGGTTTCGTGAGAGATCTGGATTCTTTCTTTGTTTAACTTTTCAAGCTCAAGAGAGGTCTTAGCTTGCAGACACATATCCATAAATTTAGGGTAGATGGTTACTCTTGTAGTTCTCCTTTTGGGAGAGACCATTCGGTTAAGAATGTCAGAAGGAAGCTTATTTTCCTCTGGAATACATGGAAAAATCTCTAGTTCCACAGAACTAGTCTCTTCATCGACAGAGGATGACTAAGATTCTGACTCAGGGTCCGAATCAAGAAAGTCTTTGTAGATGAGGGCATGACTTTCTGGATATGTATTGCTTTGTCCACTAACAATGTCCTTTGAAATGTTTAAATCTTTGAGAATGCATGGAATCACATTAGGGACACTTAGACACTCGAGCAGATCTTCCTCAAAGATTTCACGTACTTTAGAGGCTCTATCAGGATGACTTAAAAATTAATTCTCATATGTTTTTCTTAAGTCAGATTCCAAAAATCTTTTAAAAAGTTTTTCTTCCGCAGAGGCAGGGACAAACTCTGGTGCATCAGAGGACAATTCCTTTTTAGGGATCATCATGCACACGAATGCCATCTGAGTTTGTGATTCTGGATGACCAAATCTGTAGATTCCTATCTGTTTTTGAGACAAATATTTCCTTGGAATGGATTTTCTCTTTTCAGAGAGTGAAGATGACAAATCATTTTTTCATACCATACATTTGCCATCTGCAGAGGTTTTCTCAGATGTGGTCCTTCAGAGGTTCTGCGTCTTTTAAATGTGGAAATCAGATTAGGAAGACTTGGTTTCAAGAATTGTCCAGGACAGAAGATGTTTGCAAGAGATTTGTTTCGTTTATTTCCAGTATAGGGGTCTGTATAATCGAACCCTAAACCTCTTCTGCCAATCTGGGTACTTACCTTTTCATGCACTTTCTGTACATCCTGATATTTTCTGATTAACAGATCTCTGTCGAGCAAGTCTTGATGAAGGATCTCTCTTTCTTTTTGAATTTTTTTTTCCAGGGAAATAACATTCAATCCATCACTCTCACTAGACTTTAGCTCATTAACCTTTTCTTTTAAAGCTTGATCTAGTTTGGAAACCTTTTCTTTTAAGTTTTTCTTTTCTGAAATATGCTCAGAAACCAATGATTTTCTTTCGAGATAAAGTTTGTCCTTTTCTTGAGTGAGAAGTCTTGTTTCTCTCTCAAAGAAAGCTAGTTTCTTCTCTAGCTCTGATCATGTGTTTTTGTAAGCAAGAAACTCGCTCTTTAATTCAAGAAATTTGTTTTCAGAGTCTATAATATATGAGTCAGAAGTAGATACCTCACTGTCGCCGTCAGAGGTGTGGACTTCTGCCATTCCACAGAAGAGTGCATTGTTGTCCCCTTCGTCAGAGGATTCATCGGTCACAAGATTTTCTTGTTCCACCATCAAGGATCTTTGAGTGTAGTACTCTGACTTCTACTTATAGAAGGCAACATCTCTAACAGACTTTCCTTTGATGACGTTGGACCTGCACTCAGCTGCATAATGTCATGGCTTCCCACATTTGAAGCAACCTTCGTTCTGTTGGGGAGGTTTGTCTCCACCTCTACTGTCGTTCTTCTATCCGATTCTTCTCTCATCAGACCTCTGATCACCACCTTCTCCCTCAAACCTTCTCGTTTCCCCATATCCTCTTTCTCTGTCATCTCTTTCCTCTCTTCTTCTGAATGTTGGTTTTTTCATAAGACCCTTGTTGAACTGTCGGGACATAAGAGCAAGCGTTTGGCCAGAGCAGCCATGTCAATCTCCTCCTCAGGACTTTCTTCACTGTCACTCTCTGCCACCAGTACCTTCTTCTTTTTCTTCTTTTGCGCATCCTCTTTGACCTTCTCTATAACATCCCCCGTCCCCGTGGTTCGAAACGGTTGATGTCACTAACAGGACTTAACATAATTACGCAACTAAATCATAGCTACTAATAACTCTAAACATGTTACAGTTCAAAAATATTACACTTCAAAAAGTGTTTATAAACTTAGAACGTTTATATAATAATGAGAGTCTAAGAACTCCAAAATTTTCATGCTCGATCTCAAGTCCCGTCCCTGTAAACGTCACTCCGAATCTGCCGTGTCATAAAACAAAAACACGGCTGAGCACAGAGCTCAGTGAATGGATTATAATATAAATTCGTAAATAATAATGAAAACATCGATAACGAAGCGGAAGACATAAAAATTCGATTCGAAGAAAGTTCTTTGAGACTGAAGTTCATAGTTTATTTAAATCAAGAGAAACGTTTGGTAATATAATCAAAAGCAATAATCACAAGAACATTTCACACTTTAACTTCAAAACGTAATATAAATAAAGTCCGTCAATTCCAGTCGTGTTCGTGGGGTGATCAGCCACACGAACTGGGTCGGCATGCGGGAATACACAACGAGTCCCCCGTGAATTTAACCACGGTCACATATTCTGTGGGTAAATTTCTAGAATCGATTCATCCGCCCTGGAGCCAACAAAGTCAGCCAAGTCCTCCCAAAGTGGGTTCACGTAAGCCACATAGGCTTAACTCTGGTGGACCGTCATATGCAGAACGCTATGACAACAAAGCCGCCATAGAAGGCATCCCAAATAATGTGCCCATTTATTGGGTTCTTCTAAAATCAAAGAAAACTAAACATGTGCCACTTACCCAAATGGCGATCATAGAAATTATAATCTATATACTTCACATTTTTTTCATAAACAATCTCATACGAGACACATTTTAATAAAACTTCAAAATGCTCAAACAATTGATTCAATAAACCAAAACCAATGTGTATGTGTGTGAACAATTCGTATTTGTTGATCACGTTCGGTTGATCAATCACAAGGTGGTGAACCACCTTTAGGAAGGGTCAACTACAACATTTAGTTGCCCACGATTCAAAATAATTGAAATCCATACCTTGATCAAATTGAGATGCAACACGTGATTAATCGAGAATGACGACGAACTTGAACCCGTTCGATTGCCTATTTAAACCACCAATTATTATTAATCGCACAACCCAAAAACTCAAAGCTTATTATCCTAAGCTTAATCACAAATTTATATTCTCTTAGACATTAAATCGATCACTTGGTGTGCGGTTAAACATCTAGATATAAATATCATCATTTTGATTCTAAACTTTACCCGTTTGTAATTTTGACAAAAACGAACATTCCTATACATGTAAATGATTATAACTTTACAATATATAATCATAATCTACCAATCAACTTCAACTACCCTAACTTACCAACTTAAATAACTTAAAGAAGAAATTTATACCTCTAAGAAGGGTTCGTCGCGTAGATTCCGAATATGTAATTATTTTGTCGATTACTTCAACGGATTGAGAGATATTTTAGAGAGAAGGAGAATTTTAGAGAGAGAAAAAAATGGCGGTTCATGAAGGATTGTGAAGGAGACGATGATGATGATTTTTTTCTTTTTTTAGTTTTTGTAGTTTTTATTTTATATATATTTAAAAAAGTTTACTACTTAACATATATATATATATATACACACCACGTAATATATATATATATATATATATATATATATATATGTATGTAATATATATATATATAAAGAGTTTAGGTAAATGATACATTTAACCCCTAACTATCTTTCGTTGTCATTTTTTTTAGTTACGGTTCATTTCGGGTAAGAAATAATTATATGTTTTTAAACCAAGTCTTACAATTATTCCCCCCCTTAAAAGAGATTTCGTCCCCGAAATCGAATTTAGATAGGAAACTTACATCGATTAAAGAAATTGGGGTACTCCCCTCGCATGTGTTCCTCAGTTTCCTACATCGCCTCACGTTCAGAGTAATTTTTCCAAAGAACTTTTACGAAAGGAATCACTCTCTTTCGTGTACCTCTCTCATCATGATCAATGATCGCTTCAGGTTCCTCACGATAAGAAAGATCAGGTTCTATGTGTTCCAAGGGATATTCAACGATGTGTAAGGGATGATAGTTGTACCCTCGAAGTGAAGAGACATAGAATACGTTATGTATATGGGATAATTGTGGCGTAGAGCTAACCGGTATGCCACAACTCCAACCCTTTCTAGTATTTCCAAGGGACCAATATATCTCGGGCTCAACTTTCCTTTGAGACCGAAACGTCTAATACCGTGAGTTGGTGAAACTTTTAAAAAAGCTTTATCTCCCGGTTGGAACTCGATAGGTCGTCATCGCTTGTCGGCGTAGCTTTTTTGATGAGCCTGAGCCTCTTTCATCATTTGACGCGCAATTTCGACCTTCACCTTAGTAACTTGTACCAATTATGGGCTTTCGAGAATACGTTCTCCATCTTCATTCCAACAAGTCGGAGTTCGACATTTTTGACCATAAAGTGCTTCATACGGGGTCATGCCGATACTCGACTGCCAACTATTATTATAAGATAACTCTATTAGGTACAAGTAACTATCCCAACTTCCATGCCATTCCAACGCACATGCTCGGAGCATATCCTCCAATGTTTGAATCGTACGTTCAGATTGCCCATCAGTTTATGGATGAAATGTTGTACTAAAATTTAAACGTATGCCACAAGCTTTATGTAAATCTTCTCAAAATCGAGATGTAAAACATGGGTCTCGGTCGGAGGTAATCGATACAGGAGTGTCATGAAGATGTATAATCTCACGTTGGAATACATCCGTCAATTTATCAATTGACCAAGTTTGTCGGATAGGAAGAAAATGAGTCGATTTCGTCAGTCGGTCAACCACTACCCAAATTGCATCGTGTTTCAAGGTCGTGCGGGGTAGTCCAACTACAAAATCCATATTTACGTGTTCCCATTTCCATACGGGAATGTTCAAAGATTGGAGAAGACCACCCGGACGTTGATGTTCGCTTTTAACTTATTGACAAGTGAGACAACGAGATATAAAGTCGGCGATTTCTCGCTTCATTCCAACCCACCAGTAATGGGTCTTTAAGTCGCGATACATTTTTGTTGTACCCGGGTAAATAGAAAACATAGATTTATGAGCTTCGGTCAGAATCTGATCTTTAAGCTCTGAGTTATTCGGAACACAAAAGACGATCTCGAAACCACAACACGTGATCATCATCGATCCTGAATTCCGAACTAACATTCTCTTGTGTTTGCGGAAAGTTTGCCCACAATTCACTGTCTTCTTGTTGGGCTTCTTTGTTCCGAGAAATTAGAGTCGGTTCTACCATCAGATTCGATAGAATTTCCGTTTTCGAACTCGGATAGATTTCCATTCTGAATCGTTCGATCTCCAAAGCTAACTCTGTAGGAACAAGTAACGAGGAAACCTGTTCTACAACTTTACGACTTAAAGCGTTGGCGACTACATTAGCCTTACCCGGATGATACTGTATATAAACATCGTAATCCTTTAGAAGTTCGAGCCACCTCCGTTGATGCATATTTAACTCTTTTTGAGTAAATACATATTTAAGGCTCTTGTGGTCGATGAAAACTTCACATGTCTCACCGTACAAATAATGATGCCAAATTTTGAGTGCGAAGATAACCGCAGGCAGTTCGAGATCGTGAGTCGGATAATTGACCTCATAAGGATTTAATTGACGTGAAGCATGTGCAATCACTCTTTCGTTTTACATAAGAACAAAACCGAGACCTTTCTTTGAAGCATCACTGTAACTTGAAACCCGCTGGTGCCAGACGGTAATACAAGAACAGGAGCGGTAACCAATCGATTTTTCAGTTCCTCGAAACTAGATTCTTGTTCGGAAATCCAATTGAATTTGACTCCTTTTCGGAGTAATCGGGTTAATGGTAGAGATATTTTAGAGAAGCTGTCAACAAATCGTCTATAATAACCATCCAGACCCAGAAAATCACGAACTTCAGATACATTCATAGGTCGAGGCCATTTAGTGACAGTTTCAATTTTCGTTGGATCGACTATGACACCTTCCGCAGAGATTACATGTCCGAGAAAAGATACTTGATCAAGCTAAAGTTCACACTTGGAACGTTTTGCGTATAAATTTTTCGTTCGAAGAGTTTCCAAAACGATGTGAAGATGTTGATCATGTTGCTCTCTTGACTTTGAGTATATTAATATGTCATCGATAAATACGAAAACAAAGTCGTCGAGATAATCCTTGAAAATCCGATTCATAAGATCCATAAAGACCAATGGAACATTAGTTAGCCCGAAAAGCATTACTAAGAATTCGTAGTGCCCATAGCGAGTTCTGAATGCGGTTTTCGAAATATCACAATCTCGGATACGAAGTTGATGGTACCCGAAACGAAGATCAATTTTGGAAAAGTATCGTGCCCCTTGTAATTGGTCGAACAGATCGTCGATTCTCGGCAACGAATACTTGTTACGGATCGTTACTTTATTAAACTCCCGGTAATCAATACAAAGACGTATCGTACCGTCTTTCTTTTTGACAAAGAGAACCGGAGCTCCCCAGGGTGAGACACTGGGTCTAATGAAACCTTTCTTCAATAGATCATCGAGTTGAGTTTTGAGTTCCTTCATTTCAGTTAGAGCCATTCGATAGGAAGTCTTAAAAATAAGAGAAGCTCTCGGAACTAGATCGATGGTAAATTCGACTTCCCGGACTAGTGGTATACCCGGTAGATCGTTGGAAAACACATCAAGATATTCGGAAACAACGGGTGTGGGTGCAGAAGTAGGGATTACCTATTCGGGATCTTGCAACGAGGCTAGAAAACCTTTGTTACTTTTTCAAGTATACTGCTTCACAGTAATAGAGGCTAAAGCGCTAACATCTTCTTTTGGAGTACCTCCTTGGAAGATTGCCTCTAGTTTGTCAGTATCCCCAAACAATATTTGTTTGGCGTTACAGTCTATAGTTGCACGGTGGTGTGACAACCAGTCCATATCCAATATTAATTGAAAGTGGGACATATGCATTGGAAGTAGAGTGACCTCCCGTATGCAATCTCAAATAAATAACGGACAGTTTGAAAATCGAGTTAACACACAGATTGAACCACCCGTAGGGGTAGATATCACGACTAGAAATTCGGTGGTTTGTTCATAAGGTTTTAACCGGGATTCTAATTGTTCAGAAACAACTGAGTGTGTTGCCCCGGTATAAAAAAGGCATAAACAGATAAATCAATTAAGTTAACACAGCCTGCACAAGGTATGTAGGCATCATACTTGACAGAGTCTGACGGACCACATCAGCAATATTTGGCTCACTTGTAACCCCTATTGGGTTGGGGTTGGGGTTTCCCTCAAATTGAGGTCTGGATTTGCGTGGGTGACCACGTCTCGACATTCTAAACAGAACACATCAAGATCAGAATTCAAAACAGTTACGGATTGAAAATCGGTAAATAGAATTAGATTCTAGTCTACCCATTCTAATGTCTACCCAATCCTCACAGGTCAAGCCTATTTAATCTACAAGTCGAAACCTATGCTCTGATACCATATTTGTAACATCCCCCGTCCCCGTGGTTCGGAACGGTTGATGTCACTAACAGGACTTAACATAATTACAAAACTAAATCAGAGCTACTAATAACTCTAAACATGTTACAGTTCAAAAATATTACACTTCAAAAAGTGTTTATAAACTTAGAACGTTTATATAATAATGTGAGTCTAAGAATTCCAAAATTTTCACGCTCGATCTTAAGTCCCGTCCCGGTAAACGTCACTCCGAACCTGCCGTGTCATAAAACAAAAACACGGCTGAGCACAGGGCTCAGTGAATTGATTATAATATAAATTCGTAAATAATAATGAAAACATCGATAACGAAGCGGAAGACATAAAAATTCGATTCGAAGAAAGTTCTTTGAGACTGAAGTTCATAGTTTATTTAAATCAAGAGAAACGTTTGGTAATATAATCAAAAGCAATAATCTCAAGAACATTTCACACTTTAACTTCAAAACGTAATATAAATAAAGTCCGTCAATTCCAGTCGTGTTCGTGGGGTGATCAGCTACACGAACTGGGTCGGCATGCGGGCACACACAACGAGTCCCCCGTGAATTTAACCATAGTCACATATTCTGTGGGTAAATTTCTAGAATCGATTCATCCGCCCTGGATCCAACAAAGTCAACCAAGTCCTCCCAGAGTGGATTCACGTAAGCCGCATAGGCTTAACTCTGGTGGACCGTCATCTGCAGGACGCTATGACAACAAAGCCGCCATAGAAGGCATCCCAAATAATGTGCCCATTTATTGGGTTCTTCTAAAATCAAAGAAAACTAAACATGTGCCACTTACCCAAATGGCGATCACAGAAATTATAATCTATATACTTCACATTTTTTTCATAAACAATCTCATACGAGACACATTTTAATAAGACTTCAAAATGTTCAAACAATTGACTCAATAAACCAAAACCAATGTGTATGTGTGTGAACAATTCGTATTTGTTGATCACGTTCGGTTGATCAATCACAAGGTGGTGAACCACCTTTAGGAAGGGTCAACTACAACAATTAGTTGCCCACGATTCAAAAGAATTGAAATCCATACCTTGATCAAATTGAGATGCAACACGTGATTAATCAAGAATGACGACGAACTTTAACTCGTTCGATTGCCTATTTAAACCACCAATTATTATTAATCGCACAACCCAAAAACTCAAAGCTTATTATCCTAAGCTTAATCACAATTTTATATTCTCTTTGACAGTAAATCGATCACTTGGTGTGCGGTTAAACATCTAGATATAAATATCATCATTTTGATTCTAAACTTTACCCGTTTGTAATTTTGACAAAAACAAACATTCCTATACATGTAAATGATTATAACTTTACAATATATAATCATAATCTACCAACCAACTTCAACTACCCTAACTTACCAACGCCAGAGGTCCACCGACATGGGTCATCAGCTTTGAGATTCAGTTTTCTTGGCTTATTAATGTCCCAAAGAGGTCAGAAATGGACCAAACATCAAGATCTGAAGTTGCATGCATGGACATGGTCAGATGAAGCCATTCGTCATTGAGACTCTGAAGGAATCTGACATTGTTCTCCTCCGAAGTTTTGTGGATGCCATACCTCTTGCACTTGTTGATCAACGAGTTGTATCTGTTGTAGGTGCTCTGAATGGATTCACCCGGCAGAGCCTTAAAGGCAAAGTATTCGTTTATACACAAGGCTCTGTTGTTTTTTAGGATCTTAGCACCACCTTCGAGCTATTTTTCAAGATCTAACCACAGATCCTTTGAGGTCTCACAGGAGTCTAATGATTGAAAGATATCATTTGGAATGGACATTATGAGTAGCCTTTTGGTTTTCTTTGAGAGTTCATGCAGGGCACTCTCTTGTTTAGTCTACTCAGCAAAAAGTTTAGGATGTTGGTATTCAGGTATTTCTGGTGTGTTAGCAGTAGCGGGGACACGAGGAACATTGGTCATAGGTATGTAAGGAGGATTGTGAAGAAACTCAACCAGTCCAGGATCCACTCCTTCAAGGAAGTGTACCATCCTAATTTTTCATTGAGGATACTCATCCCTGAGTAGAGTAGGAGGTTTTGACTGAGATCCTGAGCTGAAAAAGTTGACAGCATTTGCCATTTGCAATTGACACAAATAAGACAAGGAAACAGAGTATGAGATGAACTCTGGATAAGATTGAGGATAAGTTCAACGATGATGGATATTTTTGGTAAGAGAGAAGCTAAAAATCAACAAACAAGCTTAGAATCTGTCTTTGATGACTTGAGCACACTTGCCTTTGGATCTATATCAAGCAGGTTGAAATATTTCCAGAAAACAGAGTTTTTTCTTTGAATGAAGTACAAGGTAAAGAACAGACTCAAACTACTACCAAGAACACTGGAATCAAGTATAAAACATGATCCTTTGATATTAAGAATCAAAATCTGCTCTGATACCAATTGTTGATCCATGTTTTGATGTTCTAAACATGATTTACTTTTAACTACACAAAAACTGATGAATAAGAGTGCGAAAGCGTTTTAAAATGTAGAGTAAATAGAACTTGAAAGCTAGTAAACACACAAGCTAGTATTAAAACAGAATCATAAACAAAGTAGAAATTGGTTACTGAAGAAACTGTTTCATTGATACTGCTATTACACCAAGAACACTCACTATTGTGTGATAAAAAGCTCTCATGAAATACAAGGCGCTCTCAGATATGTGTGTGCTTACTTGTTAAACAAAACAGATAGTGCTCCCCTCATATAGGACAAGGATCACACAATAGTAGTAGACAAAGTCTGACAATTCTGAAAAGAAAAACCACCTGGAAAGATAAACAATCGTGCGCCGCATAAATGATCTGGAAATATTTGTACAGTAGGCTCACGTGTTCATCACGTGGTGTTGTCTTGTACTATTGTCACTAAATCTTCCAACGTTTATCTCCAGAGGTTAGCCATCACAGAGGCTCTGTGATCTGAGTTTGATCTTCAGGTTAGATTCCTCGGGTAGATGGTCAACAGAGTCCTCTGAGCTAGCGACTTCTGTGGTGATCTTGGATGTTCTGAGCAGTCTTCAGTGGTTCCTATACTTAGCCTATTTTTCAATACTTCTATACATGTGAGTTGGAGCTAACAAGTTTCATTTCCAAACCATCCTAATTTTAAAAACCATGGAAACCGTCAATTTCATTGGTTAAGTTAATGAAATTGTTTCATGAATTTGTAAAATTTGATAAATTGTTTTATATAATTCTTTTGTTGATAAAATTGTTTCATATATTTGTGTTTTTTATGTATAAATGAAAAAAGTTTCATCAGAATGAGAAATTGCATGAAACAATTACATCAGAATGAGAAAATAAATGAAACAATTTTATTTTTACATAAAAAAACACAAATATATGAAACAATTTCATCAACAAAAGAATTATATGACACAATTTCATTAACCTAACAAATTAAATCAACGGTTTCTACGGTTTACAAAATTAGAGTGGTTTCTATTCACTACACCAAATGTCACTTAGGCAACAAATGAAAAATGTTGCTTAAGAGGGGTTTATGTGTTGCCTAAGGCTTAAGCAACATGCCTATGTTGCCTAAGCAATGTTGCCTTATCAATGTTGCATAAGAACTTAGGCAACATAGACAAACATCATATGTTGCCTAAGCAGACTCCTTAAGCAACACACAACAGCTTATGTTGCCTATGAAAAAAACATATGTTGCACCAAAGAAACACTAAGACAACATTAGATTTATGCATGTGTTGCCTAAGGTATCAACTTAGACAACATACTATATTTGCATATGTTGCCTTACACATTTTTAAAAAAAAAATCAAATTTTCTTATTAATTAGAATTTTATCAAATAACAAATAATATTACAAATTACATACGTTCAAAAAAACTAATATACTACTTCAAATGACCAAACACAAGCTCTTCAAATGTCATCCCATCATAACAAGCTCGTTGGTTTGAATCACAAAAATGACCAACTTTCTTTTTGAACTAGTCCCTTCATCTCTCCACTCTTTCTGAAATCAAAAAACCTAATGTGAGACGTCGTTTTGATGCATCACAAAATCATATCAGAAATCACGAAATCTAAGAACAATAGGGAATATGTTTGCTACAGCAACTTTAACATCAGCAAAAAATTCATTGTTAGGGCAGGACAACATCGATATAATGCTCAATTAACAAGAAACAGACCATAGGGCAAAACAACTAGTAATTGAATATTGGATGAACCACATAAAGAAAGTTTTATGAGCTTATTATTGCTATACTTACTTGTCTTCTTCTCTCCTCCAATTTCACATTGCCATCAATTCTACATACTTCCATACCCTTCTCACTGAAGTAGTAATGCATGATATCCAAAAATTTAGTCCACTGGGAGAAAATTTAAACCTGTTGCCAAAATTAAGCACGAGTAGAATGATTAAAAAGAACAACACAAAAATGGTAAACTAAGATCACAAATACTAGTCTTTTAGGGGATGCAATATTTTTCATGTCTGATAGTCAACTAATTCAACATCGGTAAGACCATCACCAAAAATAACACCAAAAACACTAAAATTGGTAGGACCCTTGACACTAAAAAAAAATCAACTAACCATACTTCAAAAAAACACACCAAATCTTCTAAAACCATATAAAAATAGATAGTCTAAAACTACAATAATCCCCAAAAATAGATGAATTGAGAAATCAACACACGGATTACAACTACCAGATTTAGAAAATCAGATGCAAAAATTAATTTTCAAAACGGACAATAACTGCTGAAATCAGCCAGAACCGCAATTTTATATAGAAACAACCGCTAAAACTCGTAAATTTTATGGACAGCAGTCCGCTTCCGCAAGCTAAACAACAGTCATGTACGAAGACACAACTGAACTGCAGATTGTTGTTATAAACGTGAAGAAACTTCCTCTTTTTCCTAGTATTCAAAGAATCATTACCATCAAAAGTCGCCATTGGCTTTCATCCTCTCGCTCCGTCATCCAATTTACGTGCATCAATAGAACAACAACCAAAAAAACCTAAACTTAAAACCGTAACATGCACAAACTATAGATGATAACGTCATACAGGTATCGTAAAACCGATACAATTTTCACAAAGTACACTTCGTAAACAGATCAAACAAATTAAAAGTCGATACATCTAATGAAACAAAAATCAAGCAATCGATTCATACCAAAATTAATGAACAAAGCGAAAATCAAACATCAAAAATCAAGCAAATATAGAATTCAAGTGAGTACAGGAGAGGAAGCAGACGAACCTGTAGAGAGAGGATGAGAAAATTGACAATAGTGCTCCATTTTTTAACCTACTTTTGAGGGTTGGGGGGAAGAAGGAAAAAAGGGGGGAGGGGTGGGCGGGATTCTAATTTTTGGTAAATTTGGATTTTTTTTGTTAAAAAGTTTGATTAGTTTCTTTAATTTAAAATGAATAATTTTTTAAAAAATATAAATATTATTGTGTTAAAAAAACAAAAAACAAATGTTTATTTTCAATATATATATATATGTGTGTGTGTGTGAGAGAGAGAGAGAGAGATGTATGGATGTGGTGAATATATATATATATATATATATATATATATGTGTGTGTGTGTGTGTGTGTGATGTATGGATGTGGTGAATATATATATATATATATATATATATATATATATATATAGGGTCCGGTTCAGGGGAAAATCTCAAAAAACGAAAAACTGAGGAACACCCTGGTAGCCCTTCATCTGGACGGTATGCACAAGTGCATACATGTAATTTGTAACATGTATTTGTGCATATGCATAAGTGCATAATGCACTTGTGCATAAAAACCAAAAAACAACATAATTTACCAGTGCATACCATCCAGATGAAGGGTTACCAGAGTTCCTCAGTTTTCCGTTTTTTTGAGGTTTTCCCCTGAACCTCTGTCTATATATATATATATATATATATACATATATTTGAGAATTTATAAGTTTGATTTGTTTTTTGATCTAAAATAAATAACTTTAGATAATAAATGTCGTTTTGTAAAAAAAAATGCAGTATTCAATATATAGGGTTGAGTTTTGGTGAAAAGTTGAGTTAACGGTGAGAAACATGAGAAGTGATTATCAACCGTTGGATGAGAAAATTGTCACACATTAGAATGAGATGCACTGAGTTGCACTAGATCAATTCTCGTCAAACCCATTTATGTAAATGGGTTGGGTTGGATAGAATCGATTAAAGTTTGGTAGAATTAATTAAACCCCAATAGATCCATTAAGACCCAATAAAACCCTTTAAATCCCAATAGATCCATTAAGGCCCAATGAAAGCATTTAAAACCCAATAGAACCCTTTAAAGCCGTTGGGGGATTAGTCGGTGCTGTTGGGGGATTACACAGGGTTTAAATCCAGGCGATGCCAAAGCCCTTGTCGCCATGGAGGTTCACCTGCGACGACTCCATGCCATTCGTGGTCTCCCGGGTATTAGTCGGTGCGCGTAAGCTAACCCGGAAACCCACAGTTATAAAAAAAATGAATTAATTAAAGCCCAATTAAGCCATTTATAGCACAATAGAATCTTTTAAATCCCGATAGATCCATTAAGACCCAACGAAACCATTTAAAGCACAACATAACACTTTAAAGCCCGATAAAACCAATTAAGATCCATTATAGTCCAATAAGACACTTTATGACTTATTAAGGTACAAACACACACACACTAAGAACGATTAGAGACTAGTAAGAACCAATATAGACCAACAAAACCTTTCATGACTTATTAAGTCCCAATAACACCAATGGTGACTTAATATGTGTTTGTATGCATATATGTATTGCATATATGCATGTGATGAGTATTGTGATCAATAAGGCCACTAAGGCCCAATATAGCCAACTAAGAACCATTAAAGCTTAGTAAGAACCAATATATACCAACAAAACCTTTCATGACTTATTGAAGCCCAATAACAATATTAAAGCCCAAATGAATCCGTTAAAGCCTAAATGGACCCATTAAAGCCCAACCGATACATTAAAGCCCAATCGATTCGTTAAAGCCCAAGTGGATGCATTGAAATCCAAACGATCCATTAAAGTCCAATTGGATCAATTAAATCCTAATTGGGTCTATTAAAGTCCAAGTGGATCCATTAAAACCATTAAGGCACAATGAAACCCTTTAAAGCCAAAAAGATCAGTTAAAGCCCAATGAAAACCTTTAAAGGCCAATATAACCGATTAAACCTTTCATGACTTATTATAGCGTAATAACATCAAAGCTTAGTAAGAACCAATATATACCAACAAAACCTTTCATGACTTATTGAGGCCCAATAACACTGATAGTGACTTAATACGTGTTTGTCTGCAAATATGTACTACATATATGCATGTAATGTGTATTGGGATCAAATGGATCCTTTAAAGCCCAATCGATCCATGTGGATCCGTTAAAAGTCTAACCGATCCGTTAAAGCCCAAATGAATTCAGTAAAACCGAAATGGAACCATTAAAGCCCAAGTGGATCCATTAAAGCCTAAATGGATCCATTAAAGCCCAACCGATACATTAAAGCCCAATTGATCCTTTAAAGCCCAAGTGGATGCATTGAAATCCAACCGATCCATTAAAGTCCAACTAGATCCATTAAATCATAATTGGGTTCATTAAAGCCCAAGTGGATCCATTAAAGCCTAAATGGATCCATTAAATCCAACTGATACATTAAAGCCCAAGTTGATGTTGAATATTTTTGAAAAGTTGAAGGTTAGATTTGTACGATTTTATTCGGCGTGGTCTAGGCATGGAAATGGGCCCCGACCTGTCGGGGAACCCGGTCCACCCGCCCCGATCGGGGATGGGGATTCCCCGCTAAACCGGGGATGGGGATGGGGACGGGGATCCCCGTTTGTCTCAAAGCGGGGATGGGGACGGTGACGGGTATCGCACTCCCCGCCCCGCCCCGTCCCCGTTATATATTTTAATTAATATTTAATATATATTATTTATTTAAACTAAATCGGTAATTAATAATTTTCTATTTCCTAACTAGGTTTATAATATAAAATTGTTATTTTTTTGATGTTAGTATGTATTTTGGATGTCAATCAAAATACAATTACTCGATATGGTTTTGAATATTACTCGATTTTTTTGGTACGTGTGAAGTTAAGTTTTTTTTTTTCGAATTCGGTTGAATTTTTGTTGGTTTTAAGTTATTAATTATTATATGATGTTGTGCTTTTTTTATACTAAATTAAATTTCTTTCGATTTTAGGTTTATTGGAAATATGTGATATTTAAACATGTACGGTATCTCATATATTTGATTTAAATAGCTTACATAAACGGAAAAGAAAATCCCCGTTTCCCCGATAGGGATCCCCGTTCCCCGTTGGGGATGGGGATGGGGATGTGATCATATTCCCCGGCGGGGACGGGGACGGGGATGAAGATGAGGGATTGGGGACGGGGATGGGGATTGAGGTCCCCGCCCCATCCCCGCCCCATTTTCATGCCTAGCGTGGTCTCGTAGATAGATTTGAACTATGACTAAGATAGAAGAACTTGAGAATTGATAGAAAAGACGAGCCGCTAAAAGTTTAAAATCATAAAAAAAGAAGAAGTAAAAACATACAAGTTTTAGTCGGGTTGGTCGGGTTACTTTGGGCCTAACTCGTTTCCAACCCAATAGATGCGGTTTGATTTAAAAAAAAAACATTATACAAGTTATTACATTTTCAATTACTACATTTATTTATATTTTTGATCTTAGACAACATAGAAACAAGAAAATATGTTGCCTAAGATAACTTTCATTTATTTAAAAAAAAAATATTATACAAGTTATTAAATTTTCGACTACCTATATTTAGTTATATTTTTGACCTTAGGCAATATAGAAACAAGAAAATATGTTGTCTAAGATAATTTTCATTGATTTAAAAAAAACATTATACAAATTATTAAATTTTTGACTACCTATATTTAGTTATATTTTGACCTTAGGCAACATGGAAACAACAAAATATGTTGCCTAAGATAACTTTCATTGATTTTAAAAAAACATTATACAAATTATTAAATTTTTGACTACCTATATTTAGTTATATTTTGACCTTAGGCAACATAGAAACAAGAAAATATGTTGCATAAGATAACTTTCATTGATTTAAAAAAAAATATTATACAAGTTATTACATTTTCAACTACCTATATTTATTTATATTTTTGACCTTAGACAACATAGAAACAAGAAAATATGTTGCCTAAAATAACTTTCATTGATTTAAAAAAAAACATTATACAAGTTATTAAATTTTCGATTACCTATATTTATTTATATTTTTGACCTTACGCAACATAGAAACAAGAAAATATGTTGCCTAAGATAACTTTCATTTATTAAAAAAAAACATTATAAAACTAAGGCAACATAAGGGAAAATGTTGCTTAAGATAGTTGAGGCAACATATAATTATGCATATGTTGTATAAGGTCTGACTTAGGCAACATAGAATTACATGTTGACTAAGGCAACATATATTAGCCTTTGTTGCCTAAGCTTCTCTTAAGCAACATAGTCAATTAGCATATGTTGTCTAAGACAACATTTGGTGTAGTGATTTGATTGCTCCCATAATTTTAGAGTGAATTACACTATTGGTCCATGTGATTTCCTCAAAATCTAGATTTTGTTATCTCTAACTTTTCAATTTCATAAGAGTCGATAGTCTTTGAAGTTAACATTATTGTCACTTTAGCGACGGTTAGATCCTTTACAGAAGGGGCAAAAGGTAACTTGTGAATTGCAAGTAAATTAAAGAAAATAAATTTTGCAATTAAGCTATAACATGAAACTGAAAGAAATGAATTAATCATGAAAATCTATTGATTTTAGCAGCTGCAATAGTAGTTGAAGTTGTGACAGCATGAGATTTGCTCCTGGGAAAGATGAAATGATCACTCTTCACCTTTCTTCTTCTTCTTCTGCTACTACTACCCATATGAATATGATCCTCATCATCATCAAAGTCGGAAAAGCTACAAACCGGAGCATCTTCGTCGATCCTACCCATCCCAACGCTGGCACTCCTGGGCACCCGCCGGGATGACATGGCCGGCGACGACGACTGCTGCTTCAACATCATCATCTGTTGTTTTATATACAAATCCAGATCAGCCCTGTTTATTATGTTGTTGGCGGTGGAGTTGGCCCTGATGAGCTCCCTCAGATCTTCATCGCTGGAGCCAAAGGAGCTGCTACTGGTGCTCCTGGGGAATTGGGTTCCGAAGGCGATGGCGGAAGAACCGCCGTAAGTGGCATGGTTGGCGCAACTGGTGATGCTTTTGATGTACAAATCTCTGGCTTTGCATATGGCTTTATAAGGCGTTGTGATGATCCTAATCATCAGCTTCTTTTGGGACATCATGATGCTCTTGTTGCTCATGTTTCAATTCTAATGGATGGAAACAGCTAGAAAAACCCTTAATGGAAAGATGAAGAAGATATAGAATATATAGTTAAAGGTGTGTGTGTGTGTGTGCAAGGAGATGGAATTGAGTTTATTAGTATTATATATGAAGGGAATTGAAGGAATGGTTCTGAAATAACTGAAAAAAGTCAAATGTACGACACAGGACCAACCACCAACAAGATTGACGGAGAGAGAAGAAGAGTAGATAATTGCCATCTGAATCATATATATCCCTTTCTTTTATTTGTTTATTTATAAAAAGGATTGAAGAAGATATTGTAACCGATCAGATCCACGTCATCTTTAGATAAATTAGAGTAAACTATAAAATTTAGTCCTCCTGGTTTCTTAAAAATAACATTTTTTGTTTCTATACTTTTGAAATTACAAGATAGAAATCATGGTTCGTAAAAATGTCCAAATTTGATCCCTTCCACTAACAAACATTTAAAATCTCTCTTAAATAATAAGCATTTTCAATATTTTATTATTATTTTTTACCTAATCAAAATCGAATTTATGATATCTTGTGGTTTTTGATAGAATAAAATACAAATAATTGATAAAATAACAGCTATTAGAGGAAACGATCAAATTTGATTTTTTTTGTAAACGACGATAACCATCTTATAATTTTAAAACTGCAAAAAAGAAAATTGTTATTTTTGACAAAGCACATGGACCAAATTTGTAGTTTACAAAGTTAAAAATCCAATGTCTAATTAGGGGGGCGCAACGCCGCTGATTCTTTATCCCATTTTACAAAAACCATGTGTATAATAAAACTATCAATTCTTTTGTTTTCTAAGATAATAATTTTAATTCTATTTAAGTATTTATTATTGTTTTGTTGATGTTTCATTTTATATCAACTGCTCTCCTTTTATTCTTCATACTTTATACAGTTTTATTGTTCCAGGATAGTAAGAGGAACATATAAACAATACCATGTATAAATAAAGAGTTAAGTGGTAAGATGAGTCGCTACATCTTTTTTTTTTTTTTTTTCAATCATGTAAAACATGTTTTACCATAAATATTTATTTAAATAAATACCAATATGAGTTGATAATTGGATTCTTTTTAGGAAACGACAAACAAAACTTCAACCAATCAATAAAAAAAACATACGAGTATATAATTTTTATCACATTTTGGATTATTTGTTTTAAAATCAACTTCTATTATTGATTCAATAATTTGGAGAAATTGGGTATTGGTTTATGGAAATGGGAATTAAAATGTTGTAAAATAAATGGGAAAGGGAAAAATGGTTTTTAAAATTTCAGTATTAATTAGACTTTTCACAAGCTTCTATTCTAAAATGGGATGCAGATGATGCTGACGCAGCTGGTCAACCCAGCAGTCCCTTGCGATAACCGACACGTCTTCTTCTCTTCTCTTCTCTTCTCTAAGATACAAGTCAACAATGACATTTCAACAAATTTTCTAAAATAAAATAAAATAAAAATCCTCTAATAATTTTTTTATAATGTTACTTGAAATAAAGAAAACAACAAAACTACAGAAGATTTTATAAGAGTAATTCTAACATATTCTCATTTTGAGAGAGAATAAAGATTTTAACAAGTTTTTGTAGTAATAAATTCTTCAAATTTTTCTTTAAAATTAGAAAATAGACGTGAAATTATTTAAATTTGAACAATTTTTAAAAAATGATTTGCATAAAAAAAAATATTTTTCAATATCTTTCCACCAAAAAGAAAAACGTTGGGGGGGATAATATTTATTATATGTATGAAATATTTTAATGATATCATCAATTTTAATATTTTGTTTTAGAGATTTTGAATTTTCATTCTCTATTTTAGAAAAATTTAAAAGAATGTGTTTGATATGCTCTAAAACTTGAAATGAGGAGAGATAAATGATTTTTTATTCATTCACACCAATGAGATTGAATTATTATTATTGAAATTTCATTAAAATGTGTATTGAAATGATAAAATTATAGGATATATTCATATAATAAATGTTGAAATCTGTAAAGTAGATAATCCGTTGGATTTAAATGTAATTCCTTTTAGATATATTAACTCTTATTCTTTATTGTAAAGAAATTATAGGAAAATATGTTGGAGATGATCTTACGTACAAATCTCCTTCTATATATATATATATATATAGAGAGAGAGAGAGAGAGGAGGATCAAACGAGAACAATAACTATTTGAAAGAACACAAGAACTAACAAAATCATTAGTGATTTTATATTAACGCACAAAAAAGCCATGCGGACCTGAAGTCGCAGTCAAAGTCCCCTTTTTACGCATTAATGTAAAAATCACTAATGATTTTGTTAGTTCTCGTGTTCTTTTAAATAGTTATTGTTCTCGTTTGAACCCGACTCTCTCTCTCTCTCTCTCTCTCTATATATATATATATATAGGGGATATCAAATGGAAACCACTCTAATTTTGCAAACCGTGTAAACCGTCGATTTCGTTGGTTAAGTTTATGAAATTGGTTCATTAAATTATTTTATTTTATAAAATTGTTTCATATAATTCTTTTATGGGAAAAGTCTAAAAAAACCCAACAAACTATCTAATTTTGAATAATTAAGTCCCTATTTTTTTTAACAAATAAATCTTTAAATTTTTCCCCAATAATTTTTTTAACCAAATAAATTCTTGAACTTTTTTGGAACAAATAAATCTTTAACTTTTTTTTATGAAACAAAATCATGAACTTAATTTTAATAAAATAAACCTGAAACTCTTTAAACAAAATCATATATACAACTTTCTCACCGACAACAAAGTAAAATGAACAAATTAAACAGATAAAATAATACCATTAAAGTAAAGTGTTTCACACGTTTTGGGTTTGAATAAGAATAACTCTCTTATTAATGTTTAGAAAATAGCTCAAAACTAAACACCCAAATCTTATATTCATTGTCACAGCTCAACAATGATATATATAGTACTAGCACATCTTTGTTAATCCTAATTCCATTAGAACTAGATAACTCCTAATTCTATTGGGAATATCTTAAGCCTTCCTTATCCTAACTGACTTGTTAGAGATATATTGGGCTGAAGGTTATCTTCGAAGCTTATCCAACATTCTCCCTCGTAAGCTTCGACTTGGTCTTGGACATGTCTTGAACTCCTATCAAGCTTCTCATTTCACTAAACTTGATCCAACTTTGTGTTCCAAGCTCGTGGAGCTTGTCTCAAACCGTACAAGGCTTTTGAAAGCTTATACACCTTGTGTTCTTCACCTTTTACTTCAAAATCTTCGGGTTGACCAACATAAACATCTTCCTTTAATTCTCCATGTAAGAATGTTGTTTTCACATCTAAATGAATTTCCCATCCATGTGATGCTGCCAATGCAATCAACAATCGTATGGTTTCAATACGAGCAACTGGTGCAAAAACTTCATCAAAATCTATGTCGGATTCTTGTACATATCCTTTAGCCACAAGTCGTGCCTTGTACTTGTTGATAGTACCATCCGCATTCTTCTTAATTTTAAAAATCCACTTGAGACCAATAACTTTTACCTCACTCGGTTTATCAACTAGAAACCATGTCTTGTTTTTGTTGATTGAATCGATCTCTTCTTTGCATGCTTGTCTCCACTTTAACAAACCATTTGCTTCTTTATAGCAACTTGGCTCATTATCTATTGACACTAGAAGTCTCTCACATTCTACAAAGGCTTGAAGGACATAATCATCAAGGTAACGTGGATGACTTACTTGACGAGACGATCTTCTTAGTGGTTGCTCTTCTTGGGTTGTGTCACTCTCATTATCGAGATTATTATGAGTGTGATTATCCGTGTTGTTTTCGTCACCATGTTCATGATTCTCGAAGTCATTGGACTCAGCGCTTTCGACTTCGTCATGATCTTGGTGTTGATCATTGTCGATCACCACAGGTCCTTCTCCAATATCTACAACCTCACCCCATCTCATGTGAAACATTCCTGGATCCCTTCTTGGTCCGTCTCTTGTTTCATTCCAGCTCCAACTTGTTTTCTCGTCAAATACCACGTCACGACTCACCACTATTCTTTGTGTCGTTGGGTTATACAATCTATAGGCCTTGGATCCCGGCTCGATTCCAAGATGCACTAGTGATTGTGATCTATCATCCAGTTTCTTGAGGTTTGTAGCTTTAACCTTCGCGTATGCTAGACAACCGAAGACCTTTAAGTGTTCTAGGTTCGGTTTCTTCTCTTGCAAGCATTCGTAAGGGGTCATGTTCTCAATGGCTCTTGTGGGTACCCTATTGATTACATAGGTAGCGTGGCGCACTGCTTCTCCCCATAAATAACTTGGTACCTTCATTGCCTTGAGAATACTCCTTGTCATCTCCATCAACGTCCTATTTCTTCTTTCTACCACACCGTTTTGTTGTGGTGTGTAGGGAGCCGTGAGTTGTCTCTTGATCCCGCTTATCTCACAAAATCCATTGAACTCCCTTGAGGTGAACTCTCCCCCTCTATCAGTTCTAAGAGTCATGATAGCTTTCCCAAGGTCATTCTCTACTAGACTTTTAAACGCCTTGAATTTACCAAACGCTTCACTATTTTCTTTTATCAAGATCGTCCACATGTACCTCGAAAAATCGTCTATGATAACAAATATATATTTGTTATGATCTATGGTTGGTGGTGTAATATCCGGATCCGAAATTTATTTAAATTTTGGAAGTTGGGTAAAAAGTTAAAAGAGATCCAAAGTTCAGGGGGGTGATTTGAAACTTGGTTATATATAACCTAAACCTTTGATATTTGGTTTTCATATCACATACTGAAATTGTTTCAGAACCGACGTAAGAGAAAGAGAGGAGAAGTGAAGGCAGAGAAAAAGTTGTGAAGGATCGATCAGTTTTTGTCAAATAGAGGTGGTGTTAATCAGTAGAAGTCAGAGTTTAATCAAGAAGAATCAAAGGTGAGTCTTTCAAACTAAATCTTCTATGATTTTGGCAGTTATTTGATAAATGTGGGTTTTATAAACTGCACGTTTATAGTATTGAAAGTTATGCAGAATTGTTGAAAAAGGTTGGTTTAATCAGTTTGGCATTTTATGCTAAGTTTATATAAACTTGTTTTATATATAGTCAGGACTAAGTGTATGCATACATTTGAGTCAGAAGTCTGACCTAAGTCGGGAAGTGTGACCCGCCTGCTCGTACCGGGGAGTATGGCCTGTTTATGCCATTAGGGTGTGTCCCTAAAATAAGGCAGTGTGAGACAGACATACCGTCTTTGACGGAAATGTTGGTCAGTAGCTTAAGGTACGCTTGCGAAGCGTAAAAAGTGGTCAGTGATGGCCAGTAGATTGAGTTATGCCTGCGAAGCATAAAGTATTTTAATGTTTGATTAAAAGAGCAAGTTATGTTTTTGAGATATCAAGCTTTGTTTAAATGTTTTAAATAATATTTGAACTGTTGCAGTAGTGATTGGAGGGGACTCACTAGAACATTGGTCTAACCCTCGCTCTTTCAAAATTTAAATTATGTTTCAGGTTATCGAAAGGTAGCAAGTACAGATAAGGGTAAGGAGAAGATGTGAGATATTTCCAGGAGATAGAAGACTTCCTGTAATAGTTTAATTTTTGACTCAGTTGTGTAATAGGTGATAGTTGTAAACCTTGTACTATGAAATGTAAGCCTGGGGCAGTATTCAGATAGAAATGTTATTTTGATATATGTATAAAGGTACAGGTTGTTACAATTGGTATCAGAGCATTAGTTTAAGGGATCTAGGTGACCAGATGGGCCTAGACTTAAACTGAGATAGTAGAAGCACAACTGAGTAGTAGGAAGACCGTAGGAAGATAACATTAAGGTAGTAAGGACTAGCATGTAAGGTAAATTTGGAATTCCATCTGGCCAGTGTAATTGTGAATTTACAAGTACATGCTTGCGCTTAAACTGCCGTAATGTGTAGCATGTTAGATTGAATATCTTATGTTTCTTCTTATCAGAAGTATGTCTGAGCGAGTGACAAGGAGTAGGTCTATGTTGAATCCTGAAATGGATCCAGATAATGAATTAGTTGCAGAAGAGCGAATGACTGCTGTCAACCCGACCGCTATCCAAAGAAAGAGCCGCGGTCGACCTAGAGGTAAAACAGTTCAGAAAGCAACTACTCAGGCAAGGGTTTCCAATGTGGGAACTCGAGGCGGGAAGACGAGTCGTGGGATTCGTCAAGATGAAAGTGTAGAGGTAAGAGTTGAGCAAGAAACTTCTCATCAAGAAAGTCCGGCTTCTGTGAGGGGTCGAAAGCAAACAGGAAACCGTGGTGGAGGTAGAACGCAAGGTTTTGTTACACAAGAAACATTCACTGCAGAAATGGGAAATTACAAGAAACGTTGAATGCTTTATTGGCTCAGCGTACTAATGAGGTTTCGTCAAGTAAGGAAAAGAGTGAAGAACGAATAACTACTGAGGTATCAGATTCACCAGTAACTGTTGGGGGTAGCCACCCTCATTCAAACCCCATAGTGATGCCTAAAGTGGTAGCTGGGAAAGGATGTAGTTTTAAGGAGTTTGATGCTTGCAAGCCTCCTACCTATAAAGGGGAATGTGATCCAGCGATAGCAATAAGATGGGTAAAGGGAATGGAATTAGCATTTTATACTAGTAAGTGTGCTGAAGAAGATAAAGTAGTTTATGCTTTGTCTATGTTAAAAGATGAAGCAGTAATGTGGTGGGATGTTGAAGCAGGAGGTCAAAGTTCAACGGTAGCCAAAGAAATTTCTTGGGGTGAGTTTGTGAAAAGATTTAAAGCACAGTTTTGCCCTTTGGCGGCAGTTAAAAAGTTGGAAGAAGAGTTTCTGAGTTTAGAGCAGAAGGGGATGTCAGTTCGAGAATATACTACAAAGTTTATTGAAAAGTCTCGATTTGCAGAAATTTACGTACCTAATGAAGGACGACGAGTAGAACGTTTCGTCTTTGGGTTGAGAAGTGATATTCGAGAATTTGTCTCGAACAAGGAACCGTCTACGTTTCAAATGGCGGTAAATGCAGCTGAAATGAGAGAAAAGGAAAAGAATCGACAAACTATTGAAAGAAGTGGAGATAAAAGGAAATGGGACGGAACGGTCCGTGACTCCAAACCATTTAAGTTTGCAAAGTTTGATCAGCGTTCTGTTAATAAGTTTGAAAGTAAACCCTGTAGCAAGTGTAATCGAAGGCATAAAGGAGAATGTAAGATTGATCAAGAGGGCTGTTATAAATGTGGGAAGATTGGGCATTTAGCTCGGGATTGTCAGAATTCAAGGTCTTGTTATCAGTGTGGATCTACTGATCATATCAGAACAAATTGTCCACAATTGAAAAAGGGATCGGTCGGAGGATATGCAGAAAAGGGAGGTGAGAAAAAGGTGGAGCCAGCTAAAGAGAGGGCTAGAGTTTTCAATATGACAGCAGAAGAAGCGGCTGAGATACCTGATGTAGTGACAGGTACTTTCTTTATAGATTCGAATTATGCAAAAGTATTGTTTGATTCAGGCGCAAATCGTTCGTTTGTGTCTCCAAATTTTGTGCATAAATTGAATGAGAAACCTAAGAAGCTTAGGCATGAATTGAAAGTAGAAGTGGCTGATAATAGTCAAATCTTAGTGGAGGAAGTGTATGATGGGTGTAGTATTGTCATTAATGAGCATTCATTTCCACTTCAACTGTACCCGATGGGTATGGGAGAATTTGATGTTATTGTGATAATGGATTGGTTGGTGTCTAATGATGCTCATATAGTATGCAATAAGAAATTAATTCGTATAGCGCAACCAGGTAAAGAAGAGATAGTAGTGTTTGGAGATTGGAGGGATAGGAAGTCGTGTTTGATTTCAATGATTAAGGCTAAGCAGTGTCTAGTAAAAGGGTGTGTGGGATTCTTAGCTTATGTAATAGATGCTAAGATGGAGAAGAAGGGATTTGAGTCAGTTCCGGTAGTAAGTGAATATCCAGAAGTATTTCCGGAAGACTTAACCACTTTGCCTCCTAATCGGCAAGTGGAATTTCGTATTGATTTAGTACCCGGAGCAACGCCGATTGCAAGAGCACCGTATAGACTGGCACCGGCAGAAATGAAAGAAATGATGACTCAGCTGCAGGAGTTGTTAGACAATGGGTTTATTCGCCCTAGTACCTCACCATGGGGAGCGCCGGTATTGTTTGTTAAGAAGAAAGACGGGTCTATGAGAATGTGCATAGACTACCGAGAGCTCAATAAGTTGACTGTCAAAAATAAATATCCGCTTCCCAGAATTGACGATCTTTTTGATCAACTTCAAGGAGCGAGTTACTTTTCGAAAATAGATCTACGATCTGGTTATCACTAATTGAAGGTGAGGGAGGAGGATGTACCTAAGACTGCATTTCGTACGAGGTACAGACATTATGAGTTTCTAGTTATGCCATTTGGTTTGACCAATGCCCCAACAACTTTCATGGATCTGATGAATAGAGTGTGTAGTCCGTTTTTAGATAAGTATGTCATAGTCTTTATAGATGATATACTGATCTATTCACGTTCCAAAGAAGATCATGAAACTCATTTGCGAGCAATTTTAGAATTTCTTAAACGCGAGAAATTGTACGCCAAGTTCTCAAAATGTGAATTTTGGCTAAAAGAAGTTCAATTTCTAGGTCACGTGGTGTCGAAAGATGGGATTAAGGTTGATCCAGCTAAGATTGAAGTCATTAAAGGGTGGGAAGCACCGAAAACACCATCAGAAGTAAGAAGTTTTCTAGGATTGGCGGGTTATTATAGAAAATTTATCCAGGACTTTTCAAGGATAACTACGCCATTAACAACATTAACTAGAAAGAATGTCAAGTTTGTATGGGCGGAGGCTCGGAAAGAAGCGTTCAGTAAATTGAAAGAGAGTCTAAGTAGTGCTCCTGTCTTGTCTCTACCCAACGGAACGGAAGGATTTGTAATCTATAGCGATGCTTCAAAGTTGGGTCTGGGATGTGTGTTAATGCAAGAAGGCAAGGTGATTGCTTATGCATCTCGACAGTTGAAAGAGCACGAAAAGAATTATCCAACGCATGATTTAGAGTTGGCAGCAGTAGTTTTTGCTTTGAAATCTGGAGGCATTACTTGTATGGGATCAAGTGTCAGATTTATACAGATCACAAGAGTCTTCAATATCTTTTCAATCAGAAGGAGCTTAATATGAGGCAGCGTAGATGGATGGAGTTGTTAAGCGATTATGACTGTGATATTCTGTACCATCCAGGCAAGGCCAATGTAGTAGCAGATGCTCTAAGTTGTAAGGAGCATGGAGAAATAACAGAAGTTGTGGCATATCGAGTTGATGTTGTTTCTAATTTCTTAGAAGAAGTTATAAAGTATCAAGAAGAAGCAGCGTCAAAGGAAAATTTGAAAAGTGAAAGAATAGTTAGAATTGTTAACTCGTTAGTAGTTGACAATCGCGGAGTAAAGTGCTTCAATAAAAGAGTATGGATTCCAAAAGCAGGAGATCTGCGGCAGAAAGTGTTGGAAGAAGCGCATAGATCCCGTTACTCAGTACATCCAGGAACCAACAAGATGTATAGAGATCTGAAACAAAGCTATTGGTGGCCAGGTTTAAAGAAAGATATTGCTCACTTCGTTGAACGATGTCTGACATGTTTGAAAGTTAAAGCTGAGCATCAGAGACCTTATGGGGAGCTTCAGTCGTTAGAAATTCCAGTTTGGAAGTGGGACAAGATTACGATGGATCTTGTTACTGGGTTACCGCGATCACCTAAGGGGCATGATACCATTTAGGCGATAGTGGATAGACTCACAAAGTCAGCTCACTTCCTACCGATCAAGGAGACGTATTCATTAGAGAAATTGGCTCGATTATATATCGACGAAATAGTAACCAGACATGGAGTATCGTCGTCAATTGTGTCAGACAGGGATGCTCGTTTTACATCAGCTTTTTGGAGAAGTTTGCAAAGGGAATTAGGCTCTCAACTTAAGCTGAGTACGACCTATCATCCGCAAACTGATGGCCAGAGTGAGAGAACCATTCAGACATTGGAAGATATGCTTCGTGCATGTGTTATTGATTTCAAAGGTTCGTGGGAAATTCATTTGCCGTTGATTGAATTTTCTTACAACAATAGTTATCATGCTAGTATTCAAGCGACCCCGTTTGAAGCTTTGTATGGTCGTAAATGTAGAACACCTTTATGTTGGAATGAGGTGGGTGAAAGACAGCTAGAGGGACTAGAAACTGTACAAGTGACAGCTGATAAAGTCGACCAGATTCGAGCACGATTAAAGATTGCTCAAAATCGTCAAAAAATGTATGCTGATAAGCGAAGGAAACCGATAGAGTTTCAAATAGGAGACAAGGTAATGTTGAAAGTTTCACCCTGGAAAGGGGTAATCATATTTGGAAAGAAAGGAAAATTAAGACCAAGGTTTGTTGGACCATTTATCATCACGGGACGTATTGGTGAAGTGGCCTACGAACTTGATCTACCAGAAAGTTTATGTGGGATTCATCCCACATTTCATGTGTCAAACTTGAAGAAGTGTTTGGCAAAAACAGATGTAGTAGTTCCCTTAGAAGATATTCAGGTAGATGAAAACTTAAGTTATATTGAGGAGCCCGTAGCAATTTCGGACCTCAAAGTATAGAAGTTGAGAAACAAAGAGATCCGCTTAGTGAAGGTCCAGTGGAAATTTCACAAAGGAAAAGAGTCAACATGGGAAGTAGAAGCGGACATGAAATCTCAGTATCCCCAATTGTTTAGCGATAGAATTCCGGGGACGAAATTCTCTTAAGGGGGGAAGATTGTAATATCCGGATCCGAAATTTATTTAAATTTTGGAAGTTGGGTAAAAAGTTAAAAGAGACCCAAAGTTCAGGGGGGTGATTTGAAACTTGGTTATATATAACCTAAACCTTAGATATTTGGTTTTCATATCACATACTGAAATTGTTTCAAAACTGATGTAAGAGAAAGAGAGGAGAAGTGAAGGCAGAGAAAAAGTTGTGAAGGATTGATCAGTTTTTGTCAAATAGAGGTGGTGTTAATCAGTAGAAGTCAGAGTTTAATCAAGAAGAATCAAAGGTGAGTCTTTCAAACTAAATCTTTTATGATTTTGGCAGTTATTTGATAAATGTGGGTTTTATAAACTGCACGTTTATAGTATTGAAAGTTATGCAAAATTGTTGAAAAAGGTTGGTTTAATCAGTTTGGCATTTTATGCTAAGTATATATAAACTTGTTTTATATATAGTCAGGCCTAAGTGTATGCATACATTTGAGTCAGAAGTCTGACCTAAGTCGGGAAGTGTGACCCGCCTTCTCGTACCGGGGAGTGTGCCCCGTTTATGCCATTAGGGCGTGTCCCTAAAATAAGGCAGTGCGAGACAGACATACCGTCTTTGACGGAAATGTTGGTCAGTAGCTTAAGGTACGCTTGTGAAGCATAAAAAGTGGTCAGTGATGGCCAGTAGATTGAGTTATGCCTGTGAAGCATAAAGTATTTTAATGTTTGATTAAAAGAGCAAGTTATGTTTTTGAGATATCAAGCTTTGTTTAAATGTTTTAAATAATATTTGAACTGTTGCAGTAGTTATTGGAGGGGACTCACTAGACCATTGGTCTAACCCTCGCTCTTTCAAAATTTAAATTATGTTTCAGGTTATCGAAAGGTAGCAAGTACAGATAAGGGTAAGGAGAAGATGTGAGATATTTCCAGGAGATAGAAGACTTCCTGTAATAGTTTAATTTTTGACTCAGTTGTGTAATAGGTGATAGTTGTAAACCTTGTACTATGAAATGTAAGCCTGGGGCAGTATTCAGATAGAAATGTTATTTTGATATATGTATAAAGGTACAGGTTGTTACAGGTGGTGTTAGCGGACCACACAAGTCTGCGTGAAAAAGTTCTAGTGGTTTGGAAGCTCGAAACATAGATGCCTTTGGAAAAATTTGACGAGTTTGTTTCCCGACTAAACATGACGCGCACAACTTCTTTTCCTCTCTGATTTTCGGTAGGTCGCGAACCATCTCTTGTTGGGACATAGCTTTGATTGTTTTAAAGCTTATATGTCCTAACCTTGCGTGACACATCCAAGTATCGTCTTCTATTCTTATGTGTAGGCATATCGGTTTTCCAATCTTTAGACTTATTTTGTAAAGTATATTTGGTGAACGTACGACTTTTACCAAGAGTCTTCCACTTGGATCATGGAGTGTCAAGTAGTCTTGTCTCATCCTAACATCACACTCATCTTCCGTAGCTTGTCCTAAACTCATAATATTGCTCTTAAGTTCGGGAATATAGTAGATATCGGTGACAAGTTCTTGTTCATCCGTTTTGCTTTGAAAAAGTATTGACCCTTTGCATCCTATTTCAACACAAGATCCATCCCCGAACTTTACCTTGCCTTTTATATTCTTGTTGAGTTCAAAGAAGTATGTCTTGTTGTCGGTCATGTGGTTACTTGCTCCATTATCGAGATACCAAACTCCTTCTTCCCCTTCCTTGGTTTCGTAGTTCTTTGGTATGAGACTCTCTTCGTTTAAGAACACGGCTTCATGCATATAAAGGGCTGGATCAACTTCTTCTGTCTCCGCTTTATTTGCTTCTTGTATCTTTTGTGTTCTTTCAGGGCATGTAGAGGCAAAGTGGTCGAGTTTGTCACAATTATAGCACATTATTTTTGATCTATCCTTCTTTTCTCTTGTCTGGTTTTGATCAATTTGATTTGTTGTTCGTTCTTATGAGTTGAATCTTCCTCTGCCTCGTCCTCTGTTTCCTCTGCCTCCTCTTCCACGTACTCTCCCTCGTAAATATACAAAGCTTTGTTGATCTGAATTTGCAAATAACAACTTGCCTTGTGTTTCTCCGTGATTCTCCTCATCGATAATTCGTTCTTCATAAGCCTTGAGTCTTCCTATAATATCCTCAAAACCCGTCGTTTTCAGATCTAGAACTTGCTCGAGGGAGGCTATGATATGGATGTATTTGCTTCTTGGCAAACTATTGAGGAATTTCTTTACGAGTTTAGGTTCCTCAATCGTTTATCCAAGAGAGGTTGCCTTTGTTGCTAGATTCGATAACCTTCCCGCAAAGGTATCTATTGTGTCCGAGTCCTTCATCTTGACCCTTTCAAATTCGGCAATTAGAGTTTGTAGTCGCGCTTCTTTGACACGATCGGCGCCTAGATGTCGAGTTTTGATTGATTCCCATATCTCTTTTGGAGAATCTAGATCGCCTACTTGCAATATCAGGGCTTCCGGGATGGATTGAAAGAGTAATGCTATAACGACATCTTTCTTATCGGATTCAACTGTTCCGGGTTCAATTGTTTCCCACACCTTATGAATTTGCAGCAATACTTTCATCCTCATGGCCCATACTGTATAGTTTGTAGAGGTTAGCATGGGACATTGGATCGAGACCATATTGTCTAATTCCTTCGGGCAAGGAGGCGGTCTGGCATCTCCCATGGCTTGGTGACGTCGGCTTATTGGCACAGCTCCGTGATCGAGACTTTGAGTTGATCGATTCTCCTTACGCTCTGATACCAAATAAAGTAAAGTGTTTCACACGTTTTGGGTTTGAATAAGAATAACTCTCTTATTAATGTTTAGAAAATAGCTCAAAACTAAACAACCAAATCTTATATTTATTGTCACAACTCAACAATGATATATATAGTACTAGCACATCTTTGCTAATCCTAATTCCATTAGAACTAGATAACTCCTAATTCTATTGGGAATATCTTAAGCCTTCCTTATCCTAACCGACTTGTTAGAGATATCTTGGGCTGAAGGTTATCTTCGAATCTTATCCAACAACCATTTCCATTACTAATTCCGAAACATTCAAAAGTTATGCCTAAAGCATAAATTTACCCATACAAAAGTTATACTCTACCCTTCACAAAATATACCAAAAAACACTCATCCTTTTCACAAAATTTACCAAAAACGCTCATCCTTTTCACAAAATATATCAAAAAAATGTCTATCCCTTCACAAAATGTACCAAAAAAACGCCCATCCTTTCACAAGTATACCAAAAAAAAACCCATCTCTTCACAAATATACCATAATCTAAACATCGAAATGACCTCTCTTCTCACATCCAAGATGTCCATAATCTAAACATCGAAATGACCAAGTCGTGGCTTCATCAATTTCCAATGAACATTAGGATCATGTATCAGATATTACACTCCTTTTTGTATAACCTGCTCTCCAACATTATCATCACCTTCGTCCACATTCAACTCAACATCGGAATCAACCTCATCACCAACTTGATTACAAAGTTTATATAAAAATGGATCATCACTTGTTTTCTTTAGATTGATTATATCATCCTCGTTTTCATGATCTAGGGATGAAGAATCTGACATATATTCACTTGAATCATCACTTACCTCATACGAAGAGTCATCACTACAATCGGATGCCATCCTATAAACAAAAATAGCAATGAGATCATCATAATTCTCAAATGAAAACGAAACGTAATTAAGAAAAATCACATTGTAAACAACAAGTGGAAGTTACCATGTATGAAGCAAGTTTATTCAATACTTGAGCAATTGAAGCAAATGGAAAGAAATTATAAATTTATCATGTTAAATATTTTTACAAGTTGAACGAAATGGAAACAATCAAATATGAAAATCGAATATGAACTTTGTTACGATACAAATCTGAAAACAAACCATGTCAAATCGAATATGAACTTTGTTACCATAGCAAGAAGAAGTAGAAAAAGTCTTATACAAATTGTTAATTCAAATATCTCTAAATCCTAGAGAGAGAAAGTAGAGAGAGAGAGCAAGTGAAGCGCAAAGTATGTGTTCTATTAGATGAAAGCGTGAAAAAGTTACAAAGACACAAGACCAAAGGGACTTAAATACCCTTGGCTTATACATAGATAAAACCTATCTAAGTACAGTATAAGACCAAGCCTATAAATACAATGATTACTATAAAATAAGACTTAACAATCTCCCCCTTAGTAATCATTGGCGCTGTGGTCTTCAAAAACAATCTTCTAAATCAGCACGGACCATCCAAGCGACTTTGTGAAGCAATCTGACTTTAAAAAAAAATTCTTCTCAGCATCTTTCAGTTTGAGATATCTTTGCTGCCTTGACAAGACTGGACCAGTTTGAAATAAACTTGAAAGAACAGTCGGTTCATCAACTTGTGCTCTAGACAACACACCTCTTTTAAATAACCTTGAATGAACTGTGGTGGTTGGAGCAGGAACAACAAAAGAATTAATAGAAGCTGAGAGAATAGAATCTTGAGTGAATCTTGATCAACAGATAAACTTTTGAGCTCTTTGTCTCTTTATCATCTCCTTAACTTCTCCCCCTCATGACCTTGATGATCGGGATCAACTTGGTCATGCAAATGTTGGAGACGAGACAGCTGAAGATCTGCAAAATCAGAGTAAAGGAAAAACAGGGAAGGTTTGCGCTACACATTGGTGGCGCAAAGAGAGGTTTGCGCTAGCCGAAGGTGGCGTAAAGTGAGGTTTGCGCGACCAACTGTTGGCGCAAATCTGACTTGAACTCAGAAAAATTTACCTTTTTAAGCTCTTTGACTCCCCCTACACAAATGCACTAGATATGACAATTCAAGTTAGCATTCATGTAGAAAACCAGATACTCCCCCTCAAAAATAGATATGATATTTTCAGAAAAATTTCTCCTTATTCACTCCCCCTTGAATAATGCACAAACCTATTTATAAAGAAAATATGAGAACACAAGAAATGAAACATCAATGTAGAAAGAAAATATACTGAATATGTATTTTGAAACGACTAAATATATAAAAATTTAAACAGAAACAAATAAAATTCTACTTAGTAAAATATCACAATAAAATCCAACAGATGAAATCAAATGTATGCTTTTAGATACAAAAACAAGTTTTATTGCATATCAAGTTAAGACATGTTCAGTTTCAAAAACTTTCATCAATCTATTCAGTGTGCTCGCATGTGAACTTCGATTAGCTTCAAGAATATGCAATTCTAAAAATATAATAGAGAACTTTGCATGTAATCACATTAATCCATCAAGAATTCAGACTTTCACAAATTTACAGATTTATTGCAACTCAAACATATCACCAAGTATCATGAGATGTGTGCTAATTGACATCTTTTAGCATTGTGATCTATGGCATCTTTACATGAGTGTGCTATTTGGCATATTTTAAGCTTGTGCACATTGGCATCTTTTAATCAAAAAGTTTGGTAAGTAAAGAACATGCCGTAAACGTGACTTTCTATCTGACCCTATTGCAGGATTTGGGTCAACCGCTCCCAGACCAGTTGGCCTTAGGGGACTAGGTGTCAAACACCCCTTAGAACTTACTTTCCCATATCAGAAAGGATACATCGACACATCCTAAACTCATTCATACCAGTAGAACATGACTTTCGATCTGATTCTATTGAATGATTTGGGTTCGATCACTCCTAGATCAAATGACCTTAGGGGACCAGATGACAAGCATCCCACAGAACTTACTTTCCCAAACCAGAAAGGTCACAGGTACAAACTTTTAAACTTAGAGATTTCTGATTTATAAGAATTTAATAATCATCTCAAACACAAGGTTTTACTTCTAAGTGCTTAGCCCATATTTTCATTACGATCCAAAATTCCAACTTTTTAGGTTTTCTAAGCATTGTAAACTATAAATATTCCGAATCACACAACTTTAAAGCAATATCAAAAGCTACAAACATGTTGCTGACTTTTCGACTTTTGTTAGACTTGAAAGTTGAACATATAAAACTTTGATATAAACAAAGCAACTTGAAAATTTATCCTGGTCACACATTGTATTCAAAAGAAAGAAAAATTGTAAAACTTTTACTTTATAGAATAAAATTTGTAAAGGTTTAAACTTTTAAAACAACATGCCGAGATTTAAAAATAGAAATATTTGATCGACAAGTTTATATTCAGTTGAAACAAAATATAATTCAATAATATTATCTTCCACATAATGTAAAAAGGAAAATTGTGTCTCATTTGAAAATTTTTGGGTTGAACAAAATCAGAGTTTGAATAAAATTGCTCAGATTCTTTAAAAACATTTGAGAAAACTAGAACAACATCATTATCAGAGATAAATGCAGCGGAATAAAGTAGATGTACTCACAGTTTCTCATTAGTCAGAAGCTAGAAGCCTTGAAGAACGAGTTCTAAACTGATATGTTTAGAAGTCGAAGTCTTTGAATCACGGGTTCTGAGCTGAATTACTCAGAAGCCAAAATGTTGACAATGAAGTCCGGGTCTTGAGCTGATTTACTCAAGAGCCATAATCTCTCTTACTCCCCTTGACATGAGATGCCTGCAACTTTGAGTCAGATTGATATTTTGGTACCCACTTGAATTTGGGCCCATGTTTGTTAGTTGCAGTTCGTATGGAGAAATATTGATTAGATTTAACACGAGAAGCACGAGAAAGATTATCAGAAAAATAAGCACAGTCATCAGATGAATACAAGGCATAATCATCTGAACTAGAATCAAAAGAAGAATATGAGACATTTTTGGAAATTTGAATCATTTGCTTTATTGAATATTTTGAAATTTTCTTACAAACAACAAATGAATCACTTTTATAATATATATCTACATATATATCTCTATCAGTCTGAGATTCATCAGATATCCGCTTCGCTCTCCAAATCTGCTTCGATGACTTGCTCAAAGTCCTATCTAAAAGATTAGAATCAGAAGAATTAGAACTGTCAGAAAGAACTTTATCTTGTTTCTTTGACTTCTTTGACCTTCTTCTTTTACGCTTTGGTTTATAATACTGATCATTTAGAGTAAAAGATTCATCAAGAATTTCCGAATTAATATTTAAATCAGAAGAAATAATTTTACCTAAGCAACCAATCTGATCGGACAATAAATTTGAACATACCTCGGAGTCAGAATTATGTTGAGAAAAGATATCAAATTTAGAAACTTCCATTCTGTTTACTTGACAGTTAGAAGAAAAGCTAGAAATAGAATCTTGTTTTTGAGAAAATAATTTTTCTTCAAGACTAAACGTCATGAAAGAAAGAATAATATCAGATTCAATTTCTTTTAAAATATTTTGATCTTCCATCTTATCTTCAAGATCAATGATTTTGTTTTCTAAAATTAAAGGAGGTGTATATCTCTTAGAATCATAAATGATTGGAGATATATTTTCCTTAACAGATTTATTAGCAAAAATATCAACAAAATCATCAGACACTGAAGATTTGACAGGAGATATATCATTTAAACCTTTTCTACCTCTTCTCGATTTGTCAGGAAAATATTTTGCATTTTCTCTCGTGTAAACAAAAGGAATTTCCTTTTTCTTGTTATTTGTCATTTTCTCATTTTCGATTTCTAACAATTGCTTCTCATTCATCCAATCAATTTTAAATTGAGGAGCATATTGAGCAAGAGTTAGATAATCGTATTTATATAAAGTAGGGGATTTTTCAATCGCATTGTTTAAACAATGTGGATTTTTAAAACCAAGTCCCCATTTTTCTTTTAAAGCTTCCTCACTCCTTGGTTTATTCATAAAAATTGTTTGCTCAGATTGGTTTATTCGATATAACTTTTCTTCTTATTTATTTATTTTATCCGAAAAACTGTCTTTTAAATTGGTCATTGCAGACAAAGATTCAAGATAAGTATTATTTGATTTTTCCAAATCATCTAATTTCTTTTGAAAGATGTCTTTTGTATTTTCCAAAATAGATTTTTCATATTTCAAAGAAATTTTCAATTTGTCAATCAAATCTGACTTTTCAGAATTTAAATTCTTTTCAGATAATAACTTCAAGCGTAAATCATGTAAAACAGTAATTATAACATCCATCTGTGAAGAAATGAAAGTGTAACCAAAATCAGAAATTACCTCGTCTTCATCAGTGTCAGAATCATCATCTGACTGATCATCTCCAATAAAGCACATCTGAACAATCTCGACATTTGCAGTTTCATCATCGGAGTGATCCAGCCAGAATTCTTCTTTTGCAAGTAAAGCAGTTCCGTTCTCTCTTTTCTCAGCCAGTTCCAATTTCTTTCGATAGTAAGTTGAATCCTTAACCTTCTTTGCTCGACACTCCTTAGCTATATGACCTGGCTTTCCACAATTGTAGCAGGCAGCAGCTGTCTTTGGCTCAGGCACTTTGACTTTTGAACCAGAAATGAAGCGAAGATTGTTAGAACTCGTCCTAGGTTAGAACTTATTCTGATAATGTTGTGAGATAAGGATCATAGCTTTCTGCAGTGCCTCGCCATCATCATCAGTGGCCCCATTGTAAGCGTTATCAGACAACGCTTGTTCAGCCAGTTGGCTCGTCAGAAGTGCAACTGGTCCACTGATTTCTTGTTCTTTTTGTCTAGTTTGGCCTTCTTCTCTATGACTAGGCTCTCATCAGTCATCAGAATCTCATATAATTCCTGAATCTGCATAGTGGAGACTCGAACATCGTTCCTCAGTCTGTGACAAGATTTAGTCCATTCAGGCTGAAGAGCGTTGAGGAATTTCAGATTTGTTTCAAGCTCAGTCTTTTCCTCTTTTATTTTTCTCAGGTCATTGATCACGGCACATAATCTGTCGAAAACACTCTTTAGAGACTCACTGTCTTTGGCCTTGAACTCCTCAAAGTTGTTCATGAAGCGTGTATGTCTAAGTTGAGTCGCAACTGAAGATCCAAGCATGATCTTTTCTAACTGTTCCCACATCTGATTTGGATAATTTTTTTAATGATCAACACGGTTATAGACAGAGTTTGGCAAAACTAGCATCAGATTAGCACTTAATTCTCGATCAACTTTTATTCGTAAAACTTCGTCAGGTGTTGCGGGAATCTCTTTGTTAGTCTTTATGAAAGGTCATTCAGTTAGAGACTTCATCATGTTTGCTCCATTAGTTTGACGTTCAATGAAGTTGAGGAACCGATCTTGCCACTGAGTGAATTCGTTTTCATCTATCAGTACTGGAGGACGAGTGTCTGTACCCAATGACATCATGAGGTCATTCTTATAGAACTGAGCTTGAAAGGCTAATTTGGCAGAATCCATGGCAGAAATCCAGAAAAAATTCTAAGTGTTGACTAAGCTGGCGCAAACTTGAGATTTGCGTGATAGGTAGAAGACGCAAACTAAGATAGTCGCGAGCAGTTGGAGACGCAAACCAACTTTGCGTGAGTAGAAGGAGATGCAAACAAGGATTTGCGTGAGCCGTGTAAAATGCAAACTTGGATTTGCGTGAGTCACTGAAGACGTAAATCAAACTTTGCGTGAGCTTTAAGTGGCGCAAGATGATATTTGCGTGACCCGATGATGGCGAAAACCTTTCTTGCATGATACAAGAATGACGAGAACTTGACTTTTCGAGATGTGATGAAAACGCAAAAAGAGTTTGCGTGAGCAGATGGAGACGCAAAGGTAACTTCTCTTGAACTGAGGATGACGCAAAATGTACTTTGCGTGAGGTTTTGGTGACGCAAAGCTTTCTTTGCGTTAGACTAAAGAAACGCAAACGATGACTGCTTGATGAACTCTGAAATCAGCAAGACGAACTCGCGCAAACCGTGAAGAACTCGCGCAAACCGTGAAGAACTCGCGCAAACTTTGAATCTGACGCAAACCGCTGAAAAACATGAAAAATCAACACAATCGATTAGAGATTAAAATTTTCATATGAATTCTTCCACAGATATGATCGAAAAACAATATTCTAACAATTTTCTATCAAACTTTTCAATTAAAAACCACAATTTCGAAAAATCGTGAATAGAACAGTACGTTGAAAAAAAATGTTTTCCAGAAACTTCAATTTTCTCAAAATCGAACACCAAAAAACTGAATTTCTTGAAAATTAATGTGAATCAAAAGTTTTCTTCTATTAAAACCGAATCCAACAAACTAATTTAAAAAAAAATGATCAAGATCAAAGCCAAATTTGATGAAAAATCTAAAAACGAAATTTTCTTGAAAAAATTCAAGAAAATCAATCAAATTTTCAGATTCTTGTACAAATTCAGTATCGAAAAACAATTCTCTCCATTCTCTCAAGATCTAGATTGGCTCTGATACCAATTGTTAATCCAAAGATCTCTGAATCATAAAGAGAGAAAGCAGAGAGAGAGCAAGTGAAGCGTAAAGTATGTGTTCTATTAGATGAAAGCGTGAAAAAGTTACAAAGACACAAGACCAAAGGGACTTAAATACCCTTGGCTTATACACAGATAAAACCTATCTAAGTACAGTATAAGACCAAGCCTATAAATACAATGATTACTATAAAATCAGACTTAACACAAATCGAATATGAACTTTGTTACCATAGCAAGAAGAAGTAGAAGAAGTTTGTGTTAAATCTGAAAACAAACCATGTCTATGAAACTAAAAATCAAACAAGAGAAGTAGGAATTAGTAATCGAACTAGGAATAAAATGGTAAAACCTGTTGCTAAGAATTACTAATCGAACCTTATGCTCTGTTATGAGTTCGCGACTGCGAGGGTGAGAGGCGAGTGGCAGGTGGCGCCGGTGGCTGGCGACGACGGTGGCTGGAGGCGCCAGTGGCTGGCGGCTGTCGGTGGCCGATGGTGAAGGGATGGTGGCGGATGGCTGTGGCAGAGGGTGTAGCGACGGGATGAGAAGGAACGATTTTGATTAGGGTTTAGGATTAGGAATTTTTTTTTTCTTTTTTTAATTCTAGAATTACCTACTAAACAGGTAATAGGTTAACATTAATGATAAAAAAGATGTAATTAATAGGTTTTAAAAAGTTTAAAGGTTTTAACATTCAAAAAAACGTTTAAGGACTTAACCATTCAAAAGTGAATAGTTTGTTAGGTTTTTTTTAGACTTTTCCCTTCTTTTATTGATGAAATTATTTCATATATTTGTGTTTTTATGTAAAAATGAAATAGATCCACTTCTCATGCTTCTCACCGTTAACTCAACTTCTCACTAGAACTCAACCATATATATATATATATATATATATATATATATATATATATATATATATATATATATATATATATAGGGTCAGGTTCACGTGAGACCAATCTGTTTCCGTGAGACCGCGTGAGACCAAGCCTTAAAACATGAAACTTCACACCAAAACAATGTGAAGGTAAAAAACATTCGAACCTTCGTAATGTAATCACACTATGAATGTAAAAAAACCTAAACCAAGTTAAAAAAAATCAAACCTTCACCGATAAAAGACTGTGAAGGTATATCCGAACCTTCACAGTGAAGACGCTGTGAAGATAAAAAAAAAACGAACATTCACAGCGAAAAACATCGTGAACGTAACATTTACGGTGTTTTCCCTATGAAAAGTTCGATTTTTTTTTACATTCACAGTTTTTTGGTGTGAAGTTTCATGCTTTAAAGCTTGGTCTCACTGGTCTCACTGAAACTGTTTGGTCTCACGCGAACTTAAGTCTATATATATATATTTGGAAACCACCTTAATTTTGCAAACCATGGAAACCGTCGATTTCATTGGTTAAGTTAATGAAATTGTTTCATAAATTGTATAATTTGATAAATTGTTTCATATATTCTTTTATTTATGAAATTCTTTCATATATTTGTGTTTTTTTTATGTAAAAACGAAAAAAATTCATCAGAATCAGAAAATGCATTAAACAATTTTATCAGAATGAGAAAATAAATGAAACAATTTCCTTTTTACATGAAAAACACAAATATATGAAACAATTTCATCAATAAAAGAATTATATGAAACAATTTCATAAAATAAAACAATTTCATGAACCAATTTCATTAACTTAACCAACGAAATTGACGGTTTACACGGTTTGCAAAATTAGAGTGGTTTCCATTTGATATCCCCTATATATATATATATATATATATATATATATATATATATATATATATATATATATATATATAGTCGGGTTCAAACGAGAACAATAACTATTTAAAAGAACACGAGAACTAACAAAATCATTAGTGATTTTACATTAACGCACAAAAAGGGGACTTTGGCCGCGGCTTCAGGTTCGCGTGACTTTTTTGCGCGTTAATATAAAATCAATAATGATTTTGTTAGTTCTCGTGTTCTTTTAAATAGTTACTGTTCTCGTTTGATCCTCCTTCTCACTGGTAAGAAGTTGAGTTAACGTGACAAGCGTTAGAAGTGATTATCAATTGCTGGATACACATTAAGATGAGATGCACCAGATCAATTCCCTTATGAAGCACGAATCATGGGTGGTTTTGAGATTATAAGTGATCAAAGGTTCAGATCCATTTCTCACGCTTCTCACAATAACTCAACTTCTCACATGATTCTTTGCCTATATATATACATATAAGATTAGGTTCCGGTGAGTTATGGTGAGAAGGTGAGAAAAAAACTTTCGTATACATTCATATACTTTCATCTATTTTTAACTATCTTGATTTACCTATTCACATCATCAGACCGAAATTTTAACAATTAATGCATGTTAAAACAATTAAACGTATGTAAACATTCATGAAAGTGACTAAAAAAAAAGATAAACGTAATTGAGGCCTTGAAGGCATTGAAAGTAGTTGAAGGAAAATGAAGCTAGATTAAAAAGTCAACTAATCTAAAGACTCAAAACTTTCTCATCGTAACAGTTATCATCACACGATCCCACATGTGTGTGTGTGTGTATGTATATATATATATATATATATATATATATATTGCAAATCATTTAAGAACTTACAAAATTGTGAGAACTTTGAAAATCGAAGCATCATGTGTTCTTTCACATTATTTTTATCATCGCCGAGATATTTATAGACACTTTTTTCATGATTCACTAATTATGATTGTGTAACACCCTAAAAATTTTCAACATTTCAAGATAGAAAAAAATCCGAAAAATAAGTGGAATAACACTTCCAAAGTAAAAGACAATTATAACCCACTATGGGGAAAGTTTGTATAATGAAAGTTATCATATATATGAGACATAACAATAACAAAATACTTAATCTAGACTTTAATAACTAGATTACTGCAGGTGTCCGTATATCTCCAAAAGTAACACTCTTCTCAAAAATCCCCGAAAGCCCGACACTTAGGTGCTCCTAACTGCACCGGTCGACATTTCAACCTGTCCTAGATCCATCGCTAGTGGGACCTGAGAAACAATATACATCATAGTAAGTGTTAGAATACAAGCCTAGTGAGATATTGTATAAACATATTTATTTATAAACGATGTCAAGATATAATGTAAATGTTACCGGATTCGATTTAGTAACACATTACCTTATGTCCCATACTTTCATCAAATGTTCCACACCTGAACATACAATTAAGAGATACTTCTCGATAGACGGGGGATACCTGTTTCGATCAAGATGACAAGAGCATGATAGTGGGGTCACCTAACAACGTCATTGGGTTACACCTCAAATTTTGATCTTAATGCACATACCACATAGGCATCACAACCTCAAATCATTCTATGCCTTTATTGCTTACTCCGTAGAGTTACACTTCAAGGACTTAGGGAATCTTATTGCATACCCAAACTAGACGAGTTCCACCTCAAGGACATCGATATCCTTTATTGTATACTCTATAGCGGCCCAAAGGTTGGCCTACAAATCCCAAACTTCAACACATAATCTAAATACTCATGCACAAGGATTTAGATACAAATCTCAATTAGGATCAAAATTTGAATCAATACATGATGTCTAACCATAATAGAACCTTTATCTTATTTCACCCACGAATGTCATTTCACATAATCCAAATAATCAATCATTCAAAATATAATATGACCATCAAGCAAAAACTACTCATTTTGAATTAATATTAGTTCAAGAGGCCATTATTTGTAAGTCTAGATGCATTTGGTCTATAAAACCCCAAGGCAGTCTCCTCTCATATGAACCAAGTATACATTCCCCAAAATTTCTAAACCATCAAGTTAGGTCACATGTTCCAAGGTCATTATGTACATTACATAACCAAAATTATCACTTTACATAAACAATGTACACCATAGCTAGGGGTTATCATTTTTAGGTCAAGGTTGTCAAGTATCATCATATGAGCAAAGTAAGCATATTATAACATATTAGTAGAAAGATATAACAAGGAACTCACCTGTAACACCCTCAAATATGGAAATAGTGACTAATTTAAAATTTTCTAAATACACCGATAACCGATTCACCTACAATAACAATTTAAGGTTTAACTTCAAAAAATACAATTCAAACCTTATACAAGGTCTATAATAAGAATGGGTGTTACTAAAAACCCAATAACAGTCGCTATCTCCAAAATGCGGAAGACTTCACCTAAGCTACTCTCTCACGTGTATATAACTAGCACTCATCTCTTCACAGTGTCGCTAGCACCACTTCCCAACCGAACCTGATTTATATGCCGACAAACAAAAAGGTTAGGCTTAATGCCTATTGAGTTCAAGAGTTTTCATCATAAATATATAGAGCAATAAACTTTAAGAATGTTATTTAAATCGCGATTCCCAATATGAAATGCATTAAGTATGAAAGCAACCTCCTTTTCAACACTCACCAATTTAGTGGTTAAAAATCTAATACAAAACGTTTCTTCCTTCAAATATAAATTTGAAACCCAATACTCACCCAAAGCATAACTGATTTAATATTCAAATGCTGAAAACGTGGATAAACTCTATTATCCAAGATATCCAAAAGCATGGATATGGTTCAATACTCAAAACCACAAATCATGGATAATAACCCATACTCAAACGTCACCGAAAACATGGATAATAAAACTCAATGCCCAAAACAACGCCTTCCAGTGACGAGGGAGACCCGATTACATTGCACGTGACAGAACACAAAAGTAGGTCACATAACCATGTAGTAAAACCAAAACGCATGGATTATACTCATAAGATATATCGAGCTCAACCCCTCTAGATCTTTTGCCCGTGGAGACTCAAATTCAACCCCTCTGGGTCTATACTTTGAGATGTCCAAATCTAGACCAAACATACAAGCACATTTGGAAATACACCTTACTGCTCATGGGACGATATCCGACCATATAGTCCCACATCTTATTTACCATGAAACTCGATGCCTATTCCGTGCTACAATGAGGGAAACTAGCATCCCATCATTTTACGTAAAAACTCAAGTGCCTATGGATCCATAAAAATAAGGTCTAAATCATTATATGACTCCAAACGAATGAACTAGCGTATTCAAAATATATTCGAAATATGTAATTCTCATATAAATACAAATCATGACCAATGCTCTACGTTGAGCTATAAAAACTGGACAAATGTCCCCAAGACCCAAGAGAGTCAAAAAAACTGAGCCATAAGCTCAACCAATCAATTGACCATTTGTAAAGTCATAAAATACAATAAAACGTAAACAACCTGCATTTATGCAAACCTATGCTCCAAAATACATAAATAAACTCTGTTGGGTCTGAAATATGCCAAAAATGGTTACTACTTCTAGTTCAACATGGTTACTACTTCTGAAGTTAATATTCATCATAGTTACTACTTCTAAAGTTAATATTCATCATGGTTACTACTTCTGTGGTTAATGTTGCCAGTTGTAGTTAATACTGCTGGAACAAAGTTAATGCTGCTAGAAGAAAACAGTTAATACTTCTAGTTAGTACTTCTGTTATTAATGCTGCTAGTTGATGATTAATGTTGCTCAACAAGATTAGTACTGCTAGTTCAAAGTTAGTACTGCTTGAAGAGATTAATGCTGCTGAGCATGGTTAGTACTGCTAGAGTTAATACTGCTCAGAGTATTAATGCTGCTTATGATTAATACTACTTATAAGATGGAGATCTGTATGGAAAGGATGACAGCTGGATAAACTGAAGATATTCATGGAAGCTTAGAGATAATGATGGAAGATATTTTGGAGATATTGTATAAATTGTAATTATCTTTTATCTTCAGTATATATATTGTATTGTTTAGAATAGAGAGATTAGCAGATAAAATTCTAAGTTTTTGTTTTTAGAGAGAATTAACCTCAAGGCATAGTTCCTAATTCTAGAGAAGTAGAATTCGTCTTGAAAGAGCTTGTTCTTCAAGATTGAGGTTGAGTGTGTAATCTTGTGATTTTAATACAAGTTTGCAAAGTGTTTATCATATACTATTTGTTTACTGTGTCATTGAATATCAAAGTGTTATTCCGCAACTTCTTTGATATTGTTTCTGAGACTTTATTCTTGTTAAGAATTCGATCCTGACAAGTGGTATCATAGCAAGTGTAACTCATAAATCAAAATCATCATGGCTAAAGGTTCAGAGTCTTCTAGCACAGAAGTTCCCACAGAGGTAACATCAAATCTCTGCTCTAAATCCTGTATTGAAACTGTTAAAAGGTACAGGGATCACAATCAGAAAATGAGTGATGACCTAAAGAGATTAGAAAAGGACATAAAAGATTATGTTAGGATTGTTGAGAGTTTTGAGGAACAGATTAAGAGTTTCCAAGCCAATGAGCTTCAACACTCTTATGACACAAACTACTGGAAGTGGGAGAAAGACCAGTATGAATTTAAGCTTAAACAGAAAGAAGAGGAGAATGAGAAGATAAAGAGGGAGTTTGAGAAATCCAAGCTGGATATTGAGAAATTTTCCAATGCTTCTAAAGCAATGGACTCTTTGCTCCAAACTCAAATCCATGACAAACTCAGAAGAGGAATAGGCTATAACACCACACCACCACCATACAACAACAATTACATCCCTCCTATATCAGACTTGCTAGAGACCAAGAATAGGAAGGAATTGTCTGATGAAGCCACTAAGGTAGATCCATTAGACAAAGTGGTGGTTGAAACAGACTCTGAAGAAGAGAACTCTAATGATAAGAGTAAGGAGAACACTGTAGGTGGTGAGATTCCCCTAGAAAATCACATTATCACCAATGAGGGATGTGGAAAGACTTGGGTCAAATCTAAGAACATTGAGAAGACTGAGGGAAAGTCTAACAAAGTCCACTACAAACAGACCACAGTTGTGAAACCTGCTCCTTGTCAACAGTGTGCTTGCAATAAATCTGAGCCCCAAAAACATGATAAACCAAGGGGAAATCAGAGAAATTGGAATAATCAGTGGGCACAAAAACAAGGGGTTGATCTGAGTAAAATCAATAGATCAAAACCTTGTTTTATCTGTGGAAAGCTTAATCATGTTGCCAAATACTGTTATTTCAATCCTATCAACCAAAGAGTTAATTTTCAAAGACAAACTCAAAACTCCTTTGGTTATAGGAAGCAAGGAAGGAATCAAATGGCTAAGAACAGAGCACCTAAAAAGTCTCATGTTCAAAATAAGTTTGCTAAACCAAAGAAACATACTCCAAATAAGCCAAAGAGTAATTTAAAGACAAAGAAAGCAAACAACTTTGTTCAAGTTTGGGTTCCAATTGTAAAGAAACCTGTTAGTACTGCTATCCCAGATAGTACTGCTAACAGAAATAGTGCTGCTGCAACCAATACTACTGCTAACAAGGATAGTGCTTCTACTAGTATTAATGTTGCAAAGCCTATAATCTTGACAAAGTATTCCAGCCATGAGATTCCTAAACAACTCATCCAGACCAAACTGACAGATTATATAAATGAGAAAGGACAACCCAAGACCACTTTGGCTTGGGTTCCTTCAAAGACTAACTGATTTATCAAGTGTGCAGGGCAACCAAAAGCTCAAGAGGAAGAGCATTTGGAATGAAGATAATGGTTGCTCTTGGCACATAACAAGGAACATGGACTGCCTTCAAATTCTTTAAAAGATTTGATGGAGGACATGTTACTTTTGATCCAGCAGAAGGTAAGAAAAGTGAAAAAGGTATAGTTTCAAAAGATAAAGTAACTTTTGAAAATTTTATGGTATATGATACTACTAACCTTGTGTCTGTAAGTGTTTTAGGTTGCTAATACTGAAAGGTAGTTAGTACTTCTAGTTCAGTGAATACTGTCAGACTGTGTTAATGCTGTTGGTATGTGTTACTACTGCCAATCTGTGTTAATGCTGTTGATAAGTGTTACTACTGCTAATGTAAGTTTTCTATACCTAAAAATGATCTTCATTGATTTAATGTCAAACCTGGATATCAATCAAAAAGCTTTTATCTGTATCCAAGGTTTGTACAAGAAGTACTTAATAATGAATTGACGGACATACTTCACTTTGATGAGGTATATGTACCTAAACCCCCTAAAGGCAAGGTTTTTTCAAACATGAGAAGATCTGCTAGGGACTCTGAAGGAGTTGACACCCCATTGTTCTCAACAATGATGGTGGTGTCCCAACCACAAGAAGGTATGGCAGCAGGGTCAAGGCCCTCAGTAGACATTCCCACTGCTAGCCAAACCCAACCTTCCCACTCTATATCTATCCCACAGTCTCTACTACTAACTTCACCAATAAAACAGGTAAAGAAGGCTCCTTCCCTTCTTGTACCTTCACCCACTAAGCCTTTAAGCCCTCTAAGGGAGGATTCTCCTTTAGAGAATATCCATAGGGAAACCACAGGGGTATCTCCCAACCTCAAGAAGGTGCTCAATAAGGAGATGCAAGAGCATATGGGTTGTAAGGCTCACACTACTGACTTTGCACAAAGTGCAGGACAGGACAGTGTGAACATTACTAAGACCTTCCCCATGGCAACTTTAGATGAGTAATTATCTAAAGGTCCCAGGTGCCAAGAAACCAAGGGAGTAGAAGGTGCTTCTGCTAGGCAGAAGATCTCTACTAAAAGATCCAAGGATCCTTCAAAGGTGGTAAACACACCTAAAGGAGGTGAGGACAGTTTAACTACAAAGAATTGATGGATACACTTGGTACAATTAGTCTGAAAGTTCACAATCAAATTATGGAGATAAAAGAGATGAAAAGGTGATCACTTCTTATCACTAGCAGATAGATCATATCAAGAAGTTGGTACTGAAAAAGAAGAAAATTAAAGTTTGTATTGATATGAAATCTTATTTTGAGGGGGAGATAAGTGAAGAAGCTGAAATAAAGCAGTAACTACATCAGAAACAGAAACGAAGATAACAGCAGAAACTGAATCAAGAAGAACTAGTAATTGCAGAAAGTTTTGAAATTATCATAAAGACCTTATGTTGAAGAACTTAACTTCTCAGTTTTGAAAAGTTAAGTTAGGGGGAGATTGTTGGGTCTGAAATATGCCAAAAATGGTTACTACTTCTAGTTCAACATGGTTACTACTTCTGAAGTTAATATTCATCATAGTTACTACTTCTGAAGTTAATATTCATCATGGTTACTACTTCTGTGGTTAATGTTGCCAGTTGTAGTTAATACTGCTGGAACAAAGTTAATGCTGCTAGAAGAAAACAGTTAATACTTCTAGTTAGTACTTCTGTTATTAATGCTGCTAGTTGATGATTAATGTTGCTCAACAAGATTAGTACTGCTAGTTCAAAGTTAGTACTGCTTGAAGAGATTAATGCTGCTGAGCATGGTTAGTACTGCTAGAGTTAATACTGCTCAGAGTATTAATGCTGCTTATGATTAATACTGCTTATAAGATGGAGATCTGTATGGAAAGGATGACAGCTGGATAAACTGAAGATATTCATGGAAGCTTAGAGATAATGATGGAAGATATTCTGGAGATATTGTATAAATTGTAATTATCTTTTATCTTCAGTATATATATTGTATTGTTTAGAATAAAGAGATTAGCAGATAAAATTCTAAGTTTTTGTTTTTAGAGAGAATTAACCTCAAGGCATAGTTCCTAATTCTAGAGAAGTAGAATTCGTCTTGAAAGTGCTTGTTCTTCAAGATTGAGGTTGAGTGTGTAATCTTGTGATTTTAATACAAGTTTGCAAAGTGTTTATCATATACTATTTGTTTACTGTGTCATTGAATATCAAAGTGTTATTCCGCAACTTCTTTGATATTGTTTATGAGACTTTATTCTTGTTAAGAATTCGATCCTGACAAACTCCAACATAGTTTAGATTGGGGCAAATCATATTCCAAGTGAGTTTATACCCTTTATTCTTCCAAAAACGTCCATAACACAAAATTAAACATTTCTCCAAAACACCTACTAAAAGTGCATTTGTACTCAAAAGATCTCATTCCATAAAATAAATCATTAAAATACCAATAGTCAAGATTTATTTATCAAAATGCCAAAATCCCAAATATGGGTGTGTTACAAAGTTTATAAAGTTAAACATTTCAAATAATCAAAACTCATCAAATAACTCAACATTTGATAATTTCATGTAAAACATATAAACATTTAAAAATTGACATTTTGGCATGTACACCGTATTCACAAATCAACTTGAACTCATTTTGCAAGATTTAGGGTAAATCTAGATTTTACCCCAACTTGAGCTTACTTGAAAAAACTTGAATCCACAAGCAAATCCTTCAAAAAACCAAAATCCACAAGTTTCCAACCAAAAATACACATATCTAAGTGTTTAGACTCATTCCCTAAATATCTTATATCAAAATTTCCATTTTGGCCAAAAACCCTAATTTTGACCTAAAATCTCCAAAATCATCAAATCCAAAATTCGAGAAGCATAATCACTAGGAAATCATCAATGGAGTATTTATGACTTATAATGAAGTTTAAAAATGGAGAGGATGAACTTACCACTTAGATTTTGGTGAAAACCTAGAATACCCTAAATGAAGCTTGAGGTTGAAGATGAAGATGGAGACTTTTGATCCTAGCTTCTAATCCTTAACTTGATGACGGTTTACCACCATAATACTCAAAGATTTGAGTCAATGATGCCCTAAAACATCAAAGGATGATGTTGGATTGTTCTTGAGAGGTTTTGAGAGGGTTTGGGGCTGATTAGTTGGAGAGGGAATAAACTAAAAGCAGAAAATCGCGTCTTTAAACCGCTCTAGCACACATGGCGACATTGCCAGTGGCATAGTCACTGGCATATTCGCTTGGGTGTTCTAGCCTTTTGTACTAGCCAGACCCTTTCCAATAGGCATGGAAATTGGCCCCGACCCGTCGGGGAACCCGGTCCACCCGCCCCGATCGGGGATGGGGATTCCCCGCTAAAATGGGGATGGGGATGGGGACGGGGATCCCCGTTTGTCTCAAACCGGGGATGGGGACGGGGACGGGTATCGCACTCCCCGCCCCGCCCCGTCCCCGTTTTATATTTTAATTAATATTTGATATATTATTTATTTAAACTAAATCGGTAATTCATAATTTCCTATTTCCTAACTAGGTTTGTAATATAAAATTGTTATTTTTTGGATGTTAGTATGTATTTTGGATGTCAATCAAAATACAATTACTCGATATGTCTTTGAATCTTACTCGATATCTTTTGGTACGTTTGAAGTTAAGTTTTTTTTTTCCCGAATTCGGTTGAATTTCTTTTGATCTTAAGTTATTAATTATTATATGATGTTGTGATTTTTATACTAAATTAAATTTATTTCGATTTTAGGTTTATTGAAAATATGTGATATTTAAACATGTGTGGTGTCTTATATATTTGATTTAAATAGCTTACATAAACGGAAAAAGAAAATCCCCGTTTCCCCGTTGGGGATCCCCGTTTCCCGTTGGGGATGGGGATGGGGATGGGGATGTGATCATATTCCCCGACGGGGACGGGGACGGGGACGGGGATGAAGATGAGGGATTGGGGACGGGGATGGGGATTGAGGTCCCCGCCCCATTTCCATGCCTACTTTCCAAGCCCCGAAACCTGACTTTTTCTATGCCAACACTCCCGAAACTCATAGGGACTTCAAGTAATGTTTTCCCAACATTAATCCCACCAAATACAAGTTGGAAAAACGTTCGGGTGGCCTTTACTTACCACAAATTACGGGTGTTACAATCCTCCCAACCTTAGAATGATTTCGTCCTCGTAATCCATTTGTCACACAAAGCATTTCATTACCCCTCTCAGTACTTATTGGGTTCCCTGCGTTCCCAAAAGATAACAAGCTAATCATAGACCTCAATGACTTCACCTTACAAAAACGACCGTCTCCCTTTCCAAGGGATTATCTCTAACCTGATTCGTCCTTGAGTTAAAAACTAGATGACTTCCTGACGCAACTGCCATACTGGTTTCCTCAAAGACTCTCACAACCAATATCCGCCTTGATATGTTACACTCACACTAGAGTGAACATCGAACTTTACTGGAGCAATTTCTAACCATACGATCTCGATCGCCTCCCAACCTTAGGTGACACGTACTACCTTATGGACAACTTGTGACCTCAACTTATCACTGACTAATTCGTCCCAATTCCACACGATTCTGAATTCATATTCTAATGATCAACACCACCCAAGAATTCCCAAAATTCCTTAATAATTCACCCTTGATATTGGTAAAGCCTTCCTTCCAAGGACATACCAATACGCTTTCCAGGGAGTTGGTTAGTTTCAAATAGGCTATCGTGCAACTCCGAACTATTCTCAAACCTCAAACATACCAGTTGATATAGATCATTACCACATCAAGAAAATCTTAATCATCGATACTTAATTACAAACATCTAATCTCTTCGAACCCAACCATACGTAAACAACCGCACAAGCTTTAACCCGAAGATTTTACCGAAAGCAGAAAGATCACCCCTTAATTAACTAGGAGAAGGTATAAATCTAATACCTCAATTATACATGCGTGCAACGATTCATAACTGAAACCCATAATTTAAGACTGACCACAGTCAGATCATCTGTTGCTTCAAATTCCAGGATTCCTTTAGTCCTAAATCACAATTCTTTTCATAAGATGGTTTAAATCTATAGCTCTAATGAGTTCATGGTTTTTCAATTATAGGACTAAAAAATTATGCCAATTGAAAAGTCTCGTAAGATTTTTCAAACGCAAAATATTTATGCACTTAATCGTACGTGTAAAAGTCCGCTATCGCTTACTCGGCAGCTGTGCAAAGTGGTTACAAATGCCACACATATAATACCATTTTGAAAGTCACTTGATCATTACTCAAGATAATAACGACAATAATAACAGATGCGCAACAACCTTTTCAAATGGTCCGCTATGGTCCGAATATGCATCACTTTATGCCATGTATGTAAAATAATTTCCCGCACTAAAGTGGTGTGCAACAAATGTTTGTATAAACCCCAGAAGGAGAAATTTACGTAATCATGTTCCAAAATTTCCCATTTAACCATAAAATGACGTGGACTAAAATTTCCAACAAGACCCACATACATCAGTTTATTTCCCAAACTTAGTAAAACGACGAGTGCTTGCGATTTGGTCTAATTTAAAATAATTTAGATCGACTTCAAACTTTAGGCGCACAAATAAATTGCTCTTGTCCAAAAAAATAGTGGCTACAAAATCATGCAAACCAGTGAATCAATGTAATCCATTGCGTGAAACAATAATAATAAAATTAACAATTGAAGAATGCCCAAAGCACAACTCAACACGAACCATCATAGGTCCGTTGTATGCTTACTCACACTAAAAGTATAAATCAATTCAAATACTAAGTAGCGCACAACGAATTACACTTGTATAAACCTCAAAAGTGCAATTATGCGATATCCAAGCTCTCACGACGTCTCTTACGGTTACAAAATGATACGTGCAAAACTAGCATGAGACAAAATGTTAAATAAAAACTCTTAAGTTAACGTACACAACAATTCAAGTATACGCGTTTCAAAGTTCATCTACGTGACACAAAATGTCGTAAAATAAAACTCTATAAGACCCAAAAAAATTCCATAAAACTTAATAAAGCTCAATGACACTCAAACAATCAAATGGTGCCAAAATTTTCGTTCTCAAAAATTAAATAGCATAGGACAAATTTATGACTAAAATGTCAAGATTCCAAAAATTCCTCTTTTATTGCAATATGATATAAAGTGACCTTTCAACAAAAACGCGTATGGAATAAAATTCCCAATAAAACTCGAACACCAAAATAATGGAAGGTAACTCTTCGTCCAAAACCTTAACATATGTGGAGGATATCCAATGTTAAAGTCATAAATTGCAGTTACTTGTCCAAGACTATAAACAACATTAAAAATATGGATATCACAGTACCCGAAAATAACGTTGGATAACAACGAAAATAAAGGAGGTCGCAAAAAAATCGTGCAACTACATGCAATAGAATAATTTTATGCATATCTAAAATCATGGTTTAAAATCTTGTGTGTGCTAAACATTTTTTTTCCAAAATTTTGTAATATAATCCACATGATGGTTTGGAACACAAGAAACTATTGATGTTATTTAGTTTAGAAATAAATTTCGTGCATGATTTTTATCGGCACTAAAATCTTAGGACCGGGCTCACCAAGTCCAACGATCACACTACCGACATCTGGATGTTCAACATCTTAGCGCTGTGATCACAACTAAATCGGTTAACCTTACAATTTCTTCTTGAAATAAAGTTGATTCAATATGCCTATGGTTCTAATTCAACCAATTACCCCGACCCAAAATGGTCAACTTAATGTATTCATTATTCTTAACCGTCATTCCAAGTGACAACGCTATAAGCATTAACTTCTTAAAGCTACTACTCCTCAGAAACTCATCCACTACCCCATCAGTCCTCACATAAAGGCGATTCAAGTACATACATGTAACGTGTAAGTTCACCATGACACTGGCCAAATACAATTATGAACGTACCGTACATGATTATCCTTGCTATCCTCGTCGTGATTCCCGATTCTAGTGACTTCATCAACCTTAAAATATCCTATCTTAAAGTGTCTAATAGTGCAATCTCACTTTCACTTACTTAGAATGACGCTAGTTTGAGTCTAAGCATCCGAAATCAACACCTAAATCTCTCAAACTTAAGCTTTGATACCAACTTGTAACACCCTCAAATCTGGAAATAGCGACTAATTTAAAATTTTCTAAATACATCGATAACTGATTCACCTACAATAACAATTTAAGGTTTAACTTCAAAAAATACAATTCAAACCTTATACAAGGTCTATAATAGGGACCAGTGTTACTAAAACCCAATAACAGTCGCTATCTCCAAAATGCGGAAGACTTCACCGAAGCTACTCTCTCACGTGCATATAACTAGCACTCATCTCTTCACAGTGTCGCTAGCACCACTTCCCAACCGAACCTGATTCATATGCCGACAAATAAAAAGGTTAGGCTTAATGCCTAGTGAGTTTAAGAGTTTTTATCATAAACATATAAAGCAATAAACTTTAAGAATGTTATTTAAATCGCGATTCCCAAAATGAAATGCATTAAGTAGGAAAGCAATCTCCTTTTCAACACTCACCAATTTCGTGGTTAAAACTCTGATACAAAACGTTTCTTCAAATATAAATTTGAAACCCAATACTCACCCAAAGCATAACTGATAACTTTAATATTCAAATGCTGAAAACGTGGATAAACTCTATTATCCAAGATATCCAAAAACATGGATAACGTTCAATACTCAAAACTGCAAATCATGGATAATAACCCATACTCAAACGTCACCGAAAACATGGATAATAAAACTCAATGCCCAAAACAACACCTTACGGTGACGGGGGAGACCCGATTACATTGCACATGACGGAACACAAAAGTAGGTCATATAACTATGGAGTAAAACCAAAACGCATGGATTATACTCATAAGACATATCGAGCTCAACCCCTCTAGATCTTTTGCCCGTGGAGACTCAAATTCACCCCCTCTGGATTTACACTTTGAGATGTCCAAATCCAAACCAAACATACAAGCACATTTGGAAATACACCTTACTGTTCATGGGACGATGCCCGACCTTATAGGCCCACATCTTACTTACCATGAAAGCTGATGCCTATTCCGTGCTACAATGAGGGAAACTAGTGTCCCATCATTTTACGTAAAAACTCAAGTGCCTATGGATCCATAACAATAAGTTCTAAAACATTATATGACTCCAAACGAATGTACTAGCGCATTCGAAATATGTAATTCTCATATAAATACAAATCATGACCAAAGTTCTACGTTGAGCTATCAAAACTGGACAAATGTCCCCAAGACCCAAGAGAGTCAAAAAAACTGAGCCATAAGCTCAACCAATCAATTGACCATTTGTAAAAGTCATAAAATACAATAAAACGTAAACAACCCGCATTTATGCAAACCTATGCTCCAAAATACATAAATAACCTCTAACATAGTTTAGATTGGGGAAAATCATTTTCTAAGTGAGTTTATACCTTTTATTCTTCCAAAAACGTTCCATAACACAAAATCAAGCATTTCTCCAAAACACCCACTAAAAGTGCATTTGTACTCAAAAGATCTCATTCCATAAAATAAGTCATTAAAATACCACTACTCAAGATTTATTTATCAAAATGCCCAAAATCCCAAATATGGGTGTTTTACAAAGTTTATAAAGTTAAACATTTCAAATAATCAAAACTCATCAAATAACTCAACAGTTGATAATTTCATGTAAAACATATAAACATTTAAAAATTGACATTTTGGCATGTAGACCGTTTTCACAAATCAACTTGAACTCACTTTGCTAGATTTAGGCTAAATCTAGATTTTACCCCAACTTGAGCTTACTTGACGAAACTTGAATCCACAAGCAAATCCTTCCAAAAACCTAAATCCAAAAGTTTCCAACCATAAATACACATATCCAAGTGTTTAGAATCATTCCCCAAATATCTTATATCAAAATTTCCATTTTGGCCAAATACCCTAATTTTGACCTAAATTCTCCAAAATCATCAAATCCGAAATTCGAGAAGTATAATCACCAGGAAATGATCAATAGAGTATTTATGACTTATAATGAAGTTTAGAATGGAGAGGATGGACTTACCACTTAGGTTTTGGTGAAAACCTAGAAAACCCTAAATGAAGCTTGAGGTTGAAGAAGAAGATGGAGACTCTTGATCCTAGCTTCCAATCCTTAACTTGATGACGGTTTACCACCATAATACCCAAAGTTTTGAGTCACTGATGCCCTAAAACATCAAAGGATGATGTTG